>CM053562.1:43633157-43893722 GCA_028646485.1 Cryptoprocta ferox
CTGTACAGTATTTTCATTACCATTAAATCGTATTATTTCTTCTAAGCGTTTCTTACAAGGCTTTATTTTTCTCTAACTTCATGACATGGTTGTTCTCTCATAATCTCTTTATATTGATTACCAACCTAATTACATTTGATTAAGAATGTGCTCTTTAGGATACTGATTCTTGATAATATAATAAGGCTTGCTTTATTGCCTTGCAGCTGATCAATTTTTGTGAATATGCCATATATGTTTGAAAATAATATACTTTCTACATTTGTTCGGTGCCGTGTTCCATCAATATTCATTATAACAAGATTGTTTTTAGTTTAAATATTTATTAATTTTCAACGGTTGTTAATATCCTTGACTCAGATTTATCCTTTTTTCCTAACATTTCTACAGTGTTAGATATCTGTGATGCTATTACTAAGTGCATCCATATTTATAGTTAATCATATTGATGACTTTAATTCTTAATAGTACTCCTTAAAGTATGACTTGTTTGACATAAACGTAAATGTACCATCAACATTTTAAATATTTTTTTAGTTTTACATTTTTTTAAGTTTCAAATTCTAAATGTTTTTATGGTAAGTTTTAGGATCTAAACTTACCCCCTTGCAAAAACCACATACTGTTTAGCTTTTAATTTAAGTTAAACAATAATTTTTTACCTGGATAATTCATTAATTTTACACAGTTGACTTCAAATATATTAGGATCCATACCCACAATCTCTTTATTTTATTTATTGTCTGTTTTAATTTTCTATTCATTTGACTTTTGACATTTCTTTTGTTGCTTAACATGTATGTGTGTTTGGGTGTGTATGTACGTGTGTGGTATTGTGTCTTATCATATTTTGGATTGATTTCACTTATATATTAGTCTAATTCTATTTTCATCTACTCTTTTGGATATGACATACTCCATTTTTATCTTATCATTGCGAATATCATGTTAAAATGTTAGTTGTTAATTCAAATATTCCCTCCTGACTTATTATTTTTCACTTTAGTTCTATAATAATTTATAAATCCAAGTATTAGACATAATGTTATTGTTTCATACACACAAAAACAGTTTTGTTTTACCAACGTGGTTACATTTTTTCAACATTAATTCTTGCAGTTGAGACCGTTTGTGTAGGGTTATTTTTTTTCTATATGAAATTCATTCTTTAGAAATTTCTTTAGTGAATGTCTACTGTTAATAAATTTCTCAGCTCTGGTTTGTGTGAAAATATGTTCAATTTGACCTAATTTTTGATAGATAATTTCACATGGTATAGAATTCTAGAATGATAGTTATGTATTCAAATATTTTGAAGCTATAGTTCTGTTACTTACATATTTTTTTCTACTGAGAAAATATACAATGAAGAAAAATTATTTGTCTGCCTTTTGCCATTCTAACCATCTTTTTTTTTTACCTGTAGACTCAAGCTATTATCATGTCTCACCTGGTTTCCAGTGATAAAATTCTAACTGGTCTCTCTTTCACTCTCCATGTCCACTTTTTCTCCCATACGTACAGTATCCATTATTACGTAGTAGCTGAATTGATTCCTTTAAAGTATAAGTCACTCCCCTGCTTATAACCCTCCATAGAGCTGTCCTTTTTATGCTGAGTCAAAGCAAAATTATGACAAAGAATTGGCCCCACCTGGCCTGGTCCCATTAACTCTCTGACCCTATCTTTCTTTTTTCTCTCTTTTGCTAACTTTGCTTCAGGCACTCTGGCCTTCCTACTAGTCTTTTACCAAGCTAGGTACACTCCAAACCTAGAGTCTTTTTACTCATTTTTACTTCTTCATGGATAAAAGTTTTCTTTCCAGACATTCATTGCTTAACTCCTTCATTGCATTTGAGATTTTTCTCAAATGTTCAGGTCAGATTACTGTCTTGACAACCTGATTTGAAATCCCAAGCCTTTCTCTTAGCACTCCTAGTGGACTCTGCCTTAATATTATAATGCTAATAGCCTTATAAAAATATAATACACTCATTTATTGCACATCTTATTTATTTTCTACTCTCCCTTTATACAATGTAAGCTCCACTTGGGGAAATTTTATCCATTTGATAACATTGCCTGTGTCTTAAGCAATGCCTGGCATGTAGTATGTGGTCATTAATTTGTTAAATAAATTTATGAATGTTAGGCTACAACTTTTATTGCTTTTATTTTTTTCCCACAACTAGGACCACTCAGGTGGTTTTGCTACAACAGTGAATTTTAAATCACATATGAATAATCCACACCAGCAAATTCTTCTCATATACGTATATATCCCCTCACACTTCCTGTCCAACACCATCAACAAACATTCTCAGTTCTTCAGGCTGAGTATTAGCCAGGTCTTATCATTCCTTTAGGTGTAAGGTATGTCTTTCTGAAGCCAGAATTGCATTTCTCTGCTTGGGCTTCAATTAAAACTGCCCTGGCTGTGAACATATAGAAAGTAGTGTTGGTGGGGGTTGGGGGTTGGGGAGTGAGAGTAAACACCTTGAAATAGCTTGGCTTTATATTTTTCTTGACATAAGGTGTTAAGGTGTCTGTTTTCTTCTACAAAGGCAAAGGGGACTATTTCTACCAGCTGGGAGCATTCAGATGAATTTGGGGATTCAAAGGCTTTTGATCATTGCCATGCTGTGTTTCAGCAACCTGAAGGTCCCATATGAAGGCTCTTAGAAATAGAAGGATATTTTGACGGAAAATTTTGTCTCATTTGCAGTTCTGTCACCCTCATTATTAGTTTCTAAACATGATTTTTGGCAAAGTCAGCCCCACAGCTGCAGGAGATGAGCATCTCCTTTAATACTGTCGTTGAAGTTCTCTGGCATTCAGAACACTCTGTAACTGGGCAACCAACTGTGTCTTTGGCTTGTCTTTTTCATTTTCACAGTGTTTTAATATGATCCAAAGACATAATCCAAAAAACAAAAAGAAAGAATTAAGAAGGAAGGGGACTGGAGACAAGGAAGGAGAGAGATCAAAAATAAGAAAGTGCTATCCTAAACTGGCCATACCTATTTAACAAGTGCGGCTGATTACTCCTTTTCAAGAGACTTCTTTGGATAGGCATAGAATAGCTTTCTTTCTGTTAGAACAGACCCATAGGAAAGGGGAAGATTTTACCTGCTAGTTCTTTCTCATCTATTGTTTTTGCAGTGGACACACCCTAAGGTGGACACCTCATTATATAAGTCTCTTAGAATGCAAGTGAAATCTGTTACTTGCTTCTAACTAAAGTGATGGGATTGTCATTTCCTTGAGTAGGCTATGAGATATGGCAAAGGCCACAGGAAGTAACCATTATATTTCATTATATAAGACTCCATCTTAGTAGACTATAGAAGAATATTATTTTGATGGCCTTAAGAAGCAAACAACAATCTGGGGTGCGTGGGAGGCTCAGTTGGTTAAGTATCTGACTTCAGCTCAGGTCATTATCTCCCGGCTTGTGAGTTCAAGCCCTGCGTCGAACTCTGTGCTGACAGCTCAGAGCCTGGAACTTGCCTTGGATTCTGTGTCTCCCTCTTCTCTTTGTCCCTTCCCCACTCATGCTCTGTCTCTCTCTCAAAAAATGAATAAACATTAAAAGAAGAGAAAATTTAAAAAAAGCAGCAAACAGCAATCTGTTAACTACTTAGGAAAAGGGCCCCATGGTAGGAAAATGAGGATTGCCCCCAGAACCTGAGAGTGGTCTGTAGATCACAGCCAGTGAGAAATGAGGCCCCTCGCTGAATCAGCTGAAAACAGTCTTTCCCAGCCAAACCTCCAGATGATAGTACAAACCAGATAACACCTTGATTACCCCCTTGTTAGAGTCTGAACAGAGGACTCAACTAAACTGGCCAGACCCCTAACACATTTAAACTGAAATATAAGTTTGTCTTGATTTAAACTAATAAGTTTGTGGCAATTTGTTACTTACAATAAAATAACTAATATAATACCCAGCTGAGAAAAATCCCGCTCTCATGGTCCTTAACTTCCCTACATTTCTAGGTTTTGTCATTTGGCCTCTCCAGGAAGACATTAGGAATCTAGAGCATTAGCATCCCATCCATTGTGCCCAATCCGTGTGGGATTCAGAAATCTCTATATGTCATTACTATGTGCAGGGCTCCATAATCTGCATCTGTGGTATATGCAGAGGTAACCCAGGTTAGCATTTTATTGCTTTACAATAAACTATAATTTCTATTCCCAGCCACCTCCCCAGTTTCTAAATGTCTAAATGATAATAGAAAAGATTATGAAAAAAACAAATAATTAATTTATTCATTGATCAACTTAGTCCTTTAACTGGATCTTGTTCAGTGCTATGTGCAGTGATAAAATGGTGACCCAAGAACACCCATGGTACCTGCCTTCATGGAAGTTTTAAGGCTGGTGAGCAAGGTAGAGAGAAATCAAATTACCTAACAAAAGAATTACAGTTATAGTAAAACCTTGGTTTACGAGGATAATCTGTTCTGGAATCATGTTTATAATCTAAGACACTTGTATATCAAAGCTAATTTCAAGAACCATTGGCTCAGTTGTGATCATGTGACTTTCAGCACCATGTAGTACTCATATTGCAAGACATCACTTGTTTATCAAGTTGAAATTTATTAGAAATGTTTGTTCGTCTTGCAAAACACGTTACTTGCAATCCAGGGTTTTACTGTATAACTTTTCTAGGTGTTAAAAGAGGAACATAATTGTGGTCTCAGTATAAAGATACTTTGTATGCAATAGTAACAATAACTATGATTTAATTTTAACTATGTTTCAAACACCATTCAGAGCATTTTCGATGCATTAACTTTTTTAACCTCAGAACAGCCATATTATGAGGGAAACTGAAATACAGAAATGTTAATGCATTTACCCAAGGCCACATAGCTAGTAAGTGGCTTAACTGGAAACAAATTCCAGGCATCTGAGGCCAGAGGATGAGTTCTTAACCATGACCCAGTACTGCATCAAATCTGATTGATGGCATAAGTGAACGTTTCTTTGAAAAATAGTAGATTTGAAAGATAATGAGAAAGTATTTAGTACAAAAATGAGATAATATATTTCAGGCAGTGTGGATATTATGTGTAAAAGCCATAAAGGGATGGAAGAGAATAAGGTATTTTAAGAGAATTTAAAGACAAGGAACGCTGGGTTGGAACATCAATAGAGTATGATGCAAGGTCCAGCTGGGAGATTTAAGTTCCATTAGAGCATCTCTTGAATAATGTACAGCTCTTAAAAGCCTGTCCCTCTACTCCCTCCCTCCAATCCTGTGTTTTACTTCTACTTATTTACATCTGTTTTTAACTCCCAAGTAATCATTACATTACAGCTTCCAAGTAATCATTATCACTATTGATTTTTATCAACAAATTTGCTCTCCCTCTTTTTTCTCACTATCACTAATTGCATTCCACTCCTGCATTTTTTTCCATAAAAAAATCCTTAAATATGTCCTTCAAATGCCAACTGTGGTTATTAAGTACTGCAGGACTTTATTTTTCTCTTACTCTAGAATGATATTTTAGTACTATATATATTCAATTCTAGATTGAGTCTCAAAATCTTTGTTCCAGTCCCATGTGTGCAGTAAAACCCAAGCCACTAAGTTGGATCCCAGTAACTCCCTGGGGTAGTTGGAAAATCATTAGCTCATGAGTCACAGTTATGGTTTTTCATCTCTTTATTTTCTTCTGAAATATGGGAATTTTCTCATCTTTTGCAAACTCCAGGCATATATTTCAACAGACATTTTTGTTATATTGTATCTACATTATATATTTTTTGAGTATTATAGAAAAGCCTAGTTTTTCACATTACCCCATTACGAGTCTCAATTTTGTGATTTCTCCAAGGCTAAATCATGCCTAAATAGTTAGAACCATGTCACTGAGATTATACTTTCATATAAAAAGATATTGAAAGATATATTAACATCTTAATAAATCTTTTCAAGGTTTTCTCTCCTAAGATATTAAAATTAGTAATTAGCATGACAATTTCAGAATGATTATAATTGCACCTGAGATCCTGCCCCCAAATCCTCCACTCACCACTATTTTAACAAGAACGCATTTTATAAAGTTAATTCATGTATCAAGACCCACAAAATGAAGGCTGTCCCAGGAGCCTGGCCCATGTCACAAAGCTGACCCTTAAGTCAGCCTGCACTTACAAAAACACCTCCCTGTCAAGGAAACCTAACATCAATCATAATCTCCAAGTAAGCTTTTCTGCTTTATCTCACCTTAGAATAGAGGATAGGCTATAGCCTTCATAAGGAAATCCTATTCTCCTAGCCATTCATGTGCCATCCATACCCTGTTCTCATGTTGCCTCTTCCAATGCTCTGTAAAATCCACTCCTGCCCAAAATCCCTCAGGAAGAGGGCCCCACGCCTCATGAGGCACCGTACTCCCCCAATTCATGGAATGTTTTCCCTTGAATAAAGCACACCAAACCTGTTACTAAATTGCATTGTTTTTGTCATTTGAGACATTCATTTTACTTTAAGAACTTAGAGGAAACATCACAAGTCAAATATATTTTTAATTTTTTATATTATCAGATATCTTACTGTTTGCCAAGTTTAGTGGTTGAGAGATATTATTTTAAATGTAGCTTTAGTTAGCATTTCTTTGATTATATCCCTTTATGGAAGATATTAGTCATGTTTTAGTAAAATGGCTGTACCTGAGTCTTGCCCTTTATTTTATTGATTTGTTGATATTTCCATTGATGTGTGGAATTTCTTCATATACTTTATATATTAACCAATGTGTACTGTCTTGCAAAACTTTTTTTTTTTACATTGACCAAGCGCATATATCTGATGGATAAAAGCAGAAAGTCAATTGATCTGTGGATAGAGCGCAATGCATTCTTAACCCCCCCTTTGGCAAGAGGAACAGACTCTTTGTTTTCCACTTTTAATCAAATGCTACTTCTATCTTCCTACCAGTGCAATTTCTTTCACACACAGTCTGTTAATTGTTATCAAACGGTAAATGGACTCATAGCATTGTTCAATTTTATTGCCTCCTTTTGGAATATTTTCAGAGTTTATGAGAAGAATTTTTCTAGAGACCTTTCCCCATATATCCAATTCTCCCCTCTCCCCACCTTTATTGAGATATAATTGGCATATAACATTGTGTAAGTTTAAGGTGTACAGTGGGTAATTTGACATATATATATTGTGAAATGGTTACCAAAGTAAGGTTAGTTAACACATCCATCACCTCACGTAGTTATCTTTCTTGTTTTCATAGTTAAAACGTTTAAGATATACTCTCTTAGCAACTTTCAAGTGTACAATACAGGCAGGTATTGTTAAGTATTGTCACCATGCTGTACATCAAATCCCCAGGACTTATTCAACTTGTAACTAGAAATTCATACCCTTTGAGCATTAAATTATTGTATTTGTTTACCAAACACTGCGCAGTTTCCTGAAAGTGATAAAGTAACTGAAGGTTTATTTTACTTTTGCTTTGAGTATTAAGCTTATCAGATTAAGCTATTTTGAATTTCTAAATAAATACGTTTACAAGCATATATGAGCCCTGTGATTTATAATATCTAGGGGTTCTGCAAAATTATCTTATAAGGTAAGTCATAAAATGGAAGCATCTGATAGCAATCATGAGTTCTACAATGTGAACATTACTTTTTCACAAGTAATATTTGTCATAAGATATAGTTGTAAAATTGCTATAATTTAAAATTTTTTTAATGTTTGTTTTAATTTATTTTGAGAGAGAGACAGAGCATGAGCAGGGGAGGGGTACAGAGAGAGACACACACAGAATCTGAAGCAGGCTCCAGGCTCCGAGCTGTAAGTGCAGAGCCCAATCCCCAGACCTGTGAACTGGGAGATCATGACCTGAGCCAAAGTCCGTTGCCCAAAAAACTGAGCCACCCAGGTGCCTCTAAAAATTGTTATAATTTGAGATACTGAGTTGTTACCATACATGGTGAAGTGAATTACTTTGTGTCAAACTCCAATTCCATATTGAAAGAAGTAACTCATGTTAGCAGAAATCAGATGACACTAACCACTAAGCTAAATTGTGCCTATCCTTTGACGTTACATCTCTGGTTTCATTATAATAACATGGGGATCTACAGAATATTCTCTAATTTTATTTGAGAACCTTCTCTAGAAAATCATCCATACTTGAAGACACAGTCCCCTCATTTTTCTTCCTTTGTTTATATAAATAATAGGTCAAAATTATTTAATTTTCTAAAATTTCTCTTATATCATTTTATAGACACTGAAAACAAAATTTATAAAATCTCAAAGTATTTAAGTATTATACCTTTTTAATGAGTAAAATTAATTTTCCCTCACACCAATTTTAAAGGTTTTTTTATATACATTGGACAGGAATGAATATAAATAATCTCAGATGTTACTAATAACTTGTCGATTCACATCTTCAACTCTTCATGTAATTTTCAAGGATCTAAGGTCTTTACAAACAAACAAACAAAAGCAAACAAAACTCCTTCTTTGCTTAAATTTTCCCAATGTCTTCTAGTTTCTATCTTCCTTTTACACTGAGCTCATGAAAAACATGGGGGTACAGGAAAAGAGGGAAGAAGTCAGAGAATCACCATTTATCAAATATTTATTGTGCAGTCGATGTGAACCAGTGGATTTCATACAATAGCTTTTATTAAAAATGTAATATAAATTATTATATTTTATAGACATAAGTATTGATATTTGTAAGACTAAACAACTTGCAAAAGGATGAGTATACTTGATGCTGAGAACCATTTTTTTCTACTACATCATCCTGAGATTTTCATGGTCTTCATTATGCTGTTTTTAAATATTCCTACTTTTTTCTGCTATTGAATCAACTAAAGCACAGATAGAATTAACATAGTGGAGAATGTTAATAAGTTGGGGAAGATTGTGACCTATTGTCTGGTGAAAGTATTGAAAAACATGCAAGGATATGATTTGCATTTCTGTCGATACAGGCAATGCCACTACATAAGCAGGGTAAATGGTAACAGCACTGGAAAACAAAGACTGAATAGCAATCTCATGATTAATCAATAGTGATGGGCGGTGGCAACAATGTGATAGCAGGTCACTTGGATGAACACATAAAGGGGTTTGGCAGTCAGATCGGGGACCTCATGAGAAAATTATTTGCATGTGTGCATGCAAGAGATTGTGATGTGCTTTACCAGTTTGATTGTGTTCTGTACAGATATGAAATACATAATCCCAGGAGATGATTTAATATCACTCTTCTGGACTTCTTTCTTAAAGTATATAGAGTAACCTTAAGAAACAGAGCATTCATGATCTGTGTGTCCCACACAAGTCATATTTACCCGTGTAGATGACCTTGGAGCATGGTTCCAGACATCATTTCAAAAACAATTGATTTTTTTGGACTCAATGCTTATTATGCTGTTTGGGAAATATATGTGCTTTAATTTTATATCAATCAAAGCATCAACTGACATAGCATCTTGCCATCGAGATAATGGTTGCATTTTCAGAGAAAAGCATCTCTTAATTCCCATCTGCTTTCACTTAATTTTATTCTAGAATGCAGGTAAACTTTTAATTATCTCAAATGTCCTGACTGGAAATAAAATAATAGGAATTCCCTAAATAACTGGTTATAAATGGTACCTATTATATAATAACGTAATACACAGAGCAGAGAAATAATATCATTAGTTGCTATAATTCATGTTCAGAATGTTGAACCAATGCAATTTAAATACCATACAGAGCATAGCCTTTGAACTTAAATTGTTACAGTCCAGCTTTTATTGCTTAATTATGGCATAAAACAAATGTTTCTGGGTTCATAAGTAAGGAAACATCTTAATAATTATAATTATTCCAAATTTATTCAGTAACAGTCTATAAAATCATTTCAGTAAAACAATCTTGGAATTTTTTCTTTAAAAATATGCATTTTTGAAGAACTTGTGATTACAATAATATTCTTAATATCAGTGCTGAAATAACCAAAACTTAAAGACCAAGTTTTGAATTTGGAAATGATCTTCTAAAATTCTATTACTTTGGTAAGTATTTTTTAAAGAGAAGATGTTATAAACCATTTAGAAGGGACATAATTCATTAATTAAATAGCTATTATTTCATTATTTTTTAAATTTTGATTTGAATAGTCTAGCATGGCATAAAGTTGATACTGGTATCTCATTTCAACCCTAAAGTGATACCATATGGTAAATATTGCTCACTCACTTTCCCAGGTGAGGCAACCGACCCTTAACAGAGGTCAAGTGTTTCCAAGGTCAAATAGCTAATTTAACAGCTAATCTGGAAATCATGCATGGCAGATTGCTGTCAATACACACGTTCTTTAGCCACTTTATTGGCCTCTTAAAAACACTGCATTATATTGAGATAATATCCTAAAATGATTAGTTTGTTAATAACAATAGGCAATGTGTTGTAGAAAAAAAACATTAGACCTAGAAAGATAGCAGTTAGGCTAGAATTCTAGATGAGCCAGTTACTAAGTGTGAAAACCAGGCTAAACCGCATTCTCTGAATGTACTTTTCCACATGAGAAAATAAGTTTGCTGGTAAATTTGTTCTCCGCTGTTCCAGCTAAAGACTGTCTCAGAATGAAAATATCAGTGTACCTCTGATTATGCCATAGAAACATCAATAAGTATAATTAACAATGCCAAGTATTTTTCAATTAACGAAGCTTCTGTATCACTAGACAATGTAGATGAACAAAGAATTTTCTGCCAAACCTACATGTTTTCCTGCTCAGCTCATCTGAATAGAACATTTTAATTCACATATCATCCTTAACATTATTACAAAATAATCACATACATTGTATTACAATACAAAACCCACTGGATAGCCAATGCCCTGATCTTTTCAGCCTCTAAATACCCTCGCCATCATTGTTTGTTACTTCTTTCCAAAAGCTGGTTCTCTTTTTGGCTTCTTCCTTGTTTGCCACCAGCTTCACTCACAGTTTCTGATAAGTCATGGGAGCTGACCTGGCAGTCAGCTTTAATTCCTGAGGCTCCTTTGTTTTAGAGATCTTGGTTGATCTCAGTAACTGACCGTGTCGGCCACTTGTCTTTTTTCTCCTCTGTGCTTTAAGCTCCTGCTTCTGTGTTTTAATTTCAGCAATAAAGAGTGAGTCCTCGAAACACCAGGCCTCTACCCTTGACCCAAATAAAACAAGAACTCCTGGCCTGTGCAATCTCCCTCTTTCTCTACCATAACCTGTGGTGGCCACAGGAGAACTGTGTAGTTTCCAGGTCTTGTAAATATTAATGTTTATCTTTTCAAAGTTTTCTGATGGTTGTTGATGACAAGCATCTTACCATGATAAGAACCACAAAGGTCTGTCCAAAAATAACATTGGTTTGGAAAGGGGAGATGTCTGGAGAGAGCTTTCTGGAGCCCACATGAGTGCCCCCCAGGTGTTTCTAGCTGAGAGCATTACTCTTAATAGGCTGAGACCAGCACAGAACAGTCTCATATGCTGGATATGCTTTCATGCAATCTCTAAATATTAGAGAGTGAACTCCTTCTCTAATCATGCTCTTTCTGAAGCTAGGAGCTATAAAGGAAGCTGTTTATATCTACTATTGAGATGTATGGGTTTATCCTGATTTGATCTTTAAGCCCTAAATTTCTGTCTCCAGCTGCTAACGCTACATATCCACTTGGATGTTTACATGAACATGTCCAGTGTCCTCAAAGGAGAAGTTATGTTCCTATCCCCTCCAAACGCGTCTTAATTCCAATTCCAACCTCAATTTAGATAGAATACATGTTAGCTACACATTTAATGAAGACATAAACTTCAAAGATATTCTATATTCCATTTACATTCTGACCCTTTTTACCCAACAATCTTTCAGTCTGTGAACCCGTATCTTATTATGTCAGCAATTTCCATGCTATTACTCCACTCCAACCCACCGTGTACTTTCCTCTAATTCAGAAGACTCCCAACTAATCTACCTCTTTCACTACTCTGTCCCAGTAGTCAATTTCCACACAGCTTATAAAATGATATTTTGGGGGCATCTGCATGGCTCAGTTGATTGTCTGACTCTTGATTTCAGCATAGTTCATAATCTCAGGGTCATGGGATGGAGCCCCACATCAGACTCCCTATGGAGACCATTTAAGATTCTCTCTTTCTCTTGGCTCCTCTCCCCAACTTGTGCTCTCTCTTTCTCTCTCTCTCTAAAATAAAAATAAAATAAATAAATAAACAATAAAAATGACATTTTAAAACTAAATCATTTTAAACCATTTTCCACAAAAAATAATTAAAAGACAAACTAAAACAACAAAAAAATAACAGTGCAACACTGTATTTCAATATCTTCCCTTAAATAAAATCCAAAGTTGCTACTGTGGCATACAGGACTCTGAACTGTCTAAAGATCCTGTTTATCTCACCAACCCCATCACTCGTTAAAGGAAAACCAACAACTTTCTGCTCTGGTTATAATGGCCATGCTTCCCCTCCCCCCCCCCATTATTTAAACACAATGACCTTATTCCCATTTCAAGTCATTTGTATTTGCTGTTCAAGATTTCTGCAAAGCAATTACCTTGAGTATGTTAGTGGGTGATTCCTTCTTACCAGTGTGGTGTCCGCTCAACTCAGTCGGGTGTTCCTATATATTTGCTTGACTCTGCACATATTTTCCCTTCCTTCCTTCTTTCCTCTTTCCTCCATCTCCTCCCTTTATCCACCCATCTTTCTGTTTTGATCTGGCTAAATTCTGAAATTGTTCAGTGATTTTTGATATTCTTCTGTCCTGATTGGAGGCAGAACCTGTTTCCTAACATAATAACTGAAATACCTAGGTATTTATTTCCTCAGTTTCCGTTGGAGTCTGCATTAATCTGATTTCAGCTAATTAGATTTTATTCACTTTGAATCAAAAGATAGGTGACTCTCAGGACAATACAAAATGCATTTTGGAAGGTACAGCAGAAGCAGCAACAACATCAGGTTTTTGGAGTCCACAGTATCAGCAGGGCCAGTGAAAACATTCTGGCAACAGCTCCAGCAGCCATCTCATCAAGGACGCTGGTTAAGTGTCTTCACTCTGGCTGTGGTTCTGGCTGCATAATATCCCCTTCTTTAATTTGCTCCATTTCATGATCCAGTTCACCAAGCTTCTCAGAAAGTTTTTGAGTTCCCCAGCATCTATACAAATTTTATGTCTAAGTGAGAGGCAGCTTCAGTTGCTAGCCAGTAAACACCTCCATAGACATTCTCTATTCCATTACTCAATTTTATGTACTTCAAACAACTTATTAATATCGAAAATCTTCTTAGTCTTTGATTTGTGTGTTTGTTTTTTGTGCATTTCAATTTTTCATTCTACGTCTGCCATGGTTATTAAGAAAGCATTCATAAATTTTAAACACAGAGAAGAGGGAAATGCTGTATGATCTTTACTATATACTCTCCTTCCTTAGTACAACCCTCAGTAAAGAAAATATGTGTCTCTTTTGGGGATCCAGTATAGTTTTTAGATTACCAATAAAGTAAATCTTACAGTTGAAAGCATTTTTTATTTACTGATTTTATTTGGGAGCACAGAACTAAATTGTGGGCAAATAACAATACAAGGTGTTATAGCTTTAATTTAGATGTTACAGTTCTTCCCTAATATACATTTTTTATTTACAACTTTTTCCTTAAAGTTATTAGTTTCTATTTTCTTGTGTATATTTCAGAAGTTATTTCAGTGTTCTTAAATATTAGAGTGAGGGCATCATTTAATCACTGTATTATCTTGTTTCTATATTCTTCCATGTCACCCTAATGAAGTGACATAATGAAATAATAAAAAGAAATCAACAAATATAAAACATACATAAATAGGTAAATTTTGAAAAATGATGAGTTAAATATGAGGTATTTACCCATATAAAATGTCTATATTTGTAGTTTTAATAATTTTTTGAAAAAATAAACTTCCATGTTGTAAGTTCTCTTGCATGATGCCCTTCTTGTAGTTTTCTGATTTATCTGTTGGCTTTTAATATTCACCTTTATTAATGTTACCCTGAGTGTATTCATATGATGGTGTTCTGTATCAAAGATGAATTTTGTATTGAACACTTTACAGTTAAATAGTACGTGTGTCAGTTTCCCTTTGCCCTCGTCCTTATACATAGGGTGACATGATAAGAGCCAGATCAGTTGTCCTACACCAGCAGCTGGATACCCTTGGGAAAAGTGATTCTTCTCTGTTTATAAAGCAAGAAGCCTCCAGTTTCCTTCTCTTTCTAAGCAAATCTCCCTGGAAATTAATGGGCCTGAATTCTACTTCCAAGCCTTTGGGAGATGAACATTGTCTCCAGAGGCCAGGTAGCCCCAGGCTTCTCTAGCTTTTACAACCAAGTTGTGTCTCTATATTCTGGACCTTATCCATTGTCATATAAATGCTTAAATAGTATTTTAGTCTTCCAGAACTTTGTCCAGCCAAGCTGTAAGCATTTGACCCTTTTAGAAAGACATAAATTCTTATCTGATCCTTTTGGATCAGAGCAATTAACCAGATAATGGCTACAGATCTAATTCCCAAGGTGTGTGAAGGTACTTTTAAGGGAAGTGAAATCAGTCTCTCATTTTATATAGCACATGTGTTTCCATGTCCCAGAAAAGTAGGGCTTTCAACAGGAACATTCAAAATCCAGGAAACTTTATTTCTCTATAGTATATTTCCTACCATTACTGGTCATTCGATCCTTTAAGATTTTCCAAGGTCAGTCACCTTTTAATTTCAGAGATTGTCTTGTACATTGTTATGAATTAGGAACAATCAAAGTCATATGATACTTGACTTTATTCTAAATAATTTTTAAATGTTTATTTATTTATTTTGAGAGAGGGAGAGAGGGCAGACAGAGAGGGAGGGAGAGAATCCCAAGTAGGCTCCTTTCTGTTAGCACAGAGCCGATGTGGTGTTTGATTTCATGAACTGTGAGATCATGCCCTGAGCCAAAATCAAGAGTCAGGTGCTTAACTGACTGAGCCACCGGGTGCCCCAACTCTAAAGAAATTTATAATAGTTTTAAGTGACAAGATATATAGAAATTAAATAATATTAGAAATAATTCAAAGTACAAAAATATTACAATAGTATAATAGTTAAATATAAAATAAGGGCAGCAATATTTCATAAAAGATAATGGAAATATCACCATATTTATCACCCTATGTATATTTATATTTACATGTTCATTTATAAATATTTTCCCTTTCAAAATCATTTTGCGTAGGCATTTGGCATATTTATTTGATAGATTATTTACTTTAAGGGGACTTCTGTTTTATTTCCATCTCTTCCCACATGATTTTTGTAAACTTAGAGCTCTAAACTCTGATTTTCAACTTTCTTTAACTTGAAGAAATTGTGTTAGCTTATCCCAATTAATACTTAAACTCATTTATAATTAAATGTAATGTTCGGCATTATTATTCTGAGTAGAAAGAACAGATTAGTCATTTTTATGTGAAAACCTGAACTGCTTTTACAAAATAGCTGAGTTATCATCATTGACTATCTTCAAGCAAGGGTGGGACAACTACTTGGCAAAAAATGTTGCAATATTCTTTTATATCTGTTGGGTTTTTAATATTCATCTCTGTTAATTTAAGGTGAATATCAAAAACCCAAAGGATAACCCAGTAAAGGGAATCAAAAAACTAGACAGGGTTTTAATTGGATGATCTCTAACCATACTTCTAGACCTTTGGTTTTATAATTGATTGCTTCTTCTTTTATGTCCCCAAATCCTTTACATCCCAAATTCAACAACCAGTTGGTATGATGTGATGCCACAGAAAAATACCTTTCTTTAATTCACAGAAGACAGCTTATACCACCAAAATATTTGATTTTCATTTTTCTTGAGTATTAAATACTACAGTGGTGATGCCTTTGAAAATAATTAATAAGAAAATTCCTTCAATACTGCAAAACATTCTCACAAGATTTCTGTAACTTTGCTACCATTGACTCATTTTTATGCTTTTTCCTAGTGTGATATACCTTTCAATTATAGGAATTCCTATGTAGTTTTGGCCACACAACTTCTGTTATTGCACTAGTTATGGAATTTAGTGAGGAATCTAAACTTTTTTTTTTGTAAAGTAAGTTCAGAGTAGATTGCCTGAATTATAATTTTCAACATTGAAATATCTTATTTGTTAAATTCTCATCTTTTAAATAGACATAATATCTACTTCGTAAAAGTGAATCATAATTTAGTAAGATTGTGTATGTGAAATGTTTCACTTAATTCCCAGCACTTATTAACGTTTAATATATGAATATACTTCAAATTATTGGAAATGAAATTATATATTCACTATTAGTTCTCTCTTTCACTCTTTCCAAATTCAAATGTGTTCATGGTCCAATTCAATTAGGTAAGTTAATAAACACTTTTTTAAAAAATAGAACCTACACTGATTTTTAGAACTGAAGAAAAAGTTATCGGATTAAAATTTTAAGACAATTAATGAAGATTACATAAATCTTAAGGAAAGAGTGAAGTCAAGATATAAAGTTTGAGGGTAGGCCTTCCCTCTTTGCCTTGGAAGGAACCAGTCAACCACTGTTTAGATAAACATAGCAAAGAGGAAAATGAAACCAATTAGCATAGAACTTGGTAAGGGGGGTGCAAGTAGAATGAGACTTATATAAGGTAGAGCTGACTCAGACAGTTACCAGAACACCTGTTGCCCTGCAGAGGAGCAGGGGAGCTATTCAGTAACTGAGCTGATAAAGCATAAATGCACCAGCAGCACTGGGCGACTATAGAGTAGCCTGATTACAGGGAATAAATACACAGAATCCGCAGTGAAACTTGAATTTCAGATAAGCAACTTTTTTTTCTATTAGTATAATTATACCGTGTACATGCTTTGGGGACATATTTGTACTAAAACAAGATATTTGCTCTTTATCTGAAATTTAAATTTAACATGATAGCCTATATTTTATCTTGTACCCTACAGGGGAACCACAATATTATTCCCAGAGAAATATATATATATATATAATATATAAGTCTTAATGTGCTCACTGTGGCAGCACATATACTAAAATTGGAATGATACAGAAAAGATCCATATCTTATACATATACTATATGTTATATAGAGTATATTCTTAATATATATCTTATATATTAATCTTCATTTTTACTCTATTTTTTATTTTTAATCTTGATCTTGTTTTGTGATATAAAGGATTTTATACCAATTCCCTCTTCTGTAAGATGCTAATTTGTTTTATACTGATATAGATTGGGTTTATTTTCAAAATTTGTATATTGTCAAAAAATGTCTTTTTGTGCTTGAATTTACATATTCTTTTTAACAAAAAATGTTCATTTATTTATTTTGAGAGAGAGAGAGAGAGAGTGAGCGAGTTGGGGAGTAGCAGAGAGACAGAGGGAGACAGAGAATCCTAAGCAGGATAGGTGCATGATGTCAGTGCAGAGCCCCATGGGGGGCTCAAACTAATGAACCTTGAGCTCATGACCTGAGCTGAAATCAAGAGTCAGGTGATTAACTGACTGAGCCACCCAGGCACGCCTATATATTCTTTTACCATGGAAAAAATAAACTGAGTATGAACATTTGGTTACTAATTTTCTGAAAAGATTTAGAGAGGCTAAAGAAAATGAAATGAAAAACTGTATATTCCTAATGAACTCTGTTTAATATATTTTTAAATATTTCTTTATTTTTGAGAGAAAGAGAGAGAGAATGCAAGTGGGAGAGGGGTAGAAAGACAGGGAGAAAGAGGATCTGAAGCAAGCTCTGTGCTGAGAGCAGAGAGCCCAATGCGGGGTTCAAACCCACAAACTGTGATATCATGACCTGAGCAGAAGTCAGACGCTTAACCAACTGAGCCACCCAGGCGCTCCAAACTTTCTTTAAAAATTATCTACTTTCGTTTCTTTTTTTAAATTTTTTTTTTATGTTTATTCATTATTGAGACAGAGAAACAGAGCATGTTTAAGGGAGGGGCAGAGAGACAGGGAGACAGAATCCGAAGCAGTCTCCAGGCTCTGAGCTGTCAGCACAGAGCCTGATGCAGGGCTTGAACCCACGAACCGTGAGATCATGACCTGAGCCGAAGTTGGACGCTTAACCAACTGAGCCACGCAGGCGCCCCTAACATTGTCTACTTTCACTGTTTGGATTAAAGACCTATAGCTCCTGTAGCTCCATATAGTTAAGAGAAGTTTCAAAGCTAGTTTTTGAAATTAATCATAAATTATTTATATTATAAAACATATAGTGCTTAAAACACTATATATAGTCATAAATTAGAGTTTCTTTTCTTTTTTTCTCTTCATGATATTTGATATTCTATTTCATTTTTTGAGACTGTTTAGAAAATGAATGTGTCCTTATAATCTTTCAGATACTGAAGTTTTTTTGTGTGTGTTTTTTTTAATGTTTATTTTTGAGAGAGAGAGAGAGAGACAGAGCACGAGCAGGGAGGGGCAGAGAGAGAGGGAGACACAGAATCCAAAGCAGGCTCCAGGCTCTGAGCTGTCAGAACAGCTGACACTTAACTGACTGAGCCACTCAGGCACCCCAGATACTGAAGTTTTTTACTATTAATTTTGAACACTGGGCTTATTAATTAGTCTCAATGCGTCATATTTGTCCATCTGTAAACTAATGAAGATATATAGATAATTCTAATACACTATAAAACAATGATATGCCTTTTTCTAGAATTCTAAATCCAACATAAATTTTGTCTTTAATCTGAATTAGGGGTTGGCAAACTTCTTCTATAAAGGTTATAACATATAATAAATATTTTAGGTTTTTGAACCACATGGTCTCTTTAGTAACTACTCCTCTGCCATTTGTAGTAAAACAGCAGACATAGACAATATAAAAAATGAATGGGTGTGCTGGCATTCTGATACCTTCTATTCAATAAACAAAAGAAGACTGTATTTGGGTTGCCGGCTGTAGTGTAATCTAAATATTTCCAATGATAATTCAGTATAAAGAAATAAAGTGTATTTTGAGTTGGCCCAGGCATTTCGTTTTCCTTCCTATCTCTCTCTCTATATACATTTTTTACCATCTTTTGTTTCTTCTCCATTTCAGACACAAACTCTTGGCCTGTGTCTGATTCATACCAATCCTTTTATTTGAAACAGTCTGTTAGAAGAGAGGAAAACAAAGAACTAAACAACCAATATACAAAACACACAAAATCATATGGTGTCTACCATGTATATACTAAAGAGCAAACATGATGTTTTCTAGCTTTTCTATAAAGCCAAGCCTTTTACTTATTTACATGGATGATTTCAATTTCCTTTAGATCCAGTATAAGTAAAGCAACAAAAAACAAGCATAACAAATCAATCTGAGTCTCTACAAATGTACTCCAAATTCATCGTCAGGTAATCTCTGCCTTTACTACTTGGATTTATAGTTTTACATAATGGAGTCTGTTGATAACAGCTGTCTTAACCCTTCTAAGTCTCATTATTCTTTCTTGTATAATCAGTTACATACTTTTTTTAATGTCTAACTTCCTAGAAGCCAGCATAGTTTACTTGTCATCAAGCAATGATTGATCAGCAGTTGTGCACAACACTTTGAGCCAATAAGACCTCCAACTTTTGCCAATGGAACTGTATGTGTGTTAGGGAGTGTATTCAAAGTGCAGGCAGTGTTTAAATCATGATAAAACAGACACATTTAGACCTTTCCCAAGGCCTTTATGGCTTATTTCTCATATATTCCTGAAAAAGCAAATTTCTGGCTAGGCTTCCACTCAATTTCTTGCCCCAAACAAGATAGGAACTTTAGGCCAATTAAGTTGCTAACTGGCTCATTCATTTGCCACATAGGTCTCTACTGTTATTGATGCTTCTCGGCATAGGGTTTTATATGATTGGTTTCAAATAAAGGCTTCACTGCCACTGGGTTTCATGTCTTACTCTACTCTGATATCACAACTATGCTGACCAGGCTAGGGTTGGGGAGTGGGGGCAACCCCACGTAAAAGCACTAAATACTTCCACTATTCATAGTCAAAGTTCAATAGTTTTTTTCTAAAATATATAATCACTTTTCAGTTATATGCATCCCTTGGTTAATTTCCAGAGTCACAAAATATTTTGTCCAGCTTTATTGTTGTTTCTTGGGCAGTAGATTTGTTGAACTACTCACTTCATTAGCTCAGAAATCTTATTCCCAGAGACTAATTTCTAAGCCCTACTCATGTGCCAGGCACAGAACTATTCTACTACCTTATTTACATTATCTCCAAACCTTACAGCAACCCAACAAGATTTGTATTATTATCTTTTCTAATGAGTACAAAGAGGCTGGGATAATTTAAGTAACTTTTCAAACAAATAAAAAACAAAATAAAAATATAACACATATAGAATGAATTGTATTCAAATTCATATTGTATCGAGTATATTTGAATTTCTACATAAGAAATGAATTCATAAATTTAAGTGTTACTTAATGAGAAATAGATTAAACCATGCCTATAAATTACTTAACATAGCATGGAGTACATATTAATGTTTTTGATAATTGAATGTAACTATTTTTAGCTGTTAAAGTACTTATGAGGTGATTTTTTTTAAGGTTTTATTTATTTGTGAGAGAGAGAGAGAGAAAGAGAGAGAGAGAGCACGCGCAAGTGGGGGAGGGGCAGAGAGAGAGGATCCAAAGTGGGATGCACGCTGACAGCAATGATCCTGATGCAGGGCTTGAACTCTTGAACTGTGAGATTAGGACCTGAGCCAAAGTCGGTTGTCCAATCTACTGATCCACCCAAGTGCCCATGAAGCAATTGTTTTCTGATATTTTTATAGTCTGATTCAATTTTTTTAACATGATCTTTTAAGCAGGTAAATTTCATCGGCTTCTTATCTCCACCCTTCCTGTTTGGCCCAGAAACCCTACCCAATGATAGTAGTACTTTTAAATGGATGAATGTGTACTACTGGACAGATGGCTTTATATTAAAAATCATTTTTGCCATGTATGTAAGACTAGTCAGAATGGGTAGCTCAACAAAACGTTAACGAATATAACAAAATTAAAGAAACTAGGAAAGCAAGGGGCCATGATCAAGGCAGAAAACTTAAACTTGATGATTAAAAGCTAATACATATTAAAAACAGAATGAAAGAGTCCAGATTTCAGAAAGCTAAATGCCAAAGCTGCACTATGCATATAGTCATTAACCATGAGCTCATGCTAATTTTTTTCATTGAATAACTGGTTTGTAAATGCAAGAAAATCACAGCCCCAAAGTTCATTTTTTTCTTGACTTGCCAGAAATGCCAAAATTATTTTCAACAAGAAGTCCCTGTTGGTTAATCTTAGTTATTTAGAAATTAACTGTAATCAATTCAGGCCCTTTAATATAGGGGGCCTCATAAAATTGGGGCTATTCTAGGAAATTTTTCACCATCTAAATATAGAAGTCAGTTCTCTTTTTTTAATTATCTACATCAGTGAAATGTTACATTCATAACACAAATATTCTAACTCTAGAGTATTATATGAAGCTGATAATAGAGAATGACAATACTAGACATATTTTTCCTTTCTTTATATAAAGATTTAAAAATAAACTTAAGGATCTTGAATAAAATCAAGTACAATTTTAGACTAGGGAACTTTTACAACCATGAAGCTTCAAAAGAAATTGTTGGCTAACTCAAGTATGTCACAGAGTGCAATGCATTTGATTATGTGTTCTTTTAGAAACTCAGAATTTCATTATAGTTTTTTAAATGGCATATTCAATTTAATACAATAAACAGTTTACATATGTCATGAATATTTATCTATTTAAGCTTAGCTCTTAAGGGCATGAGTAAATTTCTGATTTTTTCTGTATATTCATGTTTTAGGCAAAGTAGAATCATTAAAATGCAGCAAAGAGATACATAAGTGAGAAAAAAACCCAATACAATTTGATCCACACAATAAATTGGAGCACCTTACTTTCAGTTGATAAACCAACAGGTGTTAAGAACAAATGAGCTAAAAATAAAGCACAATAAATTAAAAATTTATATACATTCTGAAGTTTACTCAAGAGTAAGGAAAGTAAATCAAACATGCAGAAAAATTAGCATATTTTTATTGGTGTATGTGATATGCTTCATAAAAGATCTATAGAGCAAGTATAAACAAAATTTTAGTTTTACCTGGAAACATTATTAAATTTATTGGGCCAAAATAAAATAAGAATATATTGTATAGATATTTTAATGGATCATTGAAGCTTTTATTGACAATAAAAGTGAAGTATCAAATTATAGTATTTTTAAATAAATACCTATGATAGATATGAATGTACTTTTAGGAACATAATTGAACAGCTTGATTAAAACAAATAGCTGACCTAAGCTAATATATAAAGGTTATTATGTAAACATTTTATAGTAAATAATTATTTTTTAATATTATTTTTTAATTTTTTCTAATGTTTTATTTACTTTTGAGAGAGAGAGAGAGACAGCGTGAGTAAAGGGAGGGTCAGGGAGAGAGGGAGATACATATTCTGAAGCAGGCTCTAGGCTCTGAGCTAGCTGTCAGCACAGAGCCCAACACGGGGCTTGAACCCACAAACTGCAAGATCTTGACCTGAGCCAAAGCCAGACGTTCAACTGACTGAGCCACCCAGATGCCCCAATTTTTTCTAATATTAATGCAACAGCTATTATGTATGATTGTATTGCCGCCTCTAGTGACCAAGACAATGTTAATGTTTCCCTCAGCTTGACAAAACTTTTAGGACTTCTTCCTGTCTATAGGTCCCTGATCTCTCTCCTGTTTTTAGAACATTTAGTTTAGAAAACTTGTTATTTCTTTCTTTGGACCTTTTAAATGCAAGGCTTTTATTTTTTATTTTATTTTTAAAAATTCATTTATTTCTTTTGAGAGGAGGAGAGAGAGAGTGGGCGAGGGGCAGAGAGCTAGGGAGAGAAAGAATCCCCATGCAATCCTCCATGCTGTCAGCACAGAGCTGGATGCAGGGCTTGATGTCATGACTCATGACATCACGACCTGAGTCAAAAATCAAGAGTTGGACACTTAACCGACTGAGCCACCCAGGCACCACAGGCAAAGTTTTTAAAAGCCTCTTGCCTATTTTAAAACCCAGGACTGTCTTTCTTAAGGACCCAGTTGCTATCCCTTTCATGGACACCCAGAAATAATATTTACCAGCTATCTGAACATACCTTAACCTAGTTGACATAAAATTAACTATCAAAAGTTCAACTTATGTCAATTTGGCATCCATATGCATTTCCTTAAACCAATTTAATTTCCTAATAAAGACAATAGTGAGGTCACAATTCCACCCAATAGGATACAACTATCTTATGCCTTTGGTGGTTGAGTGCCACCATTTGGTCTCTGCTACCGAAGATCCAAATACTCCCATTGCATTTAGGTTTTCCTACTGAGTGACTGCCGGTCCCACTCTAAGGTCTAGCCCACAGAGACGAGCAATCATAGATCTCTCAGGTTGCAGAGGCTCTTCTAATGAATTTATTTCTCAAAATATTGCTGAAAAGTATGTCTTCTGGATCCTCCCAGTGTGGATGAGTAGGTTTTAAATGACAAAGCCACTCTAATGCAAGGCTTTTGCATTGGTTTACATTAGGCCTACATCCCTAAGCCTTGAATGCTTTTCTCTCCATTCACCAAGGAAGGTTGGGCATTTTCAGTTTTCTCATGGTGAGCCAATTTTTGGTCCAGGCGTTAGCCAATCAACCAACCAAACTGTTTGAGCCCTTTCTAACTCCCTGAGCTACAACACTAAATGAAAATTCTCTGTTTAGTGGGTCCATAGCAATAAATTTGACCTGATCCAAACTTTCATGCCTTTCACTATTATCCCATACCCTTAGTATCCATTCCCACACATGTTCCCAGATTTATGTTTGTATAAATTAGAAAACTCAAATAGTTCTTTTGAAGCATAGCATACCTCCCCATGAGTTATATTGTACCTCATTGTTAAGGGCCAGCTAGGACTTGAGACAATTTATAATTTGGAGCAAAGAGGGACAATAAGGGTGGTTCCTGTGGAGAATGAGCATTGTCTTCCACTTTCAACTAAGGAGGCCATTACCATTTCCTCAGGTTATGCAGAGTTAATCTCCTCAGATAGAGGTGGAAAGGCCAACACTACTGTGGGTGCAGATACAACTGTGGTTGGAAAAACTGATACCACTCTGTGTGGGGAGCGCAATTTCTCTGGAGGCAGAAAGTCCTCTTCTACTGGCAAAGAGTATTCATCAGAATTTGGGGGCTCAATATCGCCATTTATCAGAGTAATCTATACTTTCCTATCCCAACTTACAGGACCTTATTCTTTCCCAATCAGTGCCCACCCTTCAGCAGTAGGCACACTGCAAGTCTGGAGATCCATTTTGCATTGTCATTCAGCCAGTTGTAGAAGGAGATTGACTTTGGTTTTTAGCAATTTCAGCTCTGACACTACAGAAAATAAAGTGTTCTTTTGGGGGCATACCTAGACATTCTCAGGTCATTGATGGAGCTCTTAGTGGGGAATTCAAATTCCTGAGCTTTTTTTTTCTGTCACCCCTTTGTCCAGGAGCATAGGGAGTAACCAACCAATGCCATTATATTCCTTAGTTTTCCAATAATGTGCAAAAGTATCATCTAGAGTCACTCATCTCCTTTCTCCTTTTAAGTGATTGATTAAGAATATTCAGCATACGGGGCGCCTGGGTGGCTCAGTTGGTTGAGTGTCTGATTTTGTCTCAGGTCATGATCTTGCAGTTCGTGGATTCGAGCCCCAGGTCAGGCTTGGTGCTGAGAGCTCAGAGCCTGGAGCCTGCTTCTGATTCTGTGTCTCTCTCTCTCTGCCCCTCCCCTGCTCATGCTCTGTCTCTCTATCTCTGTCTCTGTCTCTCTCTCAATAAATAAACATTAAATTTTTTTTAAAAAAAGTATTCAATGTAGATATTTTGTGTATGTCTATAAACAGTTAACATCAAGGACTATCAGTTTCTCTTTACTACTAGAAATAAAATTATCAGATTCTTTAAAATCTAATCAGATTAGATTGCCAATTTCAGAAATCCCAGAACCCATTCAGAAAATTATTCCTTATAATTGGTCCTAAGAACCACTCTTGGTATTTTGCTGCAATTGGGTGCCTTTCTCCAACTTGAAAAAATACTTCCTGTCATGAAGATTTGAGAAAGTTTTCTTTTCCTTTGTGTAAGGTACATTAGCAAACAGAGATGCCTAATAATCCATCCTACCTGAAAACTCTCCCAATTGTTTGTCCTATGGAGTTGAGTTCACACTGTTTTCAGTAGTATATCTACTAAATAATTTTAGAATTAAGGAAATTATCTAGCTAATTAAAATAAAAGTAATTTTTTCTTATGAGTTAGATAAAAAAACGTTGCTGAGATGAATTGTTCTAATAGTTATTTTATTGTTGAACCCTATTTTGCCTGTGAAGATCAAACACTCAGAGGTTTATTTATAATGTAAAATACAGGTATATTTATAAAACATGAAGATCCAGTAAAAAAAAAAAGACTATTCATTTACTTAATCAGTTAATAATTTTATTCCTTATCAATATAAATTTTAGCTAAATGTTAATTTTCTCCAAGTTGAAACTTTATTTTTTTATCAGTAAGAATAAAATGATCATTTAATGTGGAATATATTTGTTGTCTTTCCCTGAGATGCTCTTTTATTGACTTTATTATGATGTTCTTCCAAATTACTAGAGAAACATGGTCCATATCTTATAATGTGTTTATGTCAAATAGACTAGTGTTTGGCCTTAATCTGCAGAATTTACTTATTTCTAGGTAATGGTAAATATTTCTTTGAATACAATACCATGTAAAATTGTAAATACTTCGCATATTATATATAAGTATCAAACCATACTATTTAGCTACAGGGGCAAGCAGTCTCAGGAATATGCCATAAAATGAAACACACACACACACACATACACACACACACACACACACACACACACACACACTGTTGATTAGAAACCCCAAGGAAGACAGAAAAGGCATTTTGGAAATTAAAGGAAGAGTGGATGACAAGACAAAGTAAGCAGAAGAGTAAAAAACCAGCAAATCTATGAAAAATAAAAATTTTCCCATGTATATATGATGTGAAACAATTGTAAGATGAAACTGGGAGACAATATAGGAATACAGTCATGGCATTTCTATTTCTGATTTTCCCCTGTGGTCAACCTGGATATATATTTTAATCAGATAGAAAATTAACTTGACTGTGTTAGAATGAGGTATCTGACTCCTATTATGTATGCATTATATTATTTAAACAAATCATCAATGTAGGCCACATATCTATTGCTATCAACTCCTTGTCTTAGAAGTGGATGTGTTCAGTCTTAGAAAGTGGACAAAATGTAGTACTAGAAAGAACTATGTAAATAATGAATGAGGTGAAATGGAACAATGTATTTTTAATAGCTCTGATGAAATAAATATTAATTTGAAAATACCCCTGCATTATCTTTCAGTTCTGTGAATGCATGTTTCACTAAACATCTTACATAAACAGTAAATTTTCATGTGAAAGTCCAAATACTATATTTGTATAGCATACACTTCTCTGATTCTATTTTTTTTAATATTTTTGAGCTTGCTTGATTTTAACATTGTTAGAGGAGTATTACTATTAATAGAAATGAGCTAGTTTCTTCTATGTTAATTAGTGAATATATTAATTAATAAATAATTTCTTATTCCACGGTGTATATTTTTCACAGCAAAAAAAATAAAAATTCAGTCCTTTGAAGATTCACATTGTCAAAAGCAATAATTTTTCCTTGCACAATTAGCAACAATTGATTAATGTTCCATAGCATCTCATGATTTACAATGTCCTATTATCCAGTGATAAACTTTAGTCCTTCCAGATCTGGTGTTAATAAATGTTCTGAATTTCCCTAAGCAGCTTTTCTTTATTTTAATTATGGACAGATAAGAAAAATTGCATACAAATGGTACTGTTATGATTAAATTTATAATATTTTCTTTACTTTCATGCACTTTTGGATTAATGATGATGATAATCAGTGTACTTATTTTTACAGAGCGATACTGAAAAGATGTTTTGATTTAGATCCACTTCACAACAACCCTTTTTTATCAACAAAAAAATAAGCTTTGTAATCTTCCTTTTTTCTACTTATGTTAATTTTCATTCCTGCAAGTTTATTTAGAAAGGTAAATGTGAAGAACAGTTATATAGGCTTTTCTTTATCACTGCAGGGTTAGTATTTAGCTTTGTTATCTTAGCCTATCTAGAATAGTGAACCCAAGTTATGAATTAATATATTTTACTAGAGTCTTGTTTTTATGCACTATTACTTCAATTACTGAAAAAGAAGCATATTTTATAAGTTAAAGGTAGAATGTGGAGTAACAGCTAAGCAACGAAAATAGTGTTTACCTCTGTGGGTATGTCATGTTCCTTTTGCATATATGCATATACTAATATAGTGAGGAGTTACTAGCCAACCAAAATGAAATTTCACTTATGAAAGATAAGTTCTAGAGATCAGCTGTACAACACTGTGCATATAATTCTCAATACTTTATTTAAACTTTTGTTAAGGGAAGGGGGGCGCATGGGTGGCTCAGTTGGTTAAACGTCTGACTTGGGCTCAGGTCAGGATCTCACGGTTCGTGGGTTCGAGCCCTGTGCTCTGTGGGCTCTGTGCTGAGAGCTCAGAAGCCTACTTCAGATTCTGTGTCTTCCTCTCTCTGCCCATTCCCCAGCTCACATTCTCTCTCTCTCTCTCTCAAAAATAAATAAACGTTAAAAAATTAATTAGAAAAAACTTTTGTTAAGGGGGTAAATCTCATATTCTTTTCTTACTATAATGATACAATAAAAACGAAGGTGCTCAGTAAATGTGTATTGAATTAATAAAAACATCATTAAAATATAAGCATATTCTAAAACATAAATGAATATTTAAATCTCATGTTCTTGAGAGGGCACGCAGGCTTTTTGAAATGTGATAAAGAAGAGAAACTGTAACACACACACACACACACACACACAAGTTGCTATTTTCTTTCCCAAGAAAATAGATATCTTGTTAGAAAATAAAAAGTAAATCTGTAATTAATCTTCAAACTGCCGAGCCATTGGTAAAAAATTATTTTTCCAACACATCCTGCAAATGATGGAAAATTATTCTAAGCAAGTACTACGTAGAACATTTGCACATTTAATTTATAGGAAAGGGTAATTGCATTGCTCTGTTAGCATGGCCTGCTTGAGTGCCGAATCCAGGGAGCATAAATGATTTTTAAGTACACAGTGAGAGAGTGAATATCCCCCTAGGGTTATTCCTAAGGCTTTTGTGCTCAGTCAAGCAATAAGATATGTTACACATCTCTACAGTGATTGTTCTCAACATCCCTGAAGTTTAATCCCTAAAGATCATGAAACAAAAATTCAATAATAAATGGATTTCTGATGCTAGCATCTAAACAAAAAAAGGAACATTGTTGGCTTTCTTCTTCTTAAAAACATATAAACCACTTGTAACCTAAACATATAGTGATAATGCCTTGGATCACTGACATCTTATTCTTTCCTATCAAATTATGAAGATTCTACTCTATTCAAGAATATTTTATTCTAATCACATTTTCTTTTTTTACAGAAAAGTAATTCTTTGGTAAAAATGTGGAAAAAGGGAGTGCATATAATTTGGGATACTGTATATAATATAGCTACTACTAAGGTCTAACTAGGCTGCATTGCTACCACTGAGATGATACTTGACTTTATTTAACAGCTTATATTGTTATTTCTTGCTGGCGATTTTTTTTTCTTGCCTACTAATTTTTCAAATCAATTCTGGCAGGTAATGTACTATTGAAAAGCTTTGGCTTTGAAACTTTAAAATTATATAAATCCAATGTGCATTGATAGAGATAGGAATGAAAATAAAGTTAATTTACTCCTTTCCTGGGCTGTGAATATTTTTTTATCGTAATGAGTTCTTAATTTGTCCACAGAGAAGTTAAAGGTGTAAATGAACTGATTGATCATGCCACTCTTACAATCATATATTAGATGAAGGATAGCATTAAAAAGTCATGTGTCATTACTATTGAAGTTTCTTTCTGCGAATAGTCTTTATGCACAAACACCTTTCGAAAAAAGTAAGTAACCTCATTTATTCTTAGGATATCATCCTTTTGCTTACCAATCATTTCCATATTAACCTGAGTTCCTTCTTTTCTGAACATAAAAACAAAGCATTATATTGATCCCAGTAAACCTGTCTCTCATTAGTGATATTTTAATAATCATATAAAGTGTAAATAAAATATTCAAAATATATGCACAATCTTCTTAATTTTAGCCATCTAGTGGGTGTTTTGTGTTCTCAGATTGAGACTGTAATTTTCATTTTCCTAATGACTCTGAGCATTTTTCCATTGATTATTTGCCATACAGATATCTTCTCTGATGAAATGTCTGTTCAAATCTTTCATCTGTTTTTATATTGGGTTGTTTTGTCTTATTGTTAAGTCCTAAGAGTTCTTTATACATCCTAGATACTAAGCCTTTATCAGACCTATGTTTTATGAATATGCCCACACTATCAGTGCAGAGCCTGACCCAGCGCTTGAATTCACAAACCATGAGATCATGACCAGAGCCAAAATCAAGAGTTGGTTTCTTAACCGACTGAGACATCCAGGCTCCCCAGAATTTTCAATTTTATACCGCGTACTTTGTGTGATGTATTAAGAAATATTTGCCAGAATTAATATCACTAAGATTTTCTCTATTTAATTATAAAATTTTAGTGTTTTAAGTCATACATTTATATATATGATATATTTGCATTAAAAATATATATAAAATGTGAGGTAAGGATGAACACAATTGTATATTAAAGCGAGTTATTATATAATATTGAACATGCAATTTAAGCTAGGTGGGAAGGAGGTAAAGTTACGTGGAATGAATGTCTCTAATACACTGTTATAATCAGAAGATTTTTGGTCCCATTAGAATTTTAAAATGTTCATATTTGTGGTACTATAAGCAATAAAAAGGAAAGATAGAGGTTATAGTCAGATAGTAGGATACTTGAAGGTGAGATTATCCAGCAGGGACAGCTACTGGTAATGATGTGTCAACAGTAGTTTTTCCTAAACTTACAGATGTGGGAAACATGGATAATGTGAATATTTACACAGCACAGAGGACAAACTGTACGGGGACTTATATTGTTATATAAACTTGGCTAAATATTTAAAGTATGCCCTATATACTTAGAATAAGAGAGGATATGACACATTATTAAATATTGAATTTGTATAAACTTCCAAAAATTATTTTCAAAAATTTTAATTAGAATGTGAAATAGTGTCTATGAGCATTTCTCCATATCAAGTTTTTTACGTGTAATATTCCTTTTTAATATAATCATGATCATTTTAAATTTCTGAGAATTTTTATTTATAAGAATATTATTTCCATGAAGAATTTTCAAAATGTAAATGATTTTATTACCATTCAACCCAAATACGGGCATAGCTTATAATGCCACTCCACTGGCAAACACGGACAGCAAGCTAGCCTGACCACAAGAGCACAGATTTTAGTCCCATTTGACTGCTAGAACATTTGAGAGCCCCACCTAAACAGGAATGTGGGCCAGCAACCTTGCCCCAAAATGGAGCCCCACCTATAGCCTCACTCAATTGCAGGGCGTAGCCTGTAGCCCCACTGATCACACAGCACAGTCTGAATGTCAACACAACCTGCGGTATTTGTGAAAGTTAGTGGCCCCACCTGACTGTGGTGACCAGCCCGCGGCCTCACCTAATTAGGGAGCATGGCAAGAGACCCCCTACTCCCAGTCCTTAAGTATGGGCAGCAGCCCTATACAAATAGAAATGCCTACCTGTAGGCACCACCTACCGGCCCCAACTGCCTTTAGATACTCTGGCCAGCCCAGAGCCCCGGGCTGGGGGGACTGTTGGAGGTTTTTCCCTGCCCAAGTGAACTGATAAAGCTGGAAGAGGAGAATGCTTCCTTAATGCACAGACTCATAGGAAGGACACAAACATCCTGAAGAATCAGGCAACATGACACCATCAAAGGAAACTTAAAAAGCCTCAATAATTCTCTATAAAATAATAAAAAAATCTATGAACCGACTGACAATTAGGAATAATCCTCTTTAAAATTATCAGTGAACTACAAGATAGGCAACTAAAAAAGAAATAGATAAACTGTACATGAACAAGATAAATAGTTCAACAAAAAAATAGAAACCATAACAAAGAAAACAAAACAGAAATCCTAGAGTACAAGGGCTGAATTGGAAAACAACAACAACAACAACAACAACAACAACAACAACAAAACCCCTTGCAGAGCAGAGGAAGTAGGATGGTGTGTTCAAAATGCTGGGGGTGCGGGGGAACAACCACCAAAACTGCCAACCAACAATAATGTCCCTGGTGAAGTTGTCCCTCAGAAATGAAGGTCTGATAAAGACAGTTCAAGTAAAACAATGCTGAAATAATTCACCACTAGATTTTCCTGACGAGAAATACTAAAGGGAGTCCTTCATACTCAAATGAAAGAATGCTAATTGACATTTAAAATCATATGAATGTATAAAATTAACTGGTAAAGGTAAATGTACAGGAAAATCAGATTCTGTAATGTAATGGTGGTGTGTAAATCACTTTCAACTCCAGTTTAAAAGCTAGAAACAAATGTATGAAAAATAGCTATAGCTCTAATTTTTGGATACTTGAAATATCAAAATTCTTTAGAGAAATAATACGTTTATTTATTACATAGTTATTCCTTCAAACTTCTCCATTGGAATCAGGGATAGAATTTCCTGTGCATTTTTTAACTATGGGGAAAATACTAATGTAGCCCTTTGGTTCTTGGTGCAGACACACACTCCTCACCTTGTTTCTCTTCACTCCTTTCACAAAAAAGAAATGTAGCATATGGCAAATTTTGTTGGGTTAATCATTAGTCTTCCCGTTTTTGTCTTTTCTGGTGGCTAGGAATGATTATGAGGCTAATTTCTGGCCATCGAATAATGTGACTAGCAACAATTAATGATTAATATAGGCTTTGTCCTTAAAATAATTGTCTTCTTGGGGAGCCTGGGTGGGTCAGTTGGTTAAATGTCTAATGCTTGATCTTGGTTCAGGTCATGTTCTCACGGTCGTGGGATGGAACCCGCATTGGCTACCTGCTGACTATGGAGCCTGCTTAAGGTTCTCTCTCTTTTCCTCTGGCCCTCTCCCCCACTTGTGCTCTCTGTCTCTTTAAAATAATAAAATAAGGGGCACTGGGTGGCTCAGTCCGTTAAGCATCCGACTTTAGCTTGGGTCATGATTTCATGATTTGTGAGTTCAAGCCCTGCATTGGGCTCTGTGCTGACAGCTTGGAGACTAGAGCCTGCTTAGGATTCTGTTTCTCCCTCTCTCTCTGCCCCTCCCCACCACCTCTCAAAAATAAACATTAAAGAAAAAAGTTAAAAATAATAATAAGTGGCTTCTCATTTCTCTGGTCACTGTATCTTTACTCTTGGCTGGGGAATGACAGGAAGGAAAGTAGCTGCCCTGGGCATACAGAAAGAAGCCAGATATTGAAAGTGCCCAAGCCCTTGTAATTAGTATGTGTCATATAAATTTTATCAATATCTTTTCTATTCCTCACAATAAAAATAATGAAGAAAGCTTCTATACAGTTTACTCAGCAGTGTTTCACTGGAATTTGATGTATTAGTCAAAAACAAATACATTCAAATATATATTAAAAGGAATCAAGAGCTCACTTCTGCATTTGAAGGTGTCACTGTAAAAGGCAGGCAATGTTTGGAGATTCTTATCCATCATTGGTTATTATTCCCCATTAGAGGCCTAATCAGAGGTTTATTTTTAGTAAATACAATGAAGTTGTGCTGTTTAGTAAATACAATGAATACTGCTTAACTATATATATATAGTTTTAGTTTTCTTAAAAGTGACATGTTTATTTAATCAATTATTCTTTATTAGTTTTTATATTATCACAGGGACAATGAAATCAAAGTCATTAAGAAACATGATTTGATTAAAATGAATAAAACACTTGATAGCAATGAATGAATTCAATTTACCATTTACTCAAATTTCATTAAGCTAAACCTACCATATTATTTAAAAAAAGAAGAAAGAAAAGAAACAACAGAGTAGCAAATTTCTAATTCCCAAAGCATAAACAAATGCATACATTTTCTTTCAATCAACTGAATCATGGCAGTGCAACATAATAAGACATTTCAAAATCATTGTGCCATGTTCAACTGTATGCAATATTAATTAAGGAGTTATGCTCTTGTTTTATAAAGCAGTGATTTGGTTTAGTCTGGAAGAGGGACAAATTATTCAAATTAGGTCATCTGGATTCAAAGTTTGTTAGACACAGATGAAAATGGAGGGAGTGGGGGTTGTAGGCTTCAGTACATCTACAAATGTGAAATAAGAATACAATATGCAAAGTATTTGGCCATTTGTCATTAAATGATTCTTCAGGTTATTAGATTTATTTGTTTTGGGTAGACAAACTTTGTATTAGGGATTGCATGAACGCTAATATTTTTCCTGAACAGCCCATTTTGGTCCAAGGTATGGCTCCTAATGATGGATACGAAATCATGACAGGTTCAATGTGCTTTTTTATTATATATCAATAGCATATGTTGACTAGTAATAAGATGAATATACATTGTAGGATGCAGACTGTTTTTACCAGTTTGTGATTAAACAAAAGTTTCACTTAAGATAGTCAAAGGGAATGAAATATATTAAAATGGATTTTTTTTGCCAATTTTTACCAAACATCATATCTAAATTTATACTGAGAAATATAACAAGGGTCCCTGCACAATGTAATGTTAGTGAAATTATCCTTTGAATTTTTAAACATTATTCTACTTTCTAAAGCAAAAATATCATCTAATTTTACAATGAACATATCTTTGTTTTGAAAATTATTTCCTGTTACCACGTTCACATAGTAATGGATAGCTCTCTAAACAGACTTCTAAAAACAATCACTTTTCATTTGGGGACACCTTTGCCCCAAAACATAATTACAAAAAAAAAAAAAAATCAATGTATTCCCTGTCATGCAAAATGAGAATTTAATCACAGTATTCTGATCATAATAAAAGAACAGCAAATATAATAAATTTGTTGATAACTCAGTTTCAGCTGGCTTAGTTTTTCGATGAGCACGCAACATCTTAAAGAGGTTGGTTTTGTCTACCATCACCTCATTGATGAACAGGTAAGTTAAAGCTAGAATCTATTTCATAGAATCATGTTGTTCAAACCATAACCTGAGAAAAATTCTATCACACCTGCTTAAGTTCTCCAACTAAGCTATGAAGAAGTATCATAGAAAAATATTTTACTTAAACACAATGGGAAAATTCATTGTTTTCTAATATGTTGACTGTGGAACCTGATACCAGTTGATCAATAGTTAGCTTTTCAACATTTATCAACTGAAACTTAAAGAACATTCTAGTGATATGTCTCTCCTGTGAAAATAGCTTAAATTAATCAGTTTTGTTGTCAATAAATAATCAAAGTATTTTTTTTCTGAAAACCTGAAAGGTGATATTTTTAAATGTTTATTTATTTTTGAGAAAGAGAGAGAGAGAGAGAGAGACAGCAGGGGAGGGGCAGAGAGAGAGAGAGACAGGGGATGCAAAGCAGGCTCGGCACATGGAGGCTCAAACTCATGAACCAAGAGATCATGACCTGAACTGAAGTCAGATGCTCAACCAACTGAGCTACCCAGGCATCCCTCAAAGATGATATATTATTGAATGGATCTAACCCCTACTAGACCTCAAAATATCACAGATTAATAAAATGGAGAATATAAATTTTATGTAAAATTTCATGTGTAAAACCTTAACCATTTAAGAAAATAATCACTTAAAATTTTCAAATAAAACATAATTGTAATAGGGGCACCTGGGTGGCTCAGTCAGTTAAGCAGTCCACTCTTGATTTCAGCTCAGGTCATGATCTCAGGGTTCCTGTGTTCAAGTCTGGCACTGGGCTCTGTGCTCACTGAGCAGAGTCATCTTTGTATCCTCTGTCTGCCTCTTTCTGCCCCTCCCTTGCTTGTCTCTCTCTCTCTCTCTCAAAAATAAATAAACATTAGAAACATTCTTAAAGACATAATTGAAATATAAATTATTTCAAAACAGTAAGTATAAAGTCAGTGTTCTAATATATAAACAAGAAACCTCATAATTTAAATATGCACAAATGTTTATTTGAGATGTAGTATATACAAGACGTTATGAACCAAGCTCACTGAAGAAAATGTAGATCAATACCTACCACACTGCATATATTTGAGGGTATTATCAATTGTTAAGATGCACCATTATTTTTTATAGTACTTAGAAAAATCCTTCAGTTAAAATATGCAAAGAACTCTGCTCAACTAGCGAATAGTTACTGTTTCTCATTGTTATGAAAAAATTTTTAAGTTAATTTATTTATTTTGAGAGAGACAGAGACAGCACGAGTCGGGGGAAGGGGGTAGAGAGAGAGAGAGAAAATCCCAAGCAGGCTCCCCACTCTCAATGCAGAGCCCGACGTGGACGTGGGCTTGAACCCACAAACTGTGAGACCATGACCTGAGCCAAAACCAAGAGTCAGACATTTAACCACTGAGCCACATGGGTGCTCCTCATTGTTATGATTTTTTAAATATTTATACTGTGGGCTTTCTAATTCATCCTGCTTCATTTGCATTTCTTAACACGTGATAGCCTGTGCATTTACCTTAGTCACAAAACATAAACCAGCTTCACCTACCTCTGAGAGTTCTTTCTTAGTCATTACAAAGCTGCTGGTGGTTGCTTTTCAAAAAAGAAAAAAAACTGGGGGGGGGTGAGGATTTTAGTCATTTTTCTAAAAAAGGAATTTTTGCTTCTATTCTATCATTATGCTTCTCTGCTCTGTTTTTCTGGCTTTTTATTCAATAGTTTTCTATGATATTGCTAAAATAGTCCAATCTTGTTGGAGACTTAAATGCCAATTCAAAGTAACATGTTGATTGACAACTGTACATATAGTTCAATTGAAGTGAGGACAATGTGAAGAGCCACGGCCAAATTCACACATGAGCCACATTTTTTTTTCAAATATAAAATCAAACTAAAGTACACATTATCTGTTTTTTTATCTGCTACATACACCTCTTTCTGAAATTCTGATATTCTCCAAACACATAGGCTAATCATAATACCAATAGCCATGCATCTAAAATTTTACCAGAAATAGAAAGCGGCCATTGAAACAACTTCCCACAAAACATCAAGCATTCACTTAATTATAAAATGACATATTCAAAGATAAAAAAATCTCTGGTCCAAGGATAATAGGTATATTAACAGAGTTGAGACCACTATTTTAGATACTTCTCCCTAAGTATGCTTCAAGACAGACTTTTTAACTCAAGAAGTTTTAGACAGATAAGTGAACCCTGGCTATGACTGAGTAGCACACAAACACCACAATGAGAACAACTATAAAAGCTAAGTGAAATACAAACATGCTGACATTTGAAAGCCTTAGAAAGCAATCCAAGACAGTTGGCATTTAAGGATCAATGCAGCACAAAGGAAATGTAGTGAGGTAAGCCCAATATTCGCTGCTGCTTTTTCCTTGAGATAGTTGCTGGTTTATAATTGGTATTCAGCTTGGAGGTCAAGAAAGAGAAGATCAGAACTATAACTAGTCTCATGTAGCTGGACAAACATTGGAGATCAAGGATATGAAGGTGCCCTAGACTTCAGAGGTCAAGATGCCTCAGAAAATGGAGCCTCTGAAAGGTGAGCCTGATATGGTGTTTTAACTTTGTCCTTAAGCTTTTGTCATTTTCTCATCTTTGCTGATCAATAGTCTAATAAAGGAAGCAAAATGTGATAGGTTAGAAATTGAAAAGATAAGCAATGTCTCTGCTTTTGCATAGGATAGGGAGAAATGTAGCAGATTAGCATTACATTGAAAACAAAAGAGATCTTCACAATTGGAGTGTGAGCTGCTCAACAGACCCTCTCTCTAGTAAAAGAGTCATTTAATGGGTAAAAAAAAATACACATATATGAAATTGAAGTCTCTGGAAACTGTCCTGGGAGCATACAACAAATAGAGAAACATATTCACAAAAGTTGACTAAATCTCAACAACGGCAGGGAGACCCACACATGCTCCTTATGCTCCTTTCCTTATGCTCCCACCCCCGGCTCAGCATGACAGAGCTATACTCCAGGCGGATGCAGCTAAGAACACAGAGCCTCCCCCATGGACTAGCTCCCAGTCTAAGGTTACACGTTTGCTGTAGGAGGGCCAGGCCACCTGCATCTTTTATCACACCCCCAGCTCTATGTTGCAGAAACTATTCCAGACAGCATAGTCAAGAGGAAAACTTTATACTGTCTAAAGTGAGACTCACTTTAGATTCAAAATTACCAACAGATTGAAGTAAAAGGATTGAACCAGGCACACAGAAACCATAAGAACTGAAATGGTTGTACTAATAAGCAAGATAGATATAAAAGATTACTTGAATAGAGATATTTTATAAAACTAAAAGTGTCAGCCTATCAGGATGAATGGCAACTATAAACATATACTCACCTAGTAATAGTACCCCAAAACTCATGAAGCAAAATTGATAGAATTGAAAAGAGAAACAGACAATTCAACAATAAGATTTGTAGAGTTAAATACCCCATATTCCATAACAAACAGTATGACCAGGCATCTCAACAAGGTACAGAAAACTTGAAAACTCTGTAAACCAATTAGACCTAACATATATCTATAGAACATTCCATACAACCCATCATAAATTCATATTCTTCTCATGCACACATGGAATACACTCCAAGATAGATCATATCAAGACCAGAAGGTAAGTCTCAATATATGTAGAAGAAATGCAATCAAATCAAATTATATCCTCCAAATATAATAAAATGAAATTAGAAATAAATAATGTAGGAATGGTGGAAAAATTGGCTACCAGAACCCAGCTTTCTCATCTCTCCATAATGATCAATGATTGGACAAGCTATCCATGAACAAAACAGCTCTGAGAGACCTCTAGAATCTATTTAGGAAGTTTTAGAAAAACAGTGAAACAAAAAATAGTTTTTCAAAGAAGATATACACATGGATAACAGGTACATAAAAAGGTGTTTGACATCACTACCTATCAGGGAACTGTAAATCAAAACCATGGTGAGATATCACCTCACACATGTTAAAATGGCTGCCATCAAGAAGACAGAGCTAAGAAGTATTGGTAAGGATGTAGAGAAAAGGGAACCTTGTGCACTATTGATGGAAATTTAATTGGTAGCCACTATGGAAAACAGCATGCAGGTACCTTTTAAAAATATATCTATTAAATGATCCAGAAACTCCACCTCCATGTATACATGCAAAGGAATTGAAATCATGATTTTGAAGAGATATCTGTACCCTCAGGTACAGGTGTTATTCACGGTAGTCAAGATATGGAAACAACTTCAGTGTCCATCAGTGGATGGATGGATAAAATATATGTTATATGTATAATGAAATATTATTCAGCCCTAAGAAAGAAGGAAACCCTGCCATTTGTGACAACTTAGATGTACTTTCAGGGCATTATACTAAATGAAATAAGTCAGATAGAGAAAGTCACTTATGTGTGGGTTCAAAACAGCCAAACTCAGAGAAACAGAGTAGAATGATGGTTACCAGGAGCTGCAATTGGGGGAAATGGGGAGACACTGGTCAAAGGGTTCAAACTTCCAGATAAAAACATCAACATGTTCTGGGAATCTAATATCACAGCATGGTGATTATAGCTAGTAATATTCTTTTGTATACTTGAAAGTTTATAAGGAAGGAGATTGTAAATGATCTCACCATGAAAAGAAATGGTAATTTAGTGACAAGATGGAGGTATTAGCTAATGCTCTGGTGGTAATCATTTTGCAATAAATGCTTCAAAGCAACATACTGTGAATCTTAAACTTTTACAGTGTTGCATGTAAATTATATCTCAACAAATCTGGAAAACATTTAAAGAAATAAATAATGGAGGAATTTGGGAAATTCACATGTAGGTGGAAACTAAATAATATATCTATACATAACTGATGGCTCAAAATGATTAAAAAATATGGTAAATATGCAATAAATATCCTTTCTCCTCTTGAATGTTTTCAACTATGTTTGATGGCTAAAGAAAAAAATTAGAACACTGTCAGATATTCTCCATGCATGTAGGAGCAATATTTTAAACAACTATGAATGTGCAAATAAGTCTGTCTTAGGGCTATAATCCAATATAATCCTTTATTTTGTTCAAATTATTCTGACTTTCACCATTGGAATATTTCCACATTGACTTCCCTTGTCTTTTGATGTGCTCCATTCATTTTTCTATTTTACAAAATTTCCATGTTCTACCAATATAAAATGCTCCAGGTTTATCTTCTATTTCCTATGTTCCAGTCCTAGAGTTTCTATTCCTTCAGGTAGCCCTGAGTCCTTTCATTGGAGAATGTTAATTAAAAACGAAGATCTGATCATAAGGTGCATTCCTTGTTAGTGATGTTTTGTTGCTTTTAAACCTTCTCAATGAACAGAGCTAGGAAATTCATAGAGAGATGCTAAATCATGAATAAACACATAGCTATTTATTTTTATATCAAGCAATCAGCACAGCCATTAAAGCAACTTAATTATATGTACTGAATATATATGGAGTAATTATAAGAACTGTGTGTGTGTGTGTGAGAGAGAGAGAGACAGAGAGAGACAGAGAGAGACAGAGAGAGAAATAGAGGAGAGAGTTATTTTTTCTGAAAATATTTCATTTTGCAACATTATCTAGTAACATTTACCTTTGGTATAAAGAACTATTAGTATTTCTTGAAGCTGGAAATGAATTTTAAACATTTGTCTATCTGTAGCATTTTTATTTAGGTTTTTTTTTTTTGAAGGATGTTTTCACTGGTTTTAGAATTCTAGACTGATAGTTCCTACTTTCTCTTCTAATACTGTGAACATGCTTCCCATTGCCTTATGAGCGCCATTATTTTTGGTGAGAACTCAGACACCATTCTTACTGGCTTTCTATATGCAATTCATCTTTTTTTTTTTTTCTTACTGGTTGCTTTAACATTTTTTCCTGTATATTGATTTTCAGCAGTTTGACAAGGATGTACTTAGGTGTGTGTGTGTGTGTGTGTGTGTGTGTGTATATTAATTATTATTCTTGTGGTTTTCTAAACCACTTGGATCAATGAATTTATGCTTTTAATTTGAGAAAATTGTTGGATGTTATCTCTTCAATAATTTTTTTCAGTTCCATTTTCTTTCTCTTTTTTCAGGTACTCCAACTACACATACATTAGAATATTTTACATTGTCTAAATACCTTGACTATTCTTTTATATTTATTTTTCTACTCATTTTCATTTTGCATTTCAGTTGGAATAATTTCTATTGATTGTTTATACTGATTCTTTATTCTATTTTGTTCAGTTCACTGATAAGCCCACCAAGATATTCTTCATACTATTTTAATTGGGTAATTTGGTTCTATCTTACTTGTAGACTTTTTATCTATGCGTTTGCTGTTCCCCTTTCACAATGTATCATTAAATATACTGTTTTTTTTAAATATCTCTGCTTGATAATTCCAAACTCTGTTTCATCTCAGAATTGAGTTCCACTGACTCTTTCCTCTCTTGATACTGTGTCACATTTTCGTCACTTTTTAAATAAATTTTCTAATATTTGGTTTGAATGTAAGGTTTTTAGGTAAAAGGACAATGGAGACAAAGTAAATAATACTAATATATTATTGATAATAATAATATTATCCCCAGAATAGGTCATGGCTATCAGTCAGGCCATTGGCATGTGTGATAAAGTCAGTTCAGTCTGGAGCTAAGCTGGGTCTGGGCTTTGCAGTTTGGGAGCAGAAGCTTCCCCTGAGTGATTGAAATTGCAGCTCTCCTGCCCTCTGCTCAGACATCAGCGGGCTTCTGTACCTCACCTCAGGGGTCTTTTTCAGGCCATCTACACATCCCAGTAAATAGTGTGCCATTGCCTGGTACTCAGTGTAAGGCCCAGAATGCCCATGTGGCTTCTTTCTTTGCTTTTCTCTATCTTTAGACCTTAGTGATAATCTGTGCTTCATCTTTCGTGGGTAGATTTTTTTCAACTTCCTTGACCGTCTTTCATCAGCAGATGGCTTAGAATGATCACTTTCTCTCCCTTGCCTAATACCAGATTTTTGCAGGATTCTTTAGCATTCACCCATGGAGGACTCTCCCAGCTTTTCTCCACAGCCCTCCCAAACGGGAGACAGCTGTTGCCTCCTACTCAGTGTGAAGCTGTAAATGCCTGGAAGACTGTCTCTGGGTTCTTCTGTTCCACCCTCATACCTCAGCACTTTCCTCAAAGGAGGTCTCTTTCCACCTCTTGCTATGCTGCCAATCATTGCAAGAGCCCTCTGTGGAGTCTGTGCTGAAAAGTGGAAATTGCACGGAGATTCCTATTGCGTCTGGGCCTCCCAGGGATTCTAAACTACCATGCCAGACCACCCTCAGGTTTCACAAATTTGATCAATTTCATCAGCGTTCTTCCTTGTATCTCTGGCAGTTCTTTTTGCTTCCTGCTGCTCTACCAAGAATGAAAACTGCTGTGGGTCCCTCCCTCCCCAAAATAGACTTGTCACTTTTTGGTTTGTAGTTAATTAGATTCTTTGCGCACCAAGCCTTCAGATGTTATGTTCATGTAACAACAGGGTGCAAGAGAGTCATTTGGTGATTATATCCTAAGCAAAAGCAGAAGTTTTGTTTTTAAATGTCAATAATTACAGGACCTAAAAGAGTACATACTGTTTTAATTATGAAAAAGCTTCAGATGTCAAATTTAAAATGACATAAATGTTACTTCAAAATTTGGAAATACACTTCATTTCAAATTTCTTCTGTAGGGTACCTGGGCAACAATGATTGGTGACCAATATTCTAAGGCATTTCTTGATAACTGCTATGCCCGATGATAAAAGAAAATGAATGATTACAAACCCTAATATATGCATATTATTGAGACAGCTAGACTTTTCAGGAATAGAGATTCTGGTCTCTCCTAACCCCCAAATAAACAACTCTGGCCATTTGAAAAAGTTAATGGAACATAGGAAGCATAGTGGAAGAAGGAAGTTCAAAATATTAATTATGGCCAGGTATGTAAATGAGGACCATAGCAATAGTTATCTGCACCACGCCCCCGCCACACACAATACAAAGAGCATATAAAGAGATTGTATGCTAGAGGTTATCTCATGATGTTTGAATTACAATGATAATAATAATCACCCACAGATGGATAAGGTAACTAAAAGGATATTCAGATATCTCTTATGGAAATGTCTAATGTGTATGTGTGTGTGTGTGTGTGTTCATACTAGGAGTAAGTGCAATATATTAGGTCAGAATAGTTGTTGTTTCCTTTATTATTGGAATTTTTATGTGTATTTAGTATATTGTATAGGTAGGTCTTTAGTAGCAAACCAGTGTAAGACATGGCTTATTAATTCTCAGTATTTATTCTCATCCTCTCCTAGTGTGCTTTCCTGAACTGTAGAGAATAAAAAGTTCAAAATTACTTTTTTTCTACTTCCTTGTGGTTGTATCTGGATAGGAGTTACATCTACAGCAAGAAACATTTGTTTGATATCCAGAAGAAATGTTTAAGAGGACGTGGAGCCATCTCCTGCTTATTGTTTCTTTTGGCAAGCAAGCCAGCATTTTAATGGGCAGCCACTAGTCCCATACATATACATAACCTCCCCTATTATAAACATTACTTGCCAGAATGGTATGTTTTTACCATGGATGAATCTACAGTGACACATCAAATCACCCAAAGTCCATAGTTTACCTTGGAGTTCACTTTTGGTATTGTATACCCTATGGTTTTGGACAAAGTATAATATATCCATCATTACATCCATCATTTTAGAATACAGAGTATTTTTACTGTCCTAGATATCCTCTGTGCTTTGCTTATTCATCTCTCCCACTCCAATCACTGGCAGCCACTAATTTTCTTAGTGTTTTTGTAGTTTTGTGACTATTTGTTCCTGAATTCATTAATTTCAATGATAGATCTTGATTCTCACTCCTACAGGCCATCTGTTGATTTACAAGACATATACTTCCTTTATTAACTACATTTCTGCTTTTTATACCTAGAATGTTTCTCTTTTCTGCCACTCGTTTATATTGTTACACAAGGGAAAAGCTCATATAACAGAAATACAGAAAAAATAACCTATACGTTTTAAGTATGCAACTACTGGACCCCCAAATTTAGCAAGTTTCTTCCAATCTATACTTTGATATCCCATGAGAAAAAAACAAGAGACCCATTGACAGAAACCTGAGTGGCTATTCATTTCATGTTTGCATATAGGATTCTCCATAGAAGCATGAATGGTCTTCCTTTGAATGAACTGCTTTTGCAAATACTAGAATCAGTCAAAAATTCATGTATGCTACATTCAGATACAAGAAAGTATAGCAATAAAAATATAATTTAAAAAATGTAATTTCTCTCATACAGCATTTCCATGTTTCCTATGGCAAAATAGTATAATTATAAACCTTATCTGCCTTATTAATATTACATGTGAGGTGCCTTCAGGAAACATTTTACATAATCTGAAAATCATCCTATTTCAATATGCCAATGTTCCCTCTCAGCTCTTGCAATTACAATGCTGGGAATCTAGCCCAAGAAAATAATCCTAAATATAAGAACAGCTTCATGCATTCCAATATTCTTTCATTTCATTTATTGTAATAGAAGTGAAATATATCCTTTAGTACCAAAAAAAACAAAAACAAATTTTAAGTTAAGAAAGACAAAGGACGGCCATTCTAAATTAAGGAATCATTATTTTGAAATTAATATTCTGGGTTAATAAGAGATTCCTATTCTTTACTGAATGAATCTTAGAAGCATGAAAAATCATATAAAACAGAATCTCATGTGGAAAAGTGGGGGAAAGCATGATTTAAAAATTACAGGGTTTTTTTTTTTTACAGAAAAACTGTATTCAGTTTTTCTCATGAGACATTAACTAAATTGTGTTTTAGGGAAAAGACTTTTTAATTTAATTTTTTGAAATAATCATTTTATTGGCTTCTAAATGTCATGAGAAGAGATATAAAAAATAATATTCCAGTAAACATGGCTTCTGCTGTCTTGGAGCTTATGGGTAGTTGGGAGAATAGATGTTCTTCAGGCCTCAACAAAATTAACATAAATTTGATAAGCAGTCTGAGAAGTTGATAGGTGCTATAAGATTATATAAATTGAGTTTTACATTCCTGCAAATGCCAGAGAATGTTTTGGGGAAAAAAGGTTTAGAAGCATATTAAATTGATACCTGGAGAAAGTATAGGAGCACTCTATTTCTCTCTTTTTAACTATCCCATTCTGCATCATATTTTTATTTTTTTAGGGATAACCCGCAATCTGCCCACCATAAACTCCTTGATAGTAATGAACAATGACTTCATCTCTGTATTGTCCATATAGTATGGTATGAGTTTTGTATTATATTTGGTCTTCTACAATAGTATTTTATTCAGTAAGTTAATTAAACTTTGCCAGCAATATTCTAAATAGGATGCAAATTCTGTGAAGGCAGATATAATATGCTTTAAGTTCTTATGTTCCCCTTTGGACAACAATGGCTTTCCTACATGATACAAATTTAGCAGAAACTCAGTATTTAGTCGCTGCAATGGAGGTAGTCGTGGATAGGAGCACATATTCCATAATCAGATTACCAGGAGGCTTGCGTACTAATTTACTACTTTACTTATTCTTTAACCCATAGAAAGTTAACTTCTCGATGTCTCAGCATTCTTGGGATTCAGGACTTGGTAAGATCTAAATTGGTAGTCAAATTAGTCTTTAATGAAGATTCTAATGTTGTCAAATTACTGATGTAGGATATTCTCACAGACTATAGCTTATGAATTGCATTTTTCATCAGTAATGTTAGGGAAAAAAACCTAAAAAGTCTATTTTAATTTTAGAGGAGACATATTTAAAGCAATACCAGAATTTGTACATATGTGATTATATGTATATTGTGATAAAGGGTAAAACTACATTTTCCAGCACATAATCTATTATTTCTATCTTTGCCCTTACTGATATTTGATAAATTACAAAATTGTAATTCTGACAATAAATATAAAAAATTCTCAATGTATGTCTTAAACAGCAGATGAAACAATAGTTGAAAATGTAAGTAGCAATAAACCAGTGATTTGAAACACATCATAGAAAACTTAAAAATGGAAACATAAAAGAGAAGGTAGGAGACATGGTAATTCAAGACATCCAACAGAAATTCCAGGAGAGAATCAGGAGAATAGGAGATAGACAATAAAGATATAATGTCAGAGAACTACCCAGATTATAAGGAAGTCATGAAGTAGCAATGGAATAACATTAGCACCTAAATCTAAATCACAGTCTCTTCCTGATTCACTAATCAGATGTGGACTCCAGAGTCCACTCAAAGATTAAGGTTTCCTTATCTGGTTGTAGAAAATGTGAAATTGTTGTATTCTCTATCTCCTACTTGTGTGTTACCTATATATAGACACTGAATTTTTCTTCTTATCTCACATTTGATCTGGGTTTTTGGTTGTGTTGATGTTACATTTTGCTTTTGTTTGTTGAGGATTTGTCAAGCAATTCAGGATAAAAGAATCCAGGGGTCCTTACAGAAACTGCTTATCATAGGGATGGGGCAGGGAAAACATATGAGCCTGGGGCATTCAGTAGTGTGCCACAAAGTAAGAAAGTGCTTTCAAAAAAAAAAAGGAGGTGGAGCATAGATTTAAGAAACAACCTGAAAGAGCCCCCAATGATCAAAGCTAGAAGAATGTGAGCAACAAAACACAAACCCAAATTATTTGCTTATAAATCAATGAAAATAATATATAATTGTTATAGAGAGGATTTGGCCTCTCCTGATCTTTGTTGCTTGGAATAGATTGTTACATAGCAGAAATAACTTTGAAAATAAAGTTAAAGTTATGAAACTTGAAATAAGGAGATTATCCTAAACTTTCCAAATGGGCCCAAACTAGTCACATGAGTCCTTAAAAGTAGACATATTTCTCTCCATCTGGGCTCTGTCAGAAAGATGTCCAGAGGATGTGGCAAAGGAGAGATTCGAAGCATGAGAAGAGCTATACCACCATTGCTGGCTTAGAAATAGGCTTTGAGTCAAGGAATGCAAGCAGCCTCTAGAAGCTGAGAATGAGGTCCAACAGCATCCAGCAAGTAAACTTGAGCTTTACAACCACAGGCATCTGAATCCTGATAAAACCTGGGTGGACTTGGAAGTGACTCTAAAAAGGAATTCAGCCCTGTATACACCTTGTTTTCTGGCCTGTGAGTCTCAGAGCAGAGGAAACTGCTGTGCCCAGACTTCTAAAGCATGGAAACTATGATATAATAAATGAGTATTGTTGTAAGCTGCTACATTTGTGCAATATTTTCTTAGATATTAATATAAAACTAATACAATAACCATGAACCCATATGATTTAAATAACAGGATAAAAAACAAATCTCTCTTACCGAACAATTCCAAATAATAAACAAAGAAGGAATGTAAGAAATAGAAAATCACGATTAGAATAGCACAATGGTAGTTGCTCGAGGCAAGACCAATGATGAATGATAAAATTTATGAAGAAATATTTTAGAAGAAACATATTTACATTGCTTCAAAGTATGTCTCCCAAAATATATATTAGTTTCTGAGGTAATTTTAACATAAGTCCATATATTATGAAATAATTCTATCACTAGGATGTAGAGCTTAATTCCCCCTCCTCTTGAGTATGTGTACTTAAATATTATATTTCCATTTCTGTACATCCACAATAATATATGATAACACAATTTAATAAGAAGAACAATAGTTCCACTGAGGCTTGAAAGAATATCAGAGGTCTCAGATAATAGAAACACAGATAAAACTCAAGAGGCATAGTCTTTTTTTTTTTTCCAATGTTTATTTACTTTTGGGTGGGGGGAGGGGAAGAGAGAGAGGAAGACACAGAATCCAAAGCAGGCTCAGGGCTCTGGGCTGTCAGCTCAGAGCCCATCGCGGGGCTGGAACCCATGAACCGCGAGATCATGACCTGAGCTGAGATGCAGTCTTAACAGTCATTTGATAAAGTTTGGATCAGCAATTAGCCCTGCAACGTGGAACAATTGAATCACGAAGTAAATTATTCAAAAATGGTATCAAAGACATCTGAATCATGTAGACCAACAGTTGTTGACGTAAACCACTGACAAATTATTGCACAGCTTGAATCATGCTAAATTAATATCAAAGAGAGCCAGGCAGTGATGCATGGACTTGAGATAGGCAACAAGAAAAATTGAGCATATGTCAAGACTAAGGAAAGGGTAGATAAAACACAAACGTATTAAAATAACAAGTGTCTATAGCAGATATGCGATTAAAAAAAAAAAACCCAAGCAAATGTGCACAACTGGTTATACATCTATAATAAATAGTATCAGCAGCACACAAACAACAAAATTGAAAATATTCAAATAAATGAGTCATAGGTTCGGTAGCCTATTTCTTTTTCTTATCTCTGGTAGTTTTACCTCCACCTAAGCAGTCGGCTTACAACTTGCAATGGGATTAATCTGTAAGGTGATGTTCCAAGATATTCAACAGTGGACCTTAAACATAATGATGACTGGAAGAAATGAACACTGCATGATAAAGAATGAAACAAATCTGTTAATCCCAAGGAAACAATGAAGAAGGGATAGGAAAACAATATAAAGAAATTAATTTCAGCCATTAAAACTGGTTGGTTTAATCATTGTGATAAAGGGAAATGAAAGGTAGTCATTCTCATCCTGTTTTCTATAAAAAGTTGCAAAGGTTAAATGAAACAATATGAAAGACATATCTATGGAAACTTCCTTTTCTTTCTGTCTTTTCTTTAAAGTGGGAACTTATTTCTATGGTGGCTAAAAGAGGTCTCAAATACAAGATATTCTTATTATTAATAAGATGTCCTTATTAATAATTTATTGAACTGAGAGCTTACTGTATTATTCAGAAACTCAAATCCCAGTTCAGTGAAGGAGCAAATTCTCAAGAGCGTATTGGGGAGTTTTGTTGGCAACTTACTAGATTCATGGCCACTTAACAACCGCTGTAACTCAGCTGGAGGCAAAGGCCACTTCCTAATTGCTAAGCAAGTATCTTAGCGGAGAGTTAAAATAAAAAATATTTATTCAAGGCTCAGATTCATACAGTATATGATAGTAAACTTGTAGTCATGGTGAAGATAATCAGACCAAGAAAGTACTGAAAAGAAGGCTCAAGAAAGTTTTAAATATTCAAATTGTCTCCTCTACAGACTGAGCTATAGTTAGTTTGCTAAATGGGGAAACAGCTAAGTATTTTGACATTGGAGTTGATTTTCCTTAATCCATTCATTTACAAAGGTTCACAACTAAAAGTCCGAGACAAGGTCATAGTACAAAAGCAAAAGTGTATTTACCACATAAATAAATATATTGATAATAATTCTAGAGGAATCAAAATTGCCAGTTTTAATAAAAAACCATTCTGTAAGAAAATAATGGTACAGAATTTATTTTATTAATAAAGATTTGAATGGCCAACACTATACCTTTTTATTAGCAACCATTCTACTTGTATTAAATAGTTTCAAATGTACAGGTGTTTGGTAGTTTTATTTTATTTGAAGAAGTATTTTTTAATTGAATAAGCACATAATATTCAATTTATACTCATTTTAAAGTGATTTTTCATTATATTTGAGAAATTTGAGCTATGTATTAGTATAAACACTGATTTAAAAAGTCTTATACTTTTTACTTTTAAAACTGAAGACTAATTTTGAACTGGAATTCTTACATTTATCTTCCTTGTTACTCAAAGTGACTTTCAGGGTAAAAGGTCATAATAAAAATAAATTACATTAAATTAAAAACATTAATTATTATGTTAGCTATCTGCTAGAATTTTTGGTTGAATACATTTTTAGCATTTAGAATTTACATCTTTTGGGTTCTATGCATGATTTGTTTGGTTAATTGATTTTTGTACATTTTTCCAGATTTATGTTTATTTATCTATTCATGTAATGCAAATGATGGACAGCTCATGAAAAGAACATTGAGATTTTGCCTAGTTGACATGAATAAAAATAAGTTCAGGATAGAAGATTAAGCCTTTGAGACATGAACTATATTTCTCCATCACAAAACTTAATCCCTTACCACATTTTAGAGGTTAAAATGTTAGCCTTAATAATGCACAAGTGACTTGGAAATTTATTTTTTCACTGACTCAAAATTATACAGTATGACCAAAAGTCTCAACATAGAATGCTAGTTTCATAATATATTCCTCAAGTTAAATAAAAAGTAAAAGTAGAAATATTAAAAATATAATGATATATGAATAGTCAAGATAATTTTTCACATAATTTTCCAGGAATTAGAGTATATGTCAAATGTAGCAGCCACTGTTTATACCAAAAATTAAAAAGTTTTAAAAAGTTACTTAAATAGCAATTTTTATTTCAACATTTAAATGAAAGAAAATGGAAAATTTTTAAATTTCTGGTTGTAAAGCAAATCAAAACATGAGTTACATTCTGCATAAAAAAAATTCATCCAAAAAATTCCACCAAATTTAATAGCAAAATATATCTTTAAAGGCAATATAATTAATCTCTCTCATGTTAATGATAGAAAATAGTAAATAAAAGAAAGTTTAAAATACATGTTTTATTTCTTTTTTTTTAATTTTTTTTTATGTTTTATTTATTCTTGAGACAGAAAGAGAGCATGAGCAGGAGGGAGACATAGAATCCGAAGCAGGCTCCAGGGAGACACAGAATCCGAATCTCTCATGTTAATGATAGAAAATAGTAAATAAAAGGAAGTTTAAAATACATGTTTTATTTCTTTCTTTAATTAATTAATTAATTTATTTTATTATTTTATTTATTTATTATTTATTATTTTATTTATTTATTTATTCTTGAGACAGAGAGAAACAGAGCATGAGCGGGAGGGAGACAAAGAATCCAAAGCAGAGCAAGAGGGAGACACAGAATGCTGAGCTGACAGCACAGAGCCTGATGCAGGCTCGAACTCACTAACCGTGAGATCATGACCTGAGCAGATGTCGGCCGCTTAACCAGCTAAGCCACCCAGGCTTAGCCCCATACATGTTTTATTTCTTGGGAGTTATGATGTCATTATAAAAATAGTTGATGTAATTAGAGTTACAAAGATTACATTTCAACTCTGGTTAATATTGCCAGTAATTAATATGTAATATTAGATAACACAGTTACCTATAACATGAATTACCATATGTATATCTTCCTATTTACATACTTACATATTCACAAGTATACTTCTGTGTTTATGATGGACCAATATATTATTTATGTACAGTATAATATTTTATAAATAATTCAGTAATATATGGATGGTATATTATTTAATTATAGGTTAAAATATAATAAAATAAATATTTGTTGATTTCCTACATTTTGTTATATATTATAAATTTTACCATCATTCCATTATTTTAAAATTTCAAAAATTCAGTAAGATATAGATTATTTTAGCTCCATTTTACATTTGTGAAAATTAGAACTGAAATAATAGTCTTTTGGCCAGAAAGCACAACATTTGATCAAGTAAATTATACTGTGAGACCTTAACTGAATCACCCTGCATCCTGACTTTTATTTGTTCTCTTTGTGTAAAGAGTTTGAATAAAACAATGCATATTATTTTAAGGAAAAAAAACACAAGATATTAATTAAGCCATTTTTATATTGTAGACAAATCAATTATGCAAAACACTTTGAACAGTATCCTACATGTGCTAAGCACTCTATAGGATAGATACAGTTATTGTCATCATCATCCTTATTTTCTTAAATGTTTATTTATTTACTTATTGAGAGAGAGAGAGAGAGAGAGAGAGAGAGAGAGAGAGAACAAGCAGGGGAGGGACAGAGAGGGAGAGGGAGAATCTCAAGCGGGCTCTACCCTAGAGCAGAGCCAGACATGACCTAACCAAAATCAAGAGACACTTAATTGACTGAACCACCCAGGTGCTCCCATCATATTATTATTATAGTGGTTACTGTTACCACTTTTCTAGATCTTATTCTACTCCTAGCCTAATGCACTATCTATCTTCAATCTATCTATCTACCTATGTATCTATCATCTATCTATAAACTTATTTGTAGTTAGTCATGCAATATATTTTATATAACAAACTGTTTTAGTGGTTTATGAACTATGTATGGTAGGAGCAAACCTTTAGAAGTTAGGATATTTGAGTAAATGTCCACAGATCACTCTGCAGCTTCTGATACCTCTACCCAGGTTAAGTTTGCCTGACTGTAGTCTAGCACAACAAAAATGCAAGTTATATTGTTCCTTTTGGGGACTTAACCAACTAAAAGAAATCATAAGGCTTATCATTCTAAAACCTAATGTCTTGGTGTGCGTAGGTGGCTCAGTCAGTTAAGTGTCCTACTTCAGCTCAAGTCATGATCTTGTAGTTTGTGAGTTCCAAACCTTCAACGGGCTATGCACTGTCAGTGTGGAACCTGCTTCAGATTCTCTCTCTCCATGTCTCTCAGTCCCTCCCCTGCTCATGCTCTTTCTCACAGAACTAAAAAATAAACTTAAAATTTCTTTTTAATAAAAAATAAAATAAAACCTAATGTCTTTATGAAAAAAGTTTTATCTCTGCTGGTTTCTGACCTGCCATAAATTTTCCAGTATTATGCATCATGCTCTATATATTTATTTATATTATTAACTACTTAGGAACATTTAATTAATTTTTTAAAGTTTTACATACATTCGGAGTTCATGATATATCAATTATGCATACATACACAAGTATGCTGACATTTTCATATGTCACCTCATACATTGTTAATAAATCTGAAAAATTGAGTTGTCAAGGTTTGCTAAGAAACATGTAGGATTAATGATATTGGAAAGTGAAAGAAAATTTTGGAAAAGAAAGTGCTTTGTTTCGAAAACACTTTTATTTTTTTTAATCCGTTTTGATGATACTTAAGTCCATTGATATTTTTAACAGGATTATTATCATAGCATTTTAATTAAGTGATTTCCTTGCTTCAGCTGTAGAACACATTTGTCCAACCTGCATACTAACTTTAGGAGAACATTGTAGAAAACAGATCTAGAGGAAATAATCATAAATACGTACAAAGAGTTTACATAAAGAAGTATTAATTGGGTATTAAAGTACATTAAAGGAGGCTTAATAAACGGAGAGGGCCACATTATGGATAAGCAATGGTACTAAGATGTCAATTCTCCTGTAGTTAGCTCATAGATTCACTGGGATTTCAATCAAAATCACAGCAATTTTTTGTCAAACACGACAGTTTACTTGTAAAGTATATTTGGTAAAGACCCAAGGATATACAAAACAGTCTGAAAAATAAAAATATGGTTGTGGACAAGTCTAGATACCATTTTTTTTATAAGGCTGTGGCAATGAAGATATATTATTAGTAAAGGAGTAGAGATACAGAAGAGTGAAACAGAATAGGGAGCTCACACACGGATCTTTTTTTATGAGAGTGCTAAAATCACAGTTAAATAGGAAAAGAATGGTTATTCAATAAACGAGAGAGGAAAAACTAATTATCTACATGGCAAAATATTAACCCTTCTCACATACTATAAACAAAGCAAAGTGAATAATATTTAAATGTGAGAGCAAGCCCCGAAACATATTAGGAGAAAATGTTACATTATATTAAGCAGAGGTGGATAGAGAGAAGAATTTCTTAAACAAACAAACAAAAAAATAAATTCAAAGAAAAAAGCTGATATGATCATTTTTACTTGCCATGGCATATTTTTCCAATTTGTCTTATCTGTTTAAATATATAATAAATGAATATTAAATTGATAAACTTAGAACAAAAAATCAAAAAAAGCAGAGTGCACTTTTATTGTATTTTATTTTTTAATAAAGTTTATTTTTGAGAGAGAGAGAGAGCTCAAGTGGGGTAGGAGCAGAGAGAGAGAGAATCCCAAGCAGGCTTTGCACTGTCAGTGCAGAGCCCAATGCAGGCTCGAACTCACGAACCATGAGCTCATGACCTGAGCTGAAGTCAGACACTTACTTAACTGACTGAGACACCCAGGCACCCCAGAGTACATTTTTAAAAATCATAAAGCAAAATGCTGATACATTTAACTACACGTATAATTCTCCCCTCTTGAGTTTATGTGGAATGTATGAATATGATATGACATCATGATGGGGAAGTCTCTCATGATTAGATACGTTTAGTTATAGTATATGACAAAGGTGATGGGGAAGTCTTTTCGTGATTAGGTACTTTTTATAAAATTGACTTGTAGCAGGGATTCTCCTGCTGTCTTTAAAGTAAGCTAGGGCCTTGTAAAAGGGCCACATGCCTAGGACCATGAGTCCTTTGCTAAGACCCGAGTGGAGCCACTAGGAACTGAGAACAACGAACCCGGCCAGTAGCCAGTAAAAAAAAAAAAAAAAAATGGGGACCTCAGAACTACAACCACAAAGTATTAATTTTGTTAACAACCTGAATAATCTTGGAAGAGTATACTTATCTCCAATTTAGAGTACAGTTTTGCCAACAATTTGATTTCAGTGCATGAGGCCCAAGCAGAGAATCTATCTAGGCCATGTCCAGATTCCTGTCCTGCAAAAACTGGGTATAATAAATGGTTGTCATTTTGTGCCATTAATTAACAAAAACCTAAAATGTAGGAGAATTTAGTACAAAATATCAAAAAGACTATTTTTTATGCATCCATTTTACCTATGCTATGCATCCAATATAATACTTATAAGCCACCATTGTGATTGTTTATCTGTCTGCCATATTACATACAAAAACAGCATTTCATTCACCTCAGTATCTTTATTTTTTTAATGTTTATTTATTTTAGAGAGAGAGAGAGAGAGAAAGACAGAGAGAGAGAAAGAGTGTGAGAGGGGGAAGGGCAGAGAGAGAGGGAGACACAGAATCCCAAGCAGGCTCCAGGCTCTGAGCTGTAAGCACAGAGCCCATCATGGGGCTTGAACTCATGAACTGTGAAATTATGAACTGAGCTGAAGCTGGGTGCCCAACCATCTGAGCCACCAAGCTATACCTCAGTATCTTTAATAGTTAGCACAGTTCATGACACATAGTGTATGCTTAACATATTTTTACAACATAGTATGTGTTTGTGAAAATGCTGAATAATAAATATAAAGAAGCACAAGTTACAAATATGCATTTAAGAGGACTCATGAGGGAGTAAATGAACATACTGAATGAAGTATATACATTAAAGAATATATGTGTAAAGGTGTATACACACACATACACATATATGTATAATTTACAGTGGTTAGATAAACTAATTTAAAAAAAATTTTTTTTATGTTTTATTTATTATTGAGACAGAGAGAAACAGAGCATGAGTGGGGGAGGGTCAGAGAGAGATGGAGTACAGAATCCGAAACAGGCTCCAGGCTATGAGCTGTCAGCACAGAGCCTGATGCGGGGCTCGAACCCACGAACCGTGAGATCGTGACCTGAGCCTAAGTCAGCCGCTTAACCGAATGAGCCACCCAGGCGCCCCTAGACAAACAAATTTAAAGACATTTTTCACTGTCAGTTTTGAAGTAGAGACCATTTTTAGGGCTTTTTCCTTTTGGGGGTTATGACCTGGGAAAAGACTTAATTGTCAGCAGGACTATAAATAAAAATACGTATGTAAGCCAACAAAATAACCATTCTAGACTTCCCTTATTTGTGAAAAGATAAAGCAGATATTCTTTGTTCATTCACGTGATCAAAGTAAAGTGGAATCTAACTGAATTCAAAGAATCAGATTTCCTGTGGCAAAACATTTTAAAAGTCATCGGCTAATTGAAAATTCTTATCTGAATCATTATCCCAGGAACTATAGTCCCGTGCACAGATAAATCTGGGCTGGTTGTCCAGAGTCCTAGGAAGTAACACCACACATATTACTGAATCAATGGTCATGTAAATATTTAGAAAACACAAATCTATGGATTGGGGATGAGTAAAGATTAACAACTATACTGAGGAAATTAATTTAACTGCTAAATAATGACTGATGCCTTTGCTGTTCCTACCAGTGGCCTACAGTGTGAGTACATGTCTTCATCTTCAAAGAAAGATTAAAATGTGTAGGATGATGAAGTAGAAAAGAATATTTCTTGAATATATTAATTAAACAGATATTTATTATAAAAATCCCATTTTCTTATGAGACTACAAACTATGTATGCAGTACAGAAACAGGGAAACATACGATCACAGTTTTGATTTCATTGCCTCCCTTTGAATCCCTTACTTTTCATTAGGTTTGCAAAAACTATGAGTTACTTGTGACACATAAGTGACTAAGATATACTTACAGCATGAAAATAAATGAATTTTATTACCTCTGAATCTGAGCGCATTTATCAAAATAAGGTACTAAGAATAATTTTTTAAATGCCAGAAGTTGATTTTAATTACTGTGAATTTAAGATTACTTTCTAAATTTTGCTGATGTTTATTTATTTATTTTGAGAGAGAGAGAAAGAGAGAGAGAGAGAGAGAGAGAGAGAGAATACCTAGCAGGCTTCACGCTGCCAGCACAGAGCCCCAAGGCGGGACTTGATCCCAGGAACTGTGAGATCATTATCTGAACCGAAATCGAGAGTCGGATGCTCAACCAACTGAGCCACCCAAGCACCCCGAGAAACCTTGAATTTAAATCTCACTGCTTGTTGTATATAACATAAGCAGTTCGGTTCTTTATTTCAAGACTTCATATTCTACATCTGTAACAATTCTTTTTTTCATAGAAAAAGGGAAAAAATCATAAAATTATTTTTAAAATACTTAACATTCTACATTCGGAATAGAAAATATTTACTTCACCTTCCAAATCAGTCTTGCAATTTTTGTAACACAAATGATCATCATCATTATTATTATTACTATTATTATTATTATTTTGGTTACAGTGTGTGGTGCATGTGCTTCTACACGTGAGCAGGAAAGGGACAAAGGGAGGAGAGAATCTTAAGCAGGCTCCAGGCTTCGTACCAGGAGGTGGGGGAGGGGAGGGGAAGGGGGGGCGTGCAACTGTGAGATTAAGACCTGAGCAGAAATCAAGAGTTGTATGTTTAACTGACTAAGCCACCCAGGTGTCCCTGTAATGTACCTTCTAAAATACATTTCTTTAAATCAAAAAATGTTAGGCTATTTATTGTTTAAATTGCCACTTTATTTAGTTACAAAAAAAGTTGTGATTTATCACTAGATTTTTTAAAAATTTTTTAAATTTATTTTTATTTTTATTTTTGAGAGGGAGAGACAGCATGAGCAGAGAGGGGTCAGAGAGAGAGGGAGACACAGAATCCAAAGACAGGCTCCAGGCTCTGAGCTACCTGTCAGCACAGAGCCTGATGCAGGGCTTGAACCCACGAACCGTGAGATCATGACTGAGCCACCCAGGTGCCCCAATTATCACTAGATTTCAAGACAGAAGCTTCTAGTGGGTATTAAACACAGGTGGCAGAGGCTCTGTCCCCAAGAGCAGTATCTGCCTGGTACCTGCTACATCCCAAGTTATCATGTCTCCTATTAAAATACCCTCTTCCTCAGCTTCCCATGAACATCTGCCTGGAATGATTCTTATTTGGGAGTGCTTTCTGTTTCTTGTTACTACCAGGAATGATACAATAATCTTCTAAGACATACTCTATTTTTTTCACTCAGAGTTGTATGTTTATTTCTGTCATAACTATGGTTTCTTTCTTTTCCTGTTTTATAATATTCCATTTTATGGATTATACATTCACTGGATAAAGGGTATTTGATAATTTCTAACTTTTGCTTTTATAAACAATACTGCTATGGATTTTGTTACTAACGTTTCTGGTATATATATATATATATAGCCAGATTTCTATTGGCTTTGAAAATTGCAGTGAATTATTTAGTCATGGATTATATTCAGATTATGAAAGTAAATTATCCCAACCTTTTCTTGGGTGGAAGGGCTCTTCAATAAGCAAATTATATCTGGAATTAAAACACATTTTCACATGTAAATGATCATATTTGCATATGATTAAGTTGGAAACAATTTAAATATTTGAACTAGTTATATTGTTTAAGAAGTATAAAGGATAATTCCAGTAACTCCATATAGATCTTAAGCATGCAGCAGGCATTCTTACAACCATAAGATGAAAAATAAGTATATGTACATTTTTTTAAACTGAAGTATAATGGACACACCATGTTACATTAGTTTCAGGTATACAATATAGTGATGTAGCAGGTTTACAGATTATGCTATGCTTGCCACAATTGTAGCTACCACACAGTGGCTATTACAATACCATTCATATATGTTAAAATCTATAGTGAATGTTACATTCAGGGAATGCTTATCAAAATAACTTAAGTCAGAGTCAGAGAGCATGAAAAATATATTCAGTCTTCTGTATTGTTTGTGAATGCTTTTACTTTTATCTGAATTTTTATAATTTCCAAATAATCAACATTTGGGATGCATAATTCTATAATGAAAACCTTCCTCTCTCTAGAGCTGCAGAAGAAGTAGAGAGCTATAGAATATAAAATCAGGCTCATTTCAGCCCAAATCCATTAGGAATTTTATGATTTAAGGCTCAGTTCTTAACTCTGTTTCGGACCTTCTGCATATAATCTTGTCTCTAGGTTGTATTTTTTCATAGCTTCAATGGTTATTTCTAGTCTTTGCCTTTATCTCTTTCTGCTTATTGCTCCAACTAATCAACAAAGAAAGATCCTAATCCTTCACAGAATTACAGTCCACTTGTAGGAATAGAGGTACATAAGAAGACAATGAATGAGAACATAATATGATCAGGAAGCTTAATTTTATTGTGGATTTTACTCCCATGATTTATAGATGTAGGAAATTGGCACATGTCAGTTTCTCTCAGGTATCTTACTCTCAGTATCTTCTTCTGTTCATATGTAACATATCACAATAAACACTAGGAATTAGAAGGGCATATATTTGAGGAATGTAACTTAACCTCACACTTCATCTGGTTTTTGTCATTATCCGTAGAGACCAAATTTTTTTCCAGAAAATGCCAATGCTTTAGAATGTTCAGATACAGTTCAAGTCACATAGTCACATATGGATATCCCTTCTCTTTGTGTGACAATATGGTTATAAATTAGTTTTATTTCTCCAATTTTAGGAATTTGGGCTATAATTCATCAAACGAGATTTTTCAAAATATCATGACCTATCTTTATTGAGGAGAGTTTTCAAGACACAAAACATTATGCCTCATGGCTGACAATGAATGCAAGATATATATATAACAAAGTATAGATTTATTAAAAAATAGCAATAGGCAAGATTCTAAGTTCCAAGTGCAATCCGTATTATGAATGAGAATTTTGACCTGAATTATTTAAGAATCATGTTTTAAGAGAATTTCTGTTTCCTCTGCTGTATTTATTTCAAAATCTCACTATTTGCATAAACATAAATGCCACTGGACAAAAGCAGATATTATGGAAATTGGTGCAATTCAAAATGTTTGCTTCATTTTGACACAACAAATGGTATAGTTTTATACTAAAAATGATAGTATAGTGAAAAAGTCATTGCGGTAATTAAAGAGTTCAGTTTTCTAATCTATGTACTTGTAAAACTTTTAGGGTGGGTCCCTTCCTTTTTCAATAATCAGATTGCCAACAGCAATAAAAGTTAATTGTATCAATCATAAACTGTCCTTTGGTGTAGCTAGGAAAACTTTGTGTTATATGCATTATTGACAATCAGAAACAGAGTGAGATGTAATATTTTTAGGACAGTATTAAACTTTCAGATTCATGACAAAATATCAGGCACTGATATTTATAAAGAGTAAGATAATGGTTAACATTTTTAGCAATAATTAAGACATGTATATTGTTTTTTTAGAATAATTCTATCATACACTTCACAGACTACAGCATAGTAATAACATAGCTTTTATATGCACTGGGAAACCAAAAAATTCATTTGACTTGCTTTCTTGTAATATCCATTTTTTCGCTCTAGTATGGTACTGAATCTGAAATGTCTCTTAGGTATGCCTGTATTGTAACTATAAACTTTTAGTCATGATTAAAATAGGTAACACAATGCTAGATGCATGTTTATATAATATTAGGATATGATATAAACATAAAATAGTATAACTTGGGAATAGCTAGCCCAATAGAAAGTAAAAATACTGTACTATCAAATAAGAATATCATCAACAATGCAGGAACTAGGAATTGAACATTCCCTCACTCTTAGGAATTGATTGGAGATTTGAAGATCTGAAGATTTATTCCCTTAAATAAACTAATATTTAAGGGAAGGAAAAAAAATAAGATAAAAACAGAGGGGGGCAAACCATAAAAGACTTTTATTTTTATATGTTTATTTATTTATTTTGAGAGAGAGAGAGAGAGAGAGAGAGAGAGAGAGGAGGAGCAGTAGAAAGAAAGAAAGAGACAGAATCCCCAGGAAGCTCTGACGTGTGGCTCAAGCTCAGGAACTCTGAGATCATGATTTGAGCTGAAACCAAGAGCCTGACGCTTAACTGACTAAGTGACCCAGTGCCGCCCACCCACCATAAGACTCTTAACTATAGAGAACAAACTGAGGGTTGCTGGAGGGGAGGTTGGTGGGGGGATGAGCTAAATAGGTGAGGGACATTAAGGCGGGCACTTGTTGGGAGAAGCACTGGGTGTTATATTTAAGTGATGAATCACTAAATTTTTTCTATTCCTGAGACAAACACTACACTATATGTTAACTAACTTGAATTTAAATTTTAAAAAATTTTAAAAAAGATCTGAAAATTTAAAGCAACTCACTGATTAGAATCATAGTGATTTCTGGTATTACATATGACATTTTAACATTTGACCTAGTAATTTGAACAATTTTTCATTTTTAAATATATGTATTATATAATATTAGAAATGTGTGCCTCTGTATGAATATCAAATATTAAAAAAACTCAAATATAATATTAATACTATTTTATAACTTACATTTTCCTGCTAACAATAAAATGCAAATTTATTTCACTATGTTAATGGTTGTCTTTACAAAATGAAATCATTAAAATTTTTAATAACAAAGTTATAATTGCAAGTGACATCTCTTCAAGTAGATAAAGTTTTCTCTCAAATCGCAAACTATATATTTATCTCCAATACATCAATTGTAACGTGGTTTCTTAGCTAATAAAAATATTTGGGATAAAGAGAAGAGAAAGGATCTTTTAAAATAGCTACAAAAATAACATTGTGTTGTGACAATCATGGAAGGTTTATATTAGAATAAGGTAAAAGCAAATTGACAGAGTTAAGTCTTTAAAATTTATATACATAGTTTTATTTACAAAAGGTCCATTTGATTTCCACCTTCATTTTATTTCTTATGAAGTTATTATATCCTACTTAAATTGTATTGTGAAGCAGAAATACAGTATTGGGATAAGAGGGTAATTTATGTGCCAAACAACTCCATCTTTAACATACAAAACTATAATCTACAGTACTATGTTTTATTTTTTTAATGTTTATTTATTTATTTTGAGAGACAGTGAGTGAGTGAGCAGGGGAGGGACAGATAGAGAGGGGTAGAGAATCCCAAGCATGCTCTGCGCTGCCAGCACAGAGCATGACAAGGTGCTCGTACTTGCAAACCATGAGTCGAAACCAAGAGCCCCATGCTCAACTGACTGGGCCACCCAGGCACCCATAATCTACAATACTATGTTATAAGTCCTCTAGCCCTTCCCGTCTCATGACTATCACACATGCACATTGTTAAGGGTAAAGCCTGCAATTATGTTAGTAACGACAGGTGACGGAAGAAATGACGCTGGCAGACCTTCCAATGCCTGTTTCATTCCATTCAGCATTCCATAAAAACTAAGGCTCTCTGAAGAAAACTGCTATGAATCCCTTTAAAATTGTTAAGTAAAAAGTAACATATGTCAAGAAAAATTTGTAATTATAGACCATAGTGGGGGTATTTTTATTTATTTAGTGAATTTTAATTTTCTTACTCTTGACTGATCCAAAGTATGATAATTTTTGGTAAATATCATCTCATAAATTGCAAGCACATATAGGTATAAACAAGACACCCACAGAGTCTGTGGTCATAAAAAAAACGCCAGCTACTTTAAAGTATTATCATATAAAAATTACATTTGTCATGAGGATATGAACAGCGTTTGATAAGAAAAATCACATACCATCATACTTCATTTTCCTACCTTCTTTGAGTGGCAAAGTGTTATCTTGCTTTAAGGCAGGACTAAAGGACAATAGTTCCCTGCTGTATATTTCTGGAAATACAGCTCTCCAAGAAGAAACCCTTTCAAAGCTATCAAGGAATTTCAGCTTTCAAGCTTCATTTTTTCTCAGAGTTTTGGCCATGGATGATAATCTACAGACAGTACTAAGTTTTAAAAGAAAATTTTAGTTTTAAATTGAAAATAAGGAGAATCAAAGAACACTGGAACCTGGGTGACCTTACAGACCCATGCCTTCCTCTACTACAATCTTACTGAAATGGAAATTGAATCCCACACAGTCTAAACACCTTGCCTGAGGTAAAATAGGCAGTCATTGGCAAGGTCAGGTAATGTCACCAGGATTCTGGAGACCCCCTGCAATATTTCTTAAATACAACTTCAGTTTTCAGAAAAAAATAATATATATGTACATACATGTATTTAATATGCATTTTTACTTTATTTATATAAATGAATCATATATTCATTCATATATAATCATTCATATATATGAATGAATTTATTTATATAAATGCCTTATTGAGGACTTTCTTCTCTTCTGCTCCTGCTATGACTCATGGAAATAACAAGAGATATAACTTAATTTCTGCAATGATATGTGTTATATCAAAATGGTTTATTCTAAGAAAAGGAAAAATGTTCTATAGGCAGAATATTCTTATCCTTAGGATCAATACCAAGCCACCAATTCTTAGGTCCAATGGTGGACACAGAAGCAAGTAATCATCTGGCCTTGGGTTGCATCCCTAAAGTTGCATGTTAAATGGCTTACAAGTTGCTTAAGGTCCGCTCATGCAGGGAAAAGGAGGATTTCTACATATTTTAAACAATTCACCTATACTACTCATCCCAACAAAGAAATCTCATTTTTAGAACCCATATCATTATTTAGCAGACTACTAATTTCATAACTGGATATCCATTTATTATGCTAAGCATATTAGTAAATCTTTTAGTATCAATCAAATAAAAACGCAACTAAAGCACATGAAGTAGCCATATCTGAAGTATGAACTGGCTGTTTAGAATGTTGGTAGACACTCCAGGAATACAGACTAACCTAGGACATACCTGGTGGCATGTACTATATCCACAACAAGGACATATCTTTGTAATTGAATATTTGATCACTAGTGATTCATTCAGAACAAAGCACAAATGGAAACCTGTTTTCTTCCTTTCACTTGAACTACATGAGGAAAAACAGCCATGGGGCATGAACGTTCAATATTAGTAAGCTATTTCAAACATGAGATTGAATGCGATAGGAAGTGTATATTCTAGGTAGGCTAAATTTGGAAAACAGATTCTTCCATTTCATATTTCAGAATAAGGAAAGTATAACTGGTCAGTTAAAATTAAGAGTATATGATTTAAGCAGAACTGGAGCTGAAGTATTAAATTTAAGGACTTTCAGGTAAAGAGAAGTCTTGTAAGGAACAGGTAGTTCCTTCTTGGAAAGTGTATTTTTCTCTGTATTTCTATCAGAGGTCAAGTAGAACTCTTAGTAAAAGGAGAAGGGAAATTGGCATCTTGGAGAATTAAGCATGAAGTACGAGGTTTCCTTTTACATAGGTGGTCCAGTTTATCCATTTATTAAAGCAATCAGGAGTTTAGATTTCAAATGTTTGGATATGTCCTGATTCATGTAGGTTAGATATATGCAGAGAAGGCGTATGCTATGGAGTATTTTCCTCTGACCCTGAATATTTCATTTAATCTCCATTAAATAAGTCCAGGATATTCTTGAGTTATCTGCTTCTTATGTTCAATAGGAATAAGTGAGCTAACATAACTTTCTAAGGAATCAGTGGAGTCATGATTGTACACTTGGAATAGTGAGAAATACAGGGAACAATGAGCTATAATTTACATTTAATGGTTAACTTGGGCGCTATCTCTAAATCCCTAATCCCGAGACAGAAATCAGACACAATTGAAATCAATACCATTAATTTGCTGCACAGAGTTAGGATGTTCCCTACAGCATAATTTTGCCTAAGTCTCTCAATCCTGTAGATACACTGAGAGCCTTGCACAAAATCTCCTTAGCCCCAGCTATACCATCCCAACAAAGAGGTAAACTGACTTCTTTTTCATAATGAAAACAATCCTTCAATAAAGTGTAGGTTGAGAATGAGCACTTCTGAGCTTTTTTTCAACCTTTTACAAGTATTCAGATTATATATTTAAATAATTATTCTATATTTTTCATTGCAATCTTGAATGCAATATTTTATTTTTCATAATAGGCATGCATAATTACTTCTAAGTTAGGTATGAAATATTGGGAGATTATTTGAAACTAAAATAGGAGCACTCGGGGGGCTCAATCAGCTAAGCTTCTGATTCTTGATTTTGGCTCAGGTCATGATCTCATGGGTTTGTGAGATGCAGCCCCACGTGGTTCTCTGTGTTGTCAGTACAGAGCCTGCTTGGGATTCTCTCTCTCCCTCTCTCTCGCTGCCTCTCCCCCACTTGTTTGCACATGCACACTCTCTCTCAAAATAAATAAGCATTAAACAATAAAATAAAGTATTTCTTCTGCTTTAAAGTGTATGCATCTGCTTAAATAATGCAGCAAAGTAATTCTTATTTTTTCACAATAAGTGTTTATAATTCTTAAATGCCCTTATGACCTCTCTAGAAACAGCACTGGTTGTTTCAAAGCAGTTTCTTATAATTAATAAAATTATTCGTTAAGTCCCATATTATCAACAGATTCCCAACTTCATTTCTTATGAAAATATTCTCCCCAAAAGTTTCTCAAATATTTATTTTAAGTTTTTTTTTAATTTATTTTGAGAGAGAGAGAGAGAGAGAGAGAGAGTGCATGCGCGCACTATGTGCAAGCAGAGGAGAGACAAGAGAAAGGGAGAGAGAGAGAATCCTAAGCAGGCTTTGCACTGTCAAGGCAGAGACTATACAGGGCTTGAACTCCCTAACTGTGAGATCGTGCCCTGAGCCCAAACCAAGATTCTGACACTTAACTGACTGAGGAATCCAGGACCTCTCAAATATTTCTTTTAATTAAATACTCAAGCCTCACAAATCTCAGAAAAAAAGTTCAAAAGTAATTAAATAAAAATTGAATGATTTCAGGTATTGTCTTATTTAAAATATAAGTTCTTAAAAGACAAACAGAATAGTCCTTATAAGTATTAATATGCAGTCAGCAGTTTTAATATTTGTAAAACTAAATTCATAGCTACTTTGCATAATAGATAAGAAATACATTTAAAGACACATAGTATTTCCTTATCCATTCATGATTTTAGAAATCTATTTGTCATTCATGATACCAAACAATTAGTTGATTTAATTCACATTGAGTCTGTATAAGGTTTTAGAATACAGAAACCTAAAGATTGGAATTTACTTGTAGGAATTAAGAGAAACCTAAACAAAGTTTAGGTTTAATTTAAATGTAGTAGGAAAGAGAAAGGTTCAGTGCCCCCCAAATACTCCATTATCACTGCTTCATGACTTCTAATTTAAGGCTTTGATTCTGATTAAAATGAAAATATTGAGATGGGAAGTACTTTTAACCAGAGTATTAAACTTAGCAGTCCATTGCCTTAATCACTCGGTCCCTCCAGAATATTAAACTTAAATTCCTAGCTGGTCCAAGCAGATATGATGCAATATGTGGGTGAGGGTGAGTATTGGAAATATAAAACATACGGATCATTTTTAAAATTAAAAAATATATAAACAAAAACAAAACATCAAATTTATTTCCAGAGCTGGAAAAATATAGTTGTTGAATTTTAAAATTCATTCCTAAGATGATGCATATCACTGATGAATAACAAACTCTTGAAAAAATAACACAATGCCATTATTTTTGGTAGGTTTGTGAGAAGATTCTAAAAGCTTTGAAAGATGATTCTTTTGCTGGAATAAGGACTAGAAGAGTGAGGACACCATGGGGCAAACACATTTTTAGCATTAGTTTCATATAAAAAGTTTTACATGAGACTAGTGTAAAGGAAATGGGAGAGTTCAGACTACCTATGACTACTCTGACCCAACTTTTTAATTAGAGTAATAAATAAAAAAAACATGAAAGTATGTTCATGACACAGGATTCACTCATTGTTTTCAGAAGGAACCTCCCTGATAGAATTACAGAAAGTCCTACCGAAGACTCATCTTTGGAATATCACTAGACAGGGCTGGAGTATCTAGAATACAGAGTATGTATGGTGCTATGTGCCAAATACCATCCAGGAAAGAATATCAAGGGAGAAAAACCAATCATCCACAAACTCAAATGTCTATTTGCAATTTTATCCCACAATGTTAGGTTGTGCTGGATGAAAAGTCCTGTTTCCTAGAAATGAACATTTCTGAAAAGAGAAATGTAAGAGTAAGAGTAAGAGTTGCACTGCCTGGAAGTTGCAACTACTAAGCTACCATTTAACCACAATGGAACCCCAACAATCCGTAGGTAAAAGGAGTTACATAATTGGCTGGGGTATTTATCCTGAATTGCAATATGGGTGTAGGGTTTTAGTCACAATACGGGGCAAGGGTAATATGTCTGGAATGCAGTAGATTGCTTGGGGCTGTTACTTAGCATATCATGCTTAGTAATAACTGTCAACAGCCCATCACAGCATATACAATCCAAGTAAGGCAAGACCATTCAGAGTTGAAGTTTTGGGTCACACCATCATCAACAACCCAAACCAGCCAAATACTGCTTAAAGACAAGAGGATACTATGATGGGTGGTAGAAAAAGTAGATGATGATTATCAAATAAAGCCTCAGAACAATGCTGCTTCAGTAATTAACAGCTCAGAAACCTATCACTATGTATTTCCTTCCCAGATTCCTCTGCTTTACTTCCTTTTCCCCTTTCTCCTGACGTGGGATCATATCCCACAGTAAATAAAACATGAACACTAACTTCTGTTTCAGGTCTGTTTTCTAGGGAACCTGAAGACATTCCCTAAGAACAAAGCGATATTAATAAATGGTAGGCAGTTCAATGATTAACTACAGAAAATGAGACCTATTTAGTATAAATCCAATAGGTGGCAGTCTGGGAAACAAAGACTCACATTTAACTACACTAATCTAGTATCCGGTTAAATATAAGATAGCTATAGTCTTTATTCATTAACAGTCTTCACATAATCAATTTCTCCTTTTTTAAACTGTTTTACATTAATTCAAATATATCTGAAGCCCAGATATTTTTTAAATGTTCAATTTCGAGCATAGAAATTCTACAGAATAAAAAGCACATCGTCTATGTAGCGAGCAATTCAAAGGGTAATTAATATAGAATAGACAATGGAATCCCCTTCACAAAAGAAGTCACTTGGGATCATAAGTGCCCTTTTAACTGTTGTTCGTTTTACAATAGACTTCATTATGCAACCCCCAAAGACTTTTCTAAGGTCAAAAGAAGTGAATGTGTGTGTGTGTGTGTGTGTGTGTGTGTGTGTCTGTGTGTGTGTGTGTCTGCTTTTTTCCCCTTGGCTTTCTAAAAGGCCATTTAAACTCTTTGTCCCACAGATCTCTAGAGATTATATCCTGATTTAAGGGCTGACAAGAACTTTCAAGTCAAATCACCGTATTGTAACACTCTGCAAGCATCCATTTTTGCCGATGAAATGTACAAAGTTTCAGGCAATTCTTACATATTTAGTGTTAATACTTTCTCATGAATTGGGAAAAGGAGACAGGAAACAGGTGAGGGTAAAAAGGACAGAAGGTGCATTAAATAATCTTACCAGATTCATTAAAAGATTATTTCTTTTAATAAAGTCCAAACTCTTGTATGGATAAATTCACCTATTTTCTATAAGTCTCCTACTCTCTCTTTCACTAATTTAACAATTTTCCTGTATACCCTATGTAGTGTTTTGCTTTTATCTCTATCATCTGTAAATGTTACTCTATTATCCCACATCCTATATATTCTTTCAATCAGTTCATATAAATTTTAAGTTTAGTATATTATACACCTTCTACTAAATGCTGGATGTTCAGTGTTCCTGCAACAATAGTTTACAACCCAATAAAAAAGCATCCCTCACTCATCCTTCCCCTCAAGGAACCACACGTTAGTGTAAAAACAATAATGGGGGCATCTTAAATTTGCATTGAAACTGATCAGTAATATTTGCCCAGGAAAAAATGAAATGTCTTCACAGAGGAAATATGAATTAATCTGAGAATTGAAGAGTGAGTCATACTTGTTAACACAGTATTTGGTTTACAAACGAAAATTAAAATATTATCAATAATTGACTAATATACTGTTATAAGTATATTCAATTTATGTCAATTTTATTACAAATTTCATATATTGACATATTCTGACATAATGAGCAATGAGATTTGATTATTTGTATATCCCAGGAAATAAATTGAATTTTGTGTGTTTCTCTGTGTGTGTATTCAATACTTTCATCCAAAGAGATGAAATGAGCCATAAAGGCAATCAAAGATTCCCTTGTATTAAGTGCCCCATGGCTGAGTATATTCCACAAGCATATTACTTACCTGTAAGTAATTGTGACAGCATAACCAAGACTGAGAATAACTTTTGTTTTTGTCATGTGCCTTCTTGGCAAGCTGCTCCTAAACAATGCAGCACATATTATCTCCCTTATTACTAAACTATAATGTCTTCTATTAACATTTACTTACATTATTAGGTGTTTGATTCTTAATCTAAACTGTATAATTGGTCCCACGACTTCTTATTCTCTGTATATGTTGGTAAAATATATTTTAGCAATTCATCTAGACTAGGTAAGTTGGGATCCTTTTTTTCCTGAATCATCTAACAACTTCAGCCTTACTTATATGGCTATAACAACTTATATCTAAATTCTGTTTTAGTTAATGGCTTTTAGATCATTTTAGGTTTATTTTGTTTTTCTACTTCTAAGTTTCATTTTAATAGTTCATATACTGAGAACACACAAATTACCACCTTCAAGAACCTACTGGGTTAGCAGTGTTTAAAATAATGATCTATTATGTTTTTAAGATTAAGGTATATAAACAAATAATATTATAGATACTGCAATAAATAATTTGAAGTGGTAACAAATGACTGGATACCGATAAGGGTTTGAATATTAATGTAAATATTTATCAAAATTTTAAGAGTGCACAAAAACATTGAAAGTAATATAATTGATAAGAGGAGTACCAATAAATTATTTAAATTTAATACACTGTTTTTAGTGCAAAAATTTCAAAGTAGTTTTAACTGACTTTACATTTTGGTAGTATAAATATTTATAGTCTAATTATTGTATTTAAAACCAATACACCTTGTTTTTCAGAAAAATTAAATCTATACGTACTTACTTTTCTTTAATTTGGATAGTCCCAGAGGCACTGTAAGTGAGTTAGGAGAGGCTTTACCAGCATTCTTACCCTCATTTGTTGTTTTGATGAATATTTATTGAACATTAAATATGTGTAGGGACAATTAATTTGCTAACCATTTTTTAGCACCTGTTATGTGACAGGCACTCCCCTCTCTTGTGCCCACACCTCTCCTACTCTCTTCCCTGTTCCCCTTTTTCTTCTCCCCCTTCTTTCTTCCTCTTCTATTTCCAAATCATTTTACAGAAAAAAAACTTTTATTTCAATGTTTTATAATGTTTATATATGATGTTATATAAAGATAAATATATTTGTCCTGAAGATCATGCCATGTATTTGCCATTTAATCAATTTAAAATAACAATTTAAAGTTTAAGGGATTAGCAGTGCTATAAGAATGCATATTGTTATTCCTTTTATTAAAAAAATAGGTAATATGGTAAATGGTTCTAAAGATTACCCTTAAAAGAATTTATAATATCATGGGGGAAATATATTTTTATCTATATATATTTAAAGATGAATTAACTAAACAGGTGGGAAATATGTGGCCCACTTGCTTTATAGGTACTTATTAATATCACTGTTCTACCTGACATGGGGTTAGATATACTGTCTTGGTCACATACATATCACCAGGATGATGTACAGGTGAATTAAAGATTATCAAATTTTGCTATCACATGCAATTAAATATACATCATGCCATGTAGATTTTTTTCATTTTATTTATTTATTTTGAGAGAGAGAGAGAGAGAGAGAGAGAGAGAGAAAGCAGGAGAGAAGCAGAAAGAGAGGGAGAGAGTGGATTCCAAGCAGGCTCCACACTACCAAAACAGAGCTTGACAGCTCCAAATCACAAACCATGAGACCATGATCTGAGCCAAAATCAAGAGTCGGTAGCTTAACCGACTGAGCCACCCCATGCCATGTAGAATTTACTTTAAACATATTTTCTCTTATCTAGCATTATAAAGTAGGGTTACACATGCTGAAGAAATATAATTTAGCAAACCAATCAAGTACTGGTTGTAATTTCAAGTGTTGAATTAATTAAAAATTCATATAATACCTGGTATGTTCAAGTCAACACAAATATAGAAAGATGAGTCTAAATTTCTTACTAAGAATTATATTTTAAATAATAAAAAATTCAAAATGGGTGTTTTAAAAGTTTTCCCATGAATGTAAATATTGGGGAAATGATTAGAAGTAAGTGGATATACTTGACCTCACTCATGGAGCTAAATTAGACCACCATTTGCCACAACTCTAATATATAGGAAAGGGAATATAAAATAATACACCAGACTACACACACACATGCACACACACACACACACACACACATAAACTTACCATGGAAAAGAAAAATGTCAAGTAAACAAAATTGCAATTAGACATCATTCCAAGAAATGCACATTTGACAATATTTTATTGTAAGAAACGCCAGATACTGAAATGAATAAGACAAATGCATTCCTATCCAAAAAGGTATTTGGCATCTGGAAGACAAACTAGTAATGTTAGCATGATCAACAATATAAGAGAAATGCAGAGAGCTGTGGAGTACCTCTGTGACAGAATGAGCCTGGAGTGGCAATAGTTTAGCTGAGCTATAAAAGACATATAGGAATTAAGTGATAAAATGGAGAAGAGGAGAAAGAAAACAGAGGTTGCACTGTGAAGGCTCTAAAGCGAGACAGAACTTATCTTCAAAAAACAAATGTAGTTTCATATTGCTGGAACAAAAACAGCTTGAAGGGTCGTGGCTATAGTGGGTATTGGGCATAAACAAACATACAGAATCACGCAGAGTATTATGGATCATAGCAAAGATTCTGAACACTATCTTAAGGAAAACATGAAGCAAACATATTTAAGTGAATTCAGTAATGTATTCTAAATTTCAAAATGCTATCCTAGTTTCAATGTGAAATAGTTGGCATTGGTTAATAATTGAGTTGTGAGACCAGAAAATAACTTACTTCAACACTCCAGGGGAGGGATAGTTCTGATGTGGACTGCTGTAATGATAGCAGGACTAGAATGAGAGAAGCAAAAGAGACAGATATGGAGTAGAACTGATCAAATTTGGAGGCCGATTGACTACTTGGATTTAGAAAGAGAACAGATTTTGAAAAATGTAGCTGCCATTTTGTCCCCTTTTGTCATAAGCATGGTTAGTGGTACTACACACTGAGATCAGGAAGACTAAGAAATAAGCAAATTTGCAAAAGTGGTATTAATATCATCTGGTAAATGTGTAAAGCCCAACAGCCATTCAAGTTGAGATCTCTGGTGGCAAGTCAAACATGTAAATCTGAGAATAAGAAAAGTGATCCAGACTAGAAACAGCTGGGTTCATGGGAGTCAGCACAGTCATCTAAAGTTAATGTATGAATTGTGAGAGAAATATACACATACGAGATTACTGAAGAGCTCTAACAAAGAATAGCTGGGTAGAGAGGACAGCAGAAAAGAAGAAAAGGGCATTAGCCAAAGAGGATGAGGTATTTCAGGAAATGTTGTCATTTTACCCAGTGGAATTCACTTCAAAGAGAAGAAAAGATCAATGTGATGTATTTGTAGCTTGTTTACCTGGTGGTAGAAAGTTAAAGGGGTTCTTTTCTAATGCCTTCTCTTTGACTTTCTTTAATTTTAAGTAGATAAGGAGATCATCAGCTGAGACTAGAGAAAGAATAAGAATATCAGATATTTGGTTAAGAGTAGACAAAATTCAAAATAAGATAGGAAAAGCCAGATATGTGTGTGTGTGTGTGTGTGTGTGTGTGTGTGTGTAATTTTTTTAATGTTTTTATTTTTGAGAGAAAGAGACAGAGAGAAACAGAGCCCGAGCAAGGAAGGGGCAGAGAGAGAGGGAGACACAGAATCCAAAGCAGGCTCCAAGCTCTGAGCTGTCAGCTCAGACCCCAATGCAGGGCTCAAATCCATGGACCATGAGGTCATGACTTGAGCCTACATTGGATGCTCAACCGACTGAGACACACAGGCACCCTGGAAAAACCAGGTATATTGATCTAAAATTGAAGTTTTTGCCTTGTATCTATAATAAAAGGGAAAAGGACAAAGGGAGTTTAGTAAATCATCAAAAGATACATTCAGGTAAACTATGAATTTTTAGTTGAATGAGATCGCAGAGGTCTAAGGGACATGAAAAATTGAATAATGTGCAAAGTATAGTTGTCATGGGAGTAGCTGAATGTGGAAGAGGTGTGGACAGGAGATTCTCCTCAGACAGTGAGACATCTTGACATATAGATAATCAGAGCTTACACAGTATGTATCAATGATAGATTCTAGTGTGTGACCATGGAAATGCTAACTGATAAAGAGTGGCAAAGGGGATCTTTGAATCTTTTAATCTAATCCCAGGATCTCTGACTAGAGATCAGGCAGGACAGGCTGTTATATGAGTTGTTAGAATAGATGTTGAATTCTCCAAGGATGAAGGCAAACACTGTATTAGAGTGAGTGAGAGAGAGAGAGAGAGAGAGAGAGAGAGAGAGAGACTGACAGACAAGTATCAATGAATGAAAAGGTGTTTGGTCAACTTATAGAATCTAGCAATGAAGAGGGATATAGAGTACGATAGGAAGACAGAATGAACTAAAAGGTGAGATAATTATTGTCTGGGATAGAACTGATGAGTAAAAAGATACGAAGCTTATCTCCCTAAAAAAACAGAGGTGCAGGGGCGCCTGGGTGGCTCAGTTGGTTAAATGACTGACTCTTGATTTCTGCTCAGGTTGTGACCTCATTGTTAATGTGTTTGAGCCCCACGGGGGCTTTGCACTGACAGGGAGGAGTCTGCTTGAGATTCTCTCTCTCCTGTTCTCTCTGCCCCTCCCCCTCTTGCTCATGCTCTCTCTCTCTCTTCTTTTTGTCACTCAAAAATAAATAAATAAAAATTTAAAAAACAAACAGAGGTTCAGTAGGAATAAGCACTTTACATCTAAGAGAATTGGAGAAGATATTATCACCTCATTTTATTAGGGTATGAAAATATGGAAATGTTCAGTGATTGGTTCAGATGAACAAAACTTTTTGTTATGAAGTGGGAATTCTGGTACTCATAATACAAGGAATTAAAAATGATGCCACAATTCTCTTGTTTGGTACAAGAGAAAGGAAGGGCAGAATCTCCTGAATAGGTTTTCTATTATAAATTTTATTCAGGAAAAGCTGATATTTAATTAAGTCTGACATTTTATTGGAGGTGAGGGGTCATATAACTACTCTTGAAAAAATGAAGGTGATATTTTTATGCATAACAATGCCTAATGTTTTCTATTTTTAGACTGCATCAAGTATTAATGCAGAATACTCTCCTACCATCTTAGATATTCTTATAAATGGGGAAAAAATACAAAGTATCACACAATTATATCATAATAGAAAAGAATAATGGAGGCCCAAAATATTTATTCTATAGAAAAACTTATAATTATGCTATTCATCATTTGCATTTTGGTGAAAAATATTTTTTCAAGGTATTTTCAAATACCAAATTATAAAAAAGCTATAATTATTTTCCTTTTACTAATATAGAATGTAAATAACATGTGTTTTGCTCGAGATATTTTTAACTACTCACAGTTTATGTAATTTATGGGATTTACATTTGATTTTGCTAAAGCAAATATTAACTTATGTTAGACCTCCAAACTAAAATGGAGTCACTTATTTAAAGGACAAAATGGAGGTGGTCCATGCAGGTGCATAAAGAAAATTTAACCTAATTGTATAGGAATTTACAGTTCTTCTCAGAAATCAGCAGAGGGCACCAGCCAATCCCCAAGCACCAAGTATATTCACTTCATCTTGACTTCCTTGTTTCCCACTCGGCTACCATGATCCAAAGAAAGAAGACTAGGCAACCAATCAACAACCACAACGTGTTTATCTCATAAAAATCCCTCAGTCTGTGAACAGCTTTAAACTCATTGCTCTGATAGCCTTGAATTTCCTGGCTTGCAGGTCAAAGGTCTTGCAATAAACTCATCTTTCTGTTTTGTTTAATTCAGTATGCAGATTTTGGTTTTTTACATTTCTTGGCTTCGATAGAGCCATTTAAAGCAGCATCTACAGTTACTTCCCTTAGACGTCAGACATGGGAACTGGTACCCACTACGCCCCTTAGGTTCACAGTCTCTGCAGTGAATCTGGAGTTGCTGGAGGTAAGGTCTCTTGGATTCTGGGCTGTGCTTTCCTGCAATGACAGCCCTCTGAGTTTGACTGCAAGGTTGTTTCTGCCTGGTGCATTCTACCATCCTGAGGTCTGGCCAAACTGAAGAGTCTGCAATTCTCTCCAGAACTCTAGTTCATCTCTATTCTTGCCTAGATGGCACAATCTAACAAAAGACAGTTTGGGATCATTTGATCTCAATAAATTTGTTTTTCCAGGCTGTCAACTGGAATCAAAAGGATATAAAATTATACAGTGGGCATGAGTTGAGCACTTAAAAGCTATTAAAGTGCTTACCACTTATCTCTGACTCCCCCTTTAGGATAAATTGGTCACAGTATGGGTTAGATTAACACCAGATCACCTGCCAAAATCAAGAAAATTTCCTTGCAAATAGGTACTTTGGAAAACACCACACAGTCCTCAAAACATTGGCACATCCCTCCTAGGTATTAATTTGGCTCAAAGAGACCCAAGGTTTAGCTGAAGAAATGGGATCCTCAGGTTTTAAAGAATTGAGCATGTAACCTTCCAGCACAACTGCTTATTTTTTTTTAAATATTTTTAAATGTTTATTCAATTTTGACAGAGAGACAGAGTGACACAGAAACCAAAGCAGTTTCCGGGCTCTGAGCTGTCAGCACAGATCCTGTCATGGGGCTCAAACTCACGAACCTGCGAGATCATGACCTGAGCCGAAGTTGGACGCTTAACCAACAGAGCCACTCAGGTGTCCCACCACTGCTTATTTTGTATCTAAGAACTACTGAAAGTAGGCAGATGAACTGCTGACATTTATACTTATTCTCTTACTAGAAACTACTTCCACATTGATTGCTATATTTATCTAAAGCTGTGTTTGTGTCCTCCATTACATATAAATAATTATAAGAGACTCAGGCTTTATCACCATTTGAGGAATGAGCATGTCTTTATTAATCCTCAAGAGAAAATATATTAGGTAGGGGCTGATAAAACCAACATCAAATTAGTTAAACAGCTTTTAGTGGATGCAGCTGTCTTCAGAGGCACAGTATATGATCATTGCAAAGAGAAAAGTTAAAAGAGGTAATAAAATAATTATTTTACAATTAAATGTACCTCATGATACAACAGTTTTACAATAAAAGCTTTTACTAAATGTCAAAATAATGGAAAACAATACAATGGAACTTCTTACAGATCTCAGATTCCTTCAAATATGTGACATACTGTGAAGAGAAATATGCTTGCATTAAAAATCCATTATCTTTTGCAATTTAAAAAATACTCACATGCTCTACATATGGAAGAAAAATTTAGATATGTATTTATATGATTATGTATAATTTTATCTCTTCACAAAACAAAATGTAAATCTATATTTGTAATGAAATATACTTCTAAACACATTAAAACATGGGTGGTGATTCTTAAATATGTAAATTATAAATTCTCTGCTACAAATGAAATAGACTTTTATAACTGGTCTTTTTAAAATTCTATAACTTGTCTTTTCTAAAACAGCTTTCAGGACAACCAAATCCAGTTCATAATTCATCCTGATAGTGTTGGTTTATAACTGTAGGTAGAAGTATAAAAATAAAATAACAAAAACGACACACAGTATACCTTATCTATTTCTTAATAAAGTTTTTTCAAAAGAGTAAAATATTTTATTATAATCATTAAAATGGTTATTTTTTCTATAAAATGTATTTCAGAGTATACTAATCTTTTATCTGTAGTTCTTAGAAGTTTTAGCAGGAAGAGTTTGCTAAAATATATACTAATATAGCAAACTAAAGAATGCAAAAAAGTGATTTGTTCATTCTGTGTTTGAAATGTATAGTGTTGGCTATTTTACTTTCAGCTTCTTACAAATGAAAAATAAAGTACAGGATAAATGCTTGTAATGGAGAACAGCTTGGCCAGCTAAGGTAATAAAAGTAAAGAAAATTACACGGTACATTCATGAGACTGCTCTCTTATGTAATGAACCAGACACAGATCAACAGTTTGCGGAGGGTGGGCGCCTTAGCTCTACAATGGCATCCACAGCAGCTCCATATTTTTTTACTATCTGCCAATAAATTATAGTTTTTTCTCTGCATAGTGAATTTTGACACTCTGTTGCTATGATCTAGCCCTTGGGAAACATAAAGAAAGTAAAAGAAGCTGGCATCTAATCGTTTTAAGGGCATGATAGAGAAATTACATATTTGAAAGCCTTTCATATCCCACTGGCCATGAATTAGTCATTTGGCCCCATTTAGGTGCTGGTGAAATATAGTCCAATTTTGGTGTCCATAGAACCTATTAAACTTTGAAGGGGGTTGTATTATAAATGAGGAAGGGGAGGGAAGATAAGTAGGAGTCTCTGTTAAACTCTTTTTTTTAATTTTGAAAATAAAACATTTTAAAGATTTTATATATGGAAAGAAATTTGGCACATGTAAGAATGCATTACACATTTAACTAAACAATGACAATAATTATATATCACAAATTTCTAATTAAATAGTTTAATACTAATATTTTCTAAGGCTATATCAATTCTGGTAGTTCAGTATTTATGAATATTAAAGGAAAATAATATACTTTGGAAAACAGAGATTCTTTCTCTTTTCAACTTCCATTAAAACTATACCTAACAACAACAGGTGCCCGGGTGGCTCAGTAGGTTAAGCTCTGACTCTTGGTTTTGGCTCAGGTCATGATCTCATGGTTGTGATATCGAGCCCTATATTGGGCTCTGCACTGAGCATGGAGCCTGCTTGAGATACTCTCTATCTCTATCTCTCTCTCTCACTCATCCGCTCTTGTCCTGCTTGCACTCTCACTCTCAAAATAAATAAAGTTTTCTTTTTTCAGCCTATACCTAACAACAAGAAACAATGGGTTAAGAGGAAGAAACTACTTCCTGGGCACCTGGGTGGCTCATTGAGCATCTGACTTGATTTTGCCTCAGGTCATGATCCCTGGGTCATGGGATCAAGCCTGTGCATTGGGCTCTGCACCGAGCATGGAGCCTGCTTAAGATTCTTTCTGTCTCCCTCTTCTACTCTCTCCCCAGCTCGTGCTCTCTCTCACTCCCTCTCAAAATAAAATAACTCATAAAAAACATACTCCTCCAAAATACTTTCCTTTTTGGAAATGAAAGGAAAAAGACAAAAACACTCCAGAATGTGATTACCTGTTGGAAATAAACGTAATTTAGAGGCTAACACACACGCGCGCGCACACACACACAAACACACACACAAGCACATAAACAAGTACACATACAAATTCTTAGAATATATTTGTAAGACAATTTCCAGGGAATCTAATTTAACAAAATTTCTCTTACACTTTTGGTGGATTAGATGTCACCATCATCTTTGAAAACATGTCTCTCTTTGGTAGGAGGAAGAGGAATTTAGATTATCTCCTTCAATAAAGCATTTGTATTTGTGTTCTTTTCTTTTGACGTGTTAATTCCAGGAAATGAAAACAACAATAAAACAACAAATATACATATCATCATCTCTAACTGAACTATTCTGTGTAATAGTATCAGTAAACATATGTTCTATCCATGAATTAACCATGTATATATGCAGGGGAGAAGTATGCTGACAGAGGGCACAACATATACAAATACACTTGTGTGAAAGGAAACTTGGCATATTCAAGGAAACAAACAAGGTCAGTATATTGAAAGGACAGAAAAGGAAAGAAGTTAATATACGTAGAGAGTTATAACATTTTTTGGGAATGGAGTGTGATAAATAAAAAGTGTATATACTTAACCCTAGTCAAAACTGAGTGTTAATAATTGAATAGTCAATAAAGTGAAATAAGAATAAAATAAAACTGACCAAAATAAATTAGAAAAAGAAGAAAAAGGGGGGAAAGAACAGAGAGGGCACATAGAAAACCAAAAGCAAGAAGGTAGGGTTAACTGAATCGGATTAAAATTTGATTAAATGTAAATAATATCAACACTCAAAGGTAGAGAATTAGCTTAAATAAGCAAAAAAAAAAATTTCACATCTCATCCACAAGAAAAATAAACATAGAGAAGCAGAATGGTTAAAAGTTAAAATATAGGAAAATATAGACTGTGCAAAAATAATCTGAAATACACCAGAGTGACTACATGAATAAAAGACGTTAGAGTCCAGGGCAAAACAATGTTGAGGAGATGTGGAAGGTGCGTGAGTTTCCTGGCTGCCTAACAAAGTAGATGCTTAAGCAACAGCAATGTATCGTTTCACAGCTACGGCTTAGAAGTCTGAAATCAAGGTGTCAGCAAAACTGGTGTTGGGAGGGCCAGGAGGGAGAATTTGCTTAATGACTATCTCCTAATTTCTCATAGCTCTCTGTAAACTTGGCATTCTCTCACTTGTGACCGCCTAACTCCCATCTTCAAAAGGCTTTTACCTTATGTCTCCATATCATTTCTCTGTGTCTCTATATTCAGATTTCTTCTTCCTGCAAGAAACTGTAGTCATACTGGCTCAGAGACTGTCCTAATTACCCTCTTTTTTTTTTTTTTTAAATTTATACTCAAGTTCATTAACATATACAGTGTAGTCTCAGCTTCAGGAGTAGAACCTGGTGATTCATCTCTTACATATGACACTGGGTGTTCATCCCAAAAGGTACCCTCCCTAACGCCCATCATCTATTGAACCCCACCCTACCACGCTCCTCTTTCAGCAACTCTCAGTTTGTTCTCGGTATTGAAGAATCTCATGATTTGCCTCCCTGTCTGTTTTTATTTTATTTTTCCTTCTCTTCCCCTATGCTCATATGCTGAGTTTCTCAAATTCCATGAGTGAAAACATATGATATCTGTCTTTCCTCTGACTGATTTATTTCACTTAGCATAATACCTTCAAGTTCCATCCACGTTGTTACAAACAGCAAGATTTCATTATTGTTCATCACCAAGTAGTATTCCATTATACACACACACACACACACACACACACACACACACATACATACCACATCTTCTTTATCAATTCATCAGTTGATGGACATTTGGGCTCTTTCCATAATTTGGCTATTGTTGACAGTGCTGCCATAAGCACTGGGGTACATGTGCCCCATCAAATCAGCATTTTTGTTTCCTTTGGATAAATTCCTAGAAGTGCAATTGCTGAGTCAGTAACTCAGGAAACAACAGATGTTGGTGAGGACGTGGAGAAAGGGGAACCCTTTTGCACTGTTGATGGGAATGCAAACTGGTGCAGCCACTCTGGAAAACAGTATGGAGGTTCCTAACTACCCTCTTTTAATGTGATGACTTCTGTAAAGACTAACCATGTCCAAAATATGTCACATTTTAGGTTACAGGGGTTAGGACTTAAATATCTTCTTGGAAGCACTCCATTCAACCCAGAACAAGGAGCATTTCATGATTAAGGGTCAAATTTTCAAAAAGTGGTAGAAATTCTCATATGTTCACCTTATAACAGAGCTTCAAGTCATTTTGAAACAAATTCTAATAGAATGGAAATGATAAGTAGACACATGATTTATCATAATTGCACATTCAGCACTCCTTATAAATATGTGGATATATAACTAAGTAAAAATAAGGCAAATGGACAACCCGATTAAAAATAGCCAAAATAGGGGCACCTGGTTAGCTCCGTTGATTGATGCTTGGTTTCGGCTTAGGTCATGATCTCACAGTTGTGATACTGAGGCCCGCATCAGGCCCCATGCTGGGTGTGGAGCCTGTTTAAGATTTTCTCTCTCCCTTTCTCTCTGGATCTCCCCTCCCCTCAAAAAATAAAAATAAAAATAAATTAAAAACTGGTCAAAATAGACTAAAATGAAGCTGTATGAGATATATCATATGGACAAGATATATAAATGGCAAATAGACACATAAAAAGAAAATATTAAGTATCACAGAAAGTAAATTTACACTGCATATGCTACTATTACAGAGCCCTATAATGGTTAAAGTTTAAAGAATAATAACACCAAGAGTTTACAAGGTTGAGGAGCAATGAGAAAACTTCTCTACTTCTATAGAAAATATAATATGATCCGCAACTAAATAAGACAGTTACGCAGTCTTCTATGAACTCCTAAATTCTTAGGAGCTTTTCCAAAAAAAAAGTGCAAAAGCTGGAACAATCCAAATGTTCATCAACAATTGGATAGAAATACACACTGGGGTATATCTATATAAGCAAATATTACTCAGTAACAAAAATATATAAAAATATATAAATATATATATTAATAAATAGTTAAAAATACTAAACTATGGATGAATCTCAAAACAACTATGCTAAGTGTAAGAAATTCAAAATATTATACACATTACATGACCTTATCCCTATGAAGTTCTCAAATAAACAAATATAATCTATGATATCAAGTTTGTGATTATGGCAAGAAAAGGACATGAGGGAAATTTGGGGAATGCCAGAAATATTTTATGTCAAGATTTGCCTACACAGGTGTATTCATTTTGTAAAATATATTAAACTCTATTATCATACATTAAATTTTGCAAATTTGTTATGTAAATTTTATTTAGATTAAGTTGTTGAGGAAGAAAAGGAGACAAAGGAAGAAGAGGATGAGGACTAGGAGGAGTTATATGGGTCATAATAAAAGTAGCTGTAAATGAACTAAATGCTAAGTGTATTGATTTTCTAATATTCTTGATATTAACAGCATCAGTCAGTTCATTCTTGAATGTCAACCAATTATTGTATTAATATTCTCTTTTTATTAGAGAAAAAGCTTTTATTGTATCGAACAATGGTAGGCTCCCAACATTCTAAAAATAGAAAATCATTTCATGCTGTATGCATTTTATTGTATATTTTGGGGTCTAAATGCATTGAAGTACAGAAGAAATTTCCTACATCTAAGAATTAGGCATACATTGTATAAATAATCCCTTATAATACTATGCATATTTTACAAAGACCTTGTAAGAGGGAAAAAACAAAAGTTTAAATCCTAAATATAAAAGAAAATGGATTTCCTTCTGCCAGAAATGCTATGCTATTAAATATCTCTGTAGTACTTTTCAGTTCTCCAGCAAAATAATCCTTCAATTTGATCCTGGACAAGGACACATTGTCTCAGAATATCAAGACCATTTACAACCTGAAGTTTTATTCAAAACATCATGGTTTATAGAGTTCTTTATTACTGAAGCATCTTAAAATTATTTTCAATAGCAATTTTACATTTTATTCTTCCTTTTTTCTCTCTCACTGAACAAGTATCCTGATTCAATAACATTCTCACTAAGGCTATTTATTTATATTAATTTCTCAGATTTCTATCTGTAAGGGTGACAACAAATAGAGGTGAAATTAGCTCTAGTAAAATGAACAAGGAAGGTCTTCAAAGAGCTGCTCTCTGAAAAGGTTAGATTCCCAAAGCCTCCACTGCTTGAAAGTCCTTCCAGCACTAAGGTCATGCTCTGAGGGAGATTTATGTTAAAATGTGTAAATACTTTTTTAAGTATCTGCCTCTATTTTCTTTTTAACATTTTTTTAATGTTTAATCATTTTTGAGAGACAGAGAGGGGCAGAGCGGGAGAGGGGCAGAGAGAAAGGGAGACACAGAATCCAAAGCAGGCTCCAGGCTCTGAGCTGTTAACACAGAGCCCCACACGGGGCTCAAACTCACGGACCACAAGATCATGACCTGAGCTGAAGTAGGATGCTTAACTGACTGAGCCACCCAGAGATCCCTTGAAATACTTTTTTCTATATTTTCTTATACTATGAACCCTACCATGTTGCTTTGTATGTTATTCAAATAAATACAAAATGTTTTAACTTGTCAAAATTTATCTGGGTTAATTTTCTTGTTATTAACTAATAAAACATACATGCAGTACTGAGCCCAAGATATATAGTATTCATCCCCACAAAGCTAATCTTATAATATAATAATCTCAGGTACACCGTTATGATATTTAATCAAAATGCTGAAGATGTGTGTTCCCATTGTCAGTAGAAATATCCAAAAATAAAAGATCTAAAGCAATATTTAGAAAGTACAAGCTTTCTCAACAAGATTCTGCATTATTTTCATACATTAATATATTTTTTAACTTTTCGATTATTGTTTGTAATATTGTTTGAGGTAAACTAAATACCAAACTGGCTTTTTAAGATATAGGCCATAAATCTGAGTTATAAAGGCCAAGCTGCTTCAAGACAAGGTATTATTATAGGACAAAACAGAATGAAATTCTCTCTCTCTTCTCTCCTTTTCTCTCCCTCTCTCAATATGTAACACTATAAAACCAATAGATTGTTTTTCTTTAAGACGACTATTAATATTTTATCTTCAGAGTACCATACCCTAATATTCTAAAGGATACTGTCTAAATTAGGATTTATTCAACCATAAAATTTTGTGAACTAAGAAAATCAAACAAATTTTACAAAGCTAATCTTAACCTAAAAAAATATTGTTAAAAGTATTTCATTATATATTTGTTCTGCTTAAGTAATACACATTCTATTTTATAAATGTACACATGTACAGGTTAGAGCGCATCTAGTCTATGCAGCAAAGAATGAGTGGTAATACCTTGATCATAAACTATTACCTGTGAACTCCCCTGCTACATCAACGATCAGTTTTATCTATCACCTTAGCCAAGATTCATGGCTCTCCATGTCTTCATTGTCTCACCTATAAAGTGTTTCTTAGTATACAGTAATAATGGTTCTGTGTTAACTAAATATCTGTATTCACTCATACAAGCTAACAAGCAAATATTAGGACATCTCAATGAATAAACCAAACCCTTAAAAACAATTAGTGACTAGGGACCCTGGTATATAATGTTCTTCTAACTTTTTTGTTGTTGTTGGAACTGTCATATCAAAGTATTTTAATTCTCCAGTTTGGTGATCAATACCAAGTTTGATTTATATTAGCTATCTATAAAAGAAAGTAAAACCAAATGCTAATAAATTCTCATTCATTCATTTGCTTTTTTCATCTCTTCAATAAGTATTTTTGGTTCAGTGTCAGCCTTGCTGATAGGTCCATTAGTATAGCAAATAAAACAATGCTAAGCTCTTTCCTCAATAAGCCCTTAACTTAGTAAGAGAAATAAACATGAAAATAAATAACTAGAAGGCACTAACTGCTAAAAAATGATTAAATTTGTAATCAAAGTGAGTATTTTATTTAGAATTACAAACTCTCCTGCTGAAGAGAGAAACCAAGAAAGGTTTTTAATTAAATAACTTTAGAACTTTGTTTGAAATAATAAATACAAACTTAAAGTCTGGCAAGTATGGTGCAATCTTGTCAGGACAAAAAAAAAGTGAGGAGAGAAGAGCAGTGAGAAATGACAGAGCACTTTGGAATCTATAAGAAATCCAGTTTAGTTGTATAGATCGCATTGTGTGAAGATACAGAAAATGTATTTGAATCTTATCCCTAAATCAAAGTATTTATAAATATAATTTAAAACACAAAATATACATGTTAACTTTAACCAAACATCTGATGCTTCATATTCTCTGAGATAAATTTCCAAAATCAAATATACTAATTTATGTTTGTCAACTGTCCTCTGTATCAAAGGTCTCATGTGTTCTGAGAAAAAAATTAAGGGATAACTTTAGAAGAAATGGGAATTTATTGAAGAACTCCATTAAAATATATCTAAGAAATAAGCATTGTATTTCCATTTTAGAGATAGAACATTTACTTACTAAGCAAAAATAATTGGGAATAATTGGGTAATGGCTACCATGTTGATAGGTTGACTTTAGTTGGGCCATTATGACATAACTGGTATGTTTAAACCCTCAAGTGTATGCAATTCTAAATTATATCTTTACATAATAAATGAGCATACATTCTATCATCACTTTGATCTCCAATAACATAAAACATAAAAAATTAAAAGTGTGGTTTGAAAACAAATGAGGATTTTTTTGGATTGTCCCTATTGACTTCTATTTTCACTAGATCCTTTTAATGCACATTAGTCCAAATAAACACGTTATAGAAAGTGGAGAACACATAGTAGAGAATCATGTCTTAAGATGTAGTTTCATATCATTTTAGTGCTATTACACTTTCTTTTGTAGTAGCATGGTACTACTAACTCATATGCGGCTCACTTATTTAGTCATAGCATGTTTATTCAGTATCTACCATATGTCAGGCACTCTGCTAAATACAAAAGTAAACAATAACTATCCCTCTCCTCATGAACTTAAGCATTTGCAAAAACAAGCTTATCCATCTTATATTCTGCAGACATTGACACCTTGAATGAGTTTAGGCGATCATAATCTAATCTCTTCATTTCACAACTGAGAATATCTACAACTATCTAGAACTCTTAAATGCATTCATAAATTATCACAGATTCCTAAAACCCAGACCCTTTGACTCCCAGGCCAATGTTATTTGTTCTCTAATCCCATATATTGCTTAATGGGTAAGGGGATGGGTTTTCTTCTCCCTAAGAGTATGCTCTGTCACTTGAACATGAAAAACCTGTACATGTTATTTTTTAGATTTTTTTTCAAATTTGTCAGAATAATATCGAAATTAGAGACTAATATGATGACTTTATTATGTAATTCTTAAAATTAGTAAAAATTTATAAAAGAACAAGAGAATACTAAAGGCATTGAACTATCCTTTTAGCATGACTTGGGGGTGAGGATTAAAACATAAGAGCCACAAAATTCACCTCCTGAAAAGTCAATGTAAATATGTTCCCTTCAACCACAATCTTAAAGGGACACATATTTTCAAGACACATATTTTCAATTTGATAGTTTATAGTTAAAATGTAGTCATAAATTTAAAGATATTTGCTCAATATCTACTGTGTTTAGGATACTGAATTTTGTTTTGTGAGTGAGGGTGAGCTGTACAAAGCTGTTTTATATTCAGTCTCCTATAGTCAACTTGCTACTTAGAGTTCAAAACCTCAATTTAGTTTATTATTTAACTTACAAAAATAACACAAGTACCTCACAATCATTTTCAGTAACAGATAGTCTAGACAAATAAAAATGTATCCTGAAAACAAACTATGGTTTGTCTCAATTTCTTAGTTTGTTTTCAATCAAGTTATTAATTTTATTTTTTAACTTTAAAATTAAGGCAAACATAATATTTTATACTTCTCAAATGGATTCATGAGGTAAAGCTATGATGGTGTGTACACTAAAAGTAAAGCATGCCATTTTTTTTTTTTACTAACAAGCCCAAAAGACATTGGCTATAAGAAAAGAGATCATTTTGGTAAATGATAAAAAGGAAACATTGCTAATTAAGCAGGCCTGTATTTTTATTTTGTTTCTTTTGAAATACAGAGAAGCTAATTTATCCAATATTGCTACTAGAAAATAAATGATAAGCTTTTAAAAATGTAATGGCCGGGGATGAAATAGTACACTAAAATGTAAGCAAAAGTAAGAAACAGGTAAAGGAGAAAACAAGTTGCAAACTAAGAGAAATAAATGAACCAATAACAGATTCTGTTGAAAATTCACCATACCTACTAAAGAGATCTACACATCCATTAATAATAATAATATGAATGTCATCACATTTTGCTGAGTTATAAAAGCAAGTGTAGACTGGACAGGCATAGGACACTGACTACAGCTATAACTCTGACCATGACAATCAATCTGATATTGCATTTGTATCATGCAAAGAAAAAGAACAAACGTGAAGCAGTTGAATAGCCTTCCTTCATAAGCATGTGATTAGATCATGTACAACCAAAATAAATGTCTAAATTTTGAAACTGGAACTGTGTTATGTAAATAGAGAAGGCATTATCTGAAAAATGTAATAAGACATGGACTTGAGGTTTGCAAACCAATATATAAACAGATATATATGAATTTACTACCTGCTAAGCAAGCACTAAATAACTGATTTATATTCATGAATCCATTGAATTGAATTGTTCAGCAGAGCCAAAATAAATGTTATTATGTTTGCAGCAATGTAATAGTCAAAGCAATCCTATAAAGAGCTAACAGGAAACTGTTATTCATTTTTACTTCACAACAGTTTTAAGGTGGATATCATTAAAATTGAGACAACAGAGAAAATAAGTACAATGATGACATTTATTTACAGAAAGGAAATTGACAAGGTGATCGCTGATGTTTTTAATATGAAAACAAAATAAAAGAAGCAAGAATATTGTGCCAAACTAGTTTCAGTCTATATCTATCACATAAACATTTATACAAATACTGGGTTCTGAATGATAGAAAATTTATTAAAATCTTAAAATATTTAAATTTATGAATTTAGTTATTTATGATTTATAAATTTATAAATTTTGTTTATTATTGTGTGATAACAAAAGTGCATATTACTTTTTTTGTTTTTTTAAACAGTAATTTGATGTTTGTTTGTTTGTTTATTTTTATTTTAGAGAAAGAGAGACATTGAGAGAGATAGAGCACACTCCAGCAGGGGAGAAGGGCAGAGGGAGAGATAGAGAGAGTCTCAAACAGGCTCCCTGCTCAGTGTAAAGCCTAACGCAGGACTCAATCAAAGACCCTGGGATCATGACCTGAGCTGAAATCATGAGTTGGACACTCAACTGACTGAGCCACCGAGGCTCCCCACATAAGTACATTTTAAAATATACAAATAATTTCTGGGCACATAATATTCAACACATTTAATTTGCTAATTTGACATAAAATATAATGTAGAATGCCATATAATATGGAAATATCACAGTCCTCTGCCCCAAAATACAAAAATTCTAAATAAGAAATATCTAAGGATAAATCCATCGATTTACCACAGCCAATGCAAGATTTTTTCTTTCTTTTCTCTTTTATGGTTCAGTTTTTCTCACTTTAAAAATTCCAGGTAGTGGTGCCTGGGTGGCTCAGTCGGTTAGGTGTCCGACTTTGGCTCAGGTCATGATCTCATGGTTCACGAGTTCAAGCCCTGCGTTGAGCTCTGTGCTGACAGCTATGAGCCTGGAGCCTGTTCTGTGTCTCCCTCTCTCTGTCCCTCCCCTGCTTGTGGTCTGTCTCCCTCTCTCAAAAATAAATTAAAACATTAAAAAATAAATTAAAAAAAATAAAAATTCCAGGTAACTTGAAATTATAGGCTATAGAAAAACTGCCTGCTTTAACTTTGAATAATAATAGTTGACATTTATTGAGTACATATAGCTCATTAAACTTACAAAACTCCATTGAGTAAAGTACTAATATTATTACACTCCCTTTATAATGGGGAAACTGAGAGTCAGAGAAGCCAAACAATTTGGCCATGATAATTCAGTGAGTCAGAAGTGGTAGTAAAATTTGCAGCTCAGCTCTAAAAGCTTATACTTTTTCTATTCTAAATGCTTTAATTTTCTTATACTTTCACCATTTATTTATATTGTCTTGTTTCTCCATTTATAGGTATTTTTACTAATACATTATTCAGATAAAAGTTTTTTCTTAAAATTTAACAATGTGAGGACTCAAAATTGAATGTAAACAATACTCCCAATTTGTCATATTTTACTTTTTCTTCTGTCTATAGCCTATGAGATCATCTGTTGTGTAGGAGGAGGATAAGAGTTCTTAGCACTGAGTAACGTATGGAACTGGCGAATCACTTTATTCACCTGAAACTTGAGCACCTGAAACTAATATAGCGCTGTAGTCTAACTAGACTGGAATTAAAATAAAAAACTTAACAAAAGTGAAAACAAAAACAAAAATATAACTTATTTTGTGCAAAAGTAGGCTTATATTTCAAAGATCATTTTGAACTTTCTTATAGTTGGAGTTTGTTTAAAGAAATTTTTACTTAAATATGTATTAAAATATACCCTAGTAGAAATAAATAAAAATGTTTACAGTAATTATTATAGTAACAGACATTTTTAAGTTATTTCATACACATGAAATTTTCTAAAATTTCAGGCAGGCACTGTGTTACTTTTAAAATCAGGTAATTTTTGATAGTTTCTTATTTTTACATCTGTTTCAATAATAGCACATCTGAATAAAACATCTATGCTGGATCACCAGAATAAGAGATACTATCTCCCTGTTTGAAGATGGTGTCACTGCTGTGTTCGGCAGTGGCTGAGGGATCAGATGGAAAATAGAAAATATTTCCAGAGAACAGATGATAATAATCCAATTGGCAGGTGTCCAATTTGATTTGCTGCCAACAGACTTATAAAGTGGAAGTTAAAGAAGACAAGAACTTCAAGAATGAACTATCTTGGAAAACATGGCTAGTTACTGGAAAGCTTACTGATGTTGCTATTGATTTCTGTAAATGAAAATGAAAGTTATTTAAAAGATTAACATTTTTGGGGGGAGGCTATCATTATCCCTGTAATGCTGTTATTTCTTGCCATTATAATATCCGTATGTGGTTTTAGCTTCCATATTATTGACATGTTTTTAACATAATCATGAATGTAATGATACCTATTTTTGTGCCTTATTTTAGACGGGGATTTAAAAAAGTTGTATCGTTTAAAATTACAATAATTTATAAGATAAATATTATTCTTTCATGAAGTAAAAAACATATAAGCAAAAGACTTTATTGCCAAATTTTGTATTATACTGAATATTTCTCTACAAAATGTCACCGGTCAACTATCTGGATTTCCAATAGAGTGTTTTCCTTTTTCTAGGTCTCTCTTTTATGTGAAACTAACATTTGTGTCATGCATGAAACAATTCCCAAAATAGTGGGAAAAGACTAATTTTTAAAAGTCAATTTAAGGGAAATCTAACAAGGGGTAGAAAAAAAGTTTGGAACATGTGGGGATAGAAACTACCTCCGAGAGGTAAAGAGACCCAAAAGGCTACAACTCTTGGTTTAATTTGGGAATCAATGTGGGCAATTATTCTCCCTAACCATTTTGCACTAGTAAAAATTCCTTAGCCAACAGATTGATGAGAATTCCATATGCACAAAGCAGTGTGTCACTAACTTCTTTGTAAGGTGTATAATGTCCAAGAGGGACAGAACAATGGAGAACTGTCCCTGCTCCTAAAATATACATAAAGAGGACTACAGAAAATTATAGAGTTGCAAATGGTAGCCAGAAGCTCAGGACATTTAGAAACAGTGAAGTTAATCAACCAAGGTGTTATTTGTTCCAGGTCAGTCTTCACTGAGGAACAAAATGTTCCAGGTCAGTCTACATTGAGGTCTTACAGTCCTTAAAGAGATTTTTTTCATTCAGCTTCCCACTAGGCTTGGTCAGAGAATTGCATTTGTTTCATGTTCACAGACTAGGGTGTGATTTGGCTAGTGGACAACGAGTGAGAGCCACAGGACTACTGTTGATTGTTTTCATGTCTGCCTTTAATAACCTTATTGTGCCCAAAGGCAAAGGCTTTAGGTTTCCAGTTGTGCAAAAAGATCCAGAAAGACTCTTTCATTTAACCTTCAAATAAGTTTACTCTTAAATTAATTCTATACTGCTCATAGATAAGAAATGGACATGAAAATGTGAATAGATAAAATCTCTTTTAATGTTTATCCATTGCTAAAGAGGCCATGAATTATAATAGGATGATCATAGATTTTTAAGCCAAGGAAACATAATATTTTATGTTTAGCCTGCCATTAATAACAGAATGACTTTTTGAAAATTAATTTGTTCGGCTTCAATTTCTTTATCTGGAAGAGATTTCTTTCTCACTTTCTTTTTTCTTCTTCTTCTTATTTTTAATAACTGTGAAAATGAAATATCTACCATAGGTCCTGATGCACAGCAATGCTAAATAAATGGTTGCCCTTGGTATTATTAGATACTAAAAAGGTAAAAAATAAACCCCAAACACAAAATGAACAAAATAAACATGTAATATGTTAGAAATTGGCAGTTTCATATCTATGTTCTAGAATTACCTTGCTTGCAAAAATTGTCTCTTTCTTCTATGAGAAGGGTAGGAGGTAACAGACAATTGTTTCAAAAATTAAGGTTTGCCAGAGGGGGGAAAAATCAGTCAGTGGTTTGCAGTTTATCTCAAAAAAAAAAAAAAAAAAAACATGTTGTTAGGCCTAAATGCAGTCAAGTATAACAATGTTGCTTCATTTCACCCGGTCAAATGGGGCAGTGGAACATTTTTTTTTCAAATCATTAACCAGGCAGTCTTGCAAATGCAAAGTTACAAGAAAAGTACTTTGACACACTGTTTCGTTGCTTTACTTCTTTTCCTTTCAAAAGACTCTATTTGTCACTTTGAATAGCACATCTACATCAATGGATTTTAAATAGAGAGGCAAGAATATATTTTATCAAAAACGGCTCAAACAAAAGCTATGGTAAATTTTCAAGAAAGTCATGACTTTAAGAAACCTTTACCTTTTATAGTAAACCTAACTTTTCTTTCTTCTTTGAAGAGTCTTATTAAAAAATTCTAGACCGAAGTAGTTAAGAAAATAAAATGCTTTACTTAGAATTTTAAATATATATGTTAAATTTACTTTTACAAATCCACTGTTAATTTACAAAAGCATGTAAGTAAAAAGAAGTCACAACATAGAGGTATTTTCTGAATTTCTCACATAATGAGTTATTGAATAGATTGGGATTTGAAAGGGTGCTTTATTAGCACTTATCTGATAAGACAACTTAAGAGTATCCTATCCCTGATAAGACAACTTGAGACTATCCAGTATGTTTTTAAGGATATTTTTAAAGTTTACCACCATTTTCTTTTGCGGTTTTACATGTTTTGATATTTCTTAACAAATTTTCAGGGATCTGATCTCTCTGTGCAGCGCTGGTCCTTCTACCCCTATGAGCCCAGAGGCCAGAACATCAAGTTCAGGGTTTTCCATTCCTCAAAACCTAATGAAAAGTCTCCTGCTGGAGTTAGAAATAACTTGAGATCAATGACTTTTTTTTCCTTCCTTGGAAAATACTTTCTCCTTTTGGGGATGGAAATGTCTATAACTATTATTCTATGCCTGTTCCACTGTTGTAATTTAGAAGCTGATAACTTGTTTCCTGGCTTCTTGGGTCCACAATTGGAGACAAATTTGCCCCAGGATAGATCATACTCAGAAATTTTACCATACTTGATTTAGGTGGGCATTTCGAATATCTGTGCCAATAATTAGATTAGATTTGGGACTCCTAGTCCATCTCTGATGGGTTGAAACTCTTGAACACTTTGGGTTTAATGCATTTTGCATATGGGTTAGACATGAATTTTTGAAGGTTGAGGACAGACTATAGTTGTTTAATGAATGCCATTCCCTGAAAATATTATCTGTGACCTAATTCCTGAGAATTTTATACATATTATTTTATATGGGGAAGGTGAATTTATAGATGTGATTAAACTAACTCGAGATAATCTTATCCTGGATTATCTATGTGGGCCCTAAATGCAATCACATGTATCATTTTTAAGTAGTAGTAAGTAAAAGATTTGACAGGCACAGATTAAAAAAGAGATGGTAATGTGATCCTAGAGGCAGAGATTGGAGCGGTACGGACACAAGTCAAGAAATGCCAGCAGCCACCAGAAGCTGGAAGAGGCAAGGAATACTTCTCTAGAAGTATTCTGGAAGAAGGAGTATGGCCCTGCCACCACCATGATTTCAGCACAGTAAAACAATATTGAACTTCTAGCCTCCAGAACCATGAGAAAATAAATTTCTATTGCTTTAAGCCACCAAATTTGTGATAATTTATTACAGCAGCCACAACAACCTAATACAGAGGAAGATCTGCCCAAAGTTATGTTGCCTGAGCCTGTCCTATAGCCTCAGTCAGTCAGATGTGACAGGAATGACCGCCTGATCAAATTTGTCCCAGCAAGACACTGTACTGTTCCCCTAACAATTTGGCATAGGAACTAGGTAACTATCTCACAATTTTTCCATTAACTTAGATATTTATCATGTGAACACAGTAACAGACACACCAGATCACCACTTAGTCTGTAAGGATGTCTATGCCCTAGTTCTTGATTAGATATTTCCACAAATTGTCAGTCATCATGGGAGAAAGAGCTCACTTTGAATTCTTAAGAGTGACAAAATACATGCATTCTTGGTAGGTTTCTGAGAAGCTCAGATACACCTATTACATATGTGATCCTCAATTAGGAACTGATACCTACACGATGATTTTTGAACCTGTAACTAAGGATTATTATAAGGAGGAAATTGTCACTTCCATTACCAGAAGCAAAATAGGAAAGTTATTTGGCCATATCCAGTGTTAATGGAATCCCATATTAAATGGCAGTAGCAGCAATAGCTTCACCAAATCAGCTCCATCGATCAACCCAGCTCCACTATTAACTTCATGTATTTGTGTTCATTCCTGCTTCTGAGATTTTTTTTTTAATGTTTATTTATTTTTGAGAGAGTGCAAGCAGAGGAGGGGCAGAGAGAGGGGGACAGACCATCAGAGCAGGCTCAGTGCTGACAGGCTGACAGCAGGAGCCCCATGTGGGGCTAGAACTCACCAACTATGAGATCATGACCTGTGCCAAGTTGGATGCTCAACCAACTGAGCCACCCAGGTGCCCCAGTTGGTTCCTGCTTCTTTTTGAAGTCTCCCAAAACAGTTATCAAAGTTTCCACAAAGAACCCAATTTCTTTTCAGTATATTTCTTTTCTTTGTGCAAACAGGAATCTAGGCTGATACAAGAGATAGGGAAAGCCATACCACACTTTCTGACCTACACAGAAAAAAAGATGTGCTAATAGGAAAGAGTAAGTCATTTGACGATGGAAAACAGGCAAGAGTCTGAAAAATATCCTTTTTACTATTCTAGTTCTAGTGCCTTTCTTAGGTACAACTGCATGTTTGCATTTTGAGTTTGTATAAAAACAATGTACTGCTTTACTTTTAAGCTTGTTTTTGTTGGTTTCCATTATTGGCATTTGAAGTGTACAAACCACAATGAATTTTAAACCTGAATTAGAAATACACCTCTTACATAACTTTGTAATACAACTTTATTAGATTGAAATTATAGAATCTAAAACATAAAACATTGAAGTTCACCTATTTATTTTAGGTGCTAAGACATTTAAAGTATATAAAATAAGCAAATTATTTTGCAATTGTGTAGTAATATAATTGCATGGAAGTATCTACATCTTTTTAAAAATCAAAATTTCAGCTCCTCATCAGTTTTGTTTTAAAAATATTGCAGGGCTTTCTTTTAATTTTTTTAAATATTCTTTTAATGTTTATTTATTTTGGAGAGAGACAGAGCATGAGCAGGGGAGGGACAGAGAGAGAGGGAGACACAGAATCAGAAGCAGGCTCCAGGCTCTGAGCTGTCAGCACAGAGCCCAATGCGGGGCTCGAACCCATGAACCCTGAGATCATGACCTGAGCCAAAGTCAGACACTCAACCCACTGAGCTCAACCCACTGAACTAGGTGTCCCAATTATAATTTTTAAAATAGTTTTGTAACTTTTAACTATTTTGTGATATTATATCTCAAGTGATCTGGTATGGCATCATACAGTATTTTTAATGAGATGGTCTATTATAATACCATTGCGTTGGTAACTATTAGACTCAGTTACATCTTGGCATAGTTATGAAATAGATTATTATTAAAACATATTTAATTTCCACAGCATAGTTATTTATCAAATGGACATCACATTTATATATACTTAAGGATCCTGTTTTGGAGGAATATGTTTAGATAACAGCTATATTTAAAAAAGGGGGCATGCTATCATTTTATAGAGTATTCAAAAGATTTGATCTAATAATTTCATTCAAAATTGGATTAAATAAAACCCTTGAAAGTGAACAATAAAATTTATTTGAAGTATTTCATAGATAACTAATAAGTGCTTAATTAATAAATAATGGAAAAGTTTGAATTATAGAAACTTAAACATAAAGAATAATTATTTGGATTTCTGGTTTTGGTGGCAGTGGTGCTAGTGATGGAGTGTGTGTGTGTGTGTGTGTGTGTGTGTGTGTGTAATACATAAAATCAAATGTAATAAAGGAAATTAAAGTTCTTTCTAGAAATGCAATATTTTTTGACTGTATAAATCACTCAAATTCATGAAAATTTAAAATGTAAGATAAGAAAAGACATGTTTGACTTGAATCACAATAGAAAAGTCACTAAACTGTATTTAACTGACAATGTCATGCTCTTGCCAACTGATTTTGGCCATACATGTTTAAATGCTGGCCAAGTACTCTAGCAATGATGGATAGCAGTAATGCTAAACAGTTCTAACAGGAGTTGAATACAGCTGATGCTGAATATTTATCCTGACTTTAAATTCTATTGCATAGTAATGTTTAGTTTATATGCACAGACTAAAAAAATAGGTTTCATTTCTAGTATATTCCTCTTTTTGATTTCAGAAAATATTTCTTAATGCAACTAAAAGTACTATATAGATCATTTCTTTGTTTGCTACATTGTAAAGACTTGGAAATATTCACATTATTTAATCAAAATGTATTGCTTTTCCTGAGATATTTGGTTTGATGGTCACTATAGCAGGGAAAATTAGTTAATGATTTTATGACACTTTAAGATCCATGGATTAATATATTATAGACTTAATAGTGTTTCAAAATTAAAACAAACAGAAAATGAAGTGTAAAAGTGTAAACAAAGGAAAAATAATTAAGATTTCTTTTCTAAAATAATAACAATTGGAGGCAGTGAAATTTGTAAATAGGGTAGAATTAGAAGGCTAACTTCTACCCAGATAACTGGATTTATGTGTAAGTCATCATGGACAATGCCTCTGTTGTGGTCTAGAGAGGATCTGGCTGTCTTCAGTTGAGTAACTTGAGATCCTGCTTAAGTTCACTGTACACAGGTCCACATGAGGAGAATGTGGAGTATGTAGATGTAGAATTTTTGAATGTCACTGAAGTTAGGTCAGTATCAATTCAAACTAGATTTTATAAATTTAGGGTGTTAAATAAAATCTCTATAGTGATAATAAAGAAAATATTCCAATAATATACCAGATAAATGATATGAAATGGGAATTCAAACAATTCTACAAAAAAATTCAGTTAACTATAACGGAAGACAACAACGAAGGAAACCAGAATCAGAAGAGTATAAGATATACCAAAAAATTCCAGCAAAATGGCAGAAGTCCTACCTTATTAGTAATTACAGTAGTGTCAATGGATAAAATTCTCCAAGCAAAAGACAGATATTGGAAAAATGTATATTTTTAAATGTTCCAACTATATGCTGTCTACAAAAGACACACTTCTGTTCCAAAGATAAAATTAAGTGGAAAAAAAGTATATTCCATGCTAATAGTAACCAAAAGAGAAATGGCTATATTTATAGCAGACAAAATAGATTTTAAGTCAAAAACTGTTACAAGAAACAGTGTATCAGTTATACACTGATATATGACTAATTTATCAAGAATATGTAACATTTATAAACATACATGCAAAGCAACAGAGCCCAAAATACATGAAGAAAACACTGACAGAATTGAAGGGAGAAATATACAATTTTACAATGATAGTGGGGCACTTCAAGACACTACTTTGAATAATGCATAGAATACCTAGACAGAAAATCTATAAGGAAACAGAGAACAACTGTATAAACTAAGTAGATATAATAGACAAATATAGAACACTCAACACCAAAACAGCAGAATATACATTTTTCTCAGATACACTTGGAAAATTCTCCAGGTTACATCATATGTTAAACCAGAAAATGTCTCAATAAATTTGAAAAGATTGAGATCATATTAAGTATCTTTCTAACCACAATGGAATAAAACTAGAAATCAACAACAGAAAGAAAACAGAAAAATCCACTAATATGTGGAAATTAAGCCACAAGCTCTTACACAACCAATGCGCCAAAGAAGAAATCACAAGGAAAATAAAAAATATATTTAGAGACAAATGAAAATTAAAACACAGTTTATTATAACCATGACAAGTAGCAAAGGAACATTTATAGCTATATATCTATATCTCTATATCAAAGAAAAAAATCAAAACAACAAGCTTGCTTGAGGAAGTAGAAAAAGGAAAGCAACTAACTGAAAGCTAGTAGAAGAGAGGAAATAATAAAAATGCAATAACAAACAGAAAAAATAATAAAGAGAATCAACAAAATTTGGTTCTTTGAAAAAATCAACAAAACTAACAAACCTTTAGTTGCACTGAAAAAGGTAAACGAAGACACAAATCATCATGATCAGAAATGAAAGTGGAACATTACAAGTGAACTTACAGAAATGATAAAGGATTAATAATAAATTTTATGAAGATTTGTATTCTAAGAAATTAGATAATATAGATGCATATTACATAACTGCAACTTTATACCAATTTAACAGTTCTCCATTGCTTCCCATCCCGCTCCTCATCCCTGGTTAACTACTGTTCCATTGTCTGCTTCTAGGAGTTTAACTATTTTAGAGATCTCATATAAGTGGAATCATACAATATTTGGCCTTTATGACTAGATTATTTCACTTAGCATACTGTCCTCCAGGTTTATCAACATTGTCTCAAATGGCAGGAGAATTAGTATCTCAAAGAAATATCTTCACTTCCATTTTCATGGCAGTATTATTCACAATAGCTGAGGTATTCAAACAACCCAAATGTCCATCAACAGATGACTGGATCCAGAAAATGTGGAAATGAGTGAAATACTATTTAGCCTTAAGAAAGGAGGAAATCCCGTGTGTTCTCATAATGTAGCCTCATCTCCTCAGATAATTTGAATTTTCTGCTCCTTTTTATACTTAAATTCTCAATTTAGCCAATAATCTAAAATAAAACTTATGGGTACATAATAAAAGTAAATGTCCACAATACATGCAAATAGCTGGATGCATTTAAAACCATTTTGAAGATTGAATTTTAGGAATATTTTTTCTTAAAATATAGATGATGTGATAATTACAAATTTCACTTTGGGCCTCCTGGAAAATACCTCTCAGAAATGAAAAGTTATTCTCCAGGGCAGGGGAAACAGGACACATTTTCAACTAGTTAGAAGGATATGTTTGAGTTGGTGTGACTTTCAATATGGTATATCACATAAATGGTATATATTCATTTCATAGTTTGAAGAAGCACCTCAAAATCTAGAATCTTCCTTAAGAAAGTCTGGGAGTACAGGAAGATTTTCACAAAATATTTTGTGAATATTTGTATTACTCTGACTTAAAAAGGATAGGCTAGGTAACTTGCAAAAATTTTTTTGGAGACCTTGGAGACCCTTAAAAAAATAGAGAATCATTGTCTTAACAGCTTCATTGCAGTAGCACAGGTATGAGAGGTTTGCTTCACTCCCAAATGAAAAACTCATGTCATATATACTAAGAAATTATGAAGCAAAAAATCATTATTTTAAATGACTCTGATGTTAAATGTAGTTTATATAGATTCTTGGACTTGCAAGTTTTGATTTGTAATTGATTTATAATTTTCATATAAGCAACTCAATGTAACCAGTTCCAGAATGTGAAAATAACACTGCTCTTCATGGATATGGCTCTTTCAGTTCAAGAATATATACTATTTGCATGTTTTAGAGGCTGACCTTTTCACCATGGGTCAGAACTAAAAAAGCATTTGAATAATACATTAATAATTATCACTATTATACTTACCTATCTGAAAATTTGGTGGGAGACAGGTAGAGACATGCATATCTGCTTATGCTGACCTATAATTTATAACTTACTCATACAAAATAAATTACATAATACACCATAAGAGAAGGATTAAAAAGTCAAGTAGTACAAGGACAGAATAGAAAAAAAAAACCTGCAGTTGAGAAAACAGAAAATGTGGCTAAACGATCAGAGATACGTTGTCAAGCCTTGTGTTAGCTTGCAGCCCAAGTTCACTCAACCAGAACACATTTCTGGGCGTCTTTCACTCACAAGTTATTGGTCTGAGCAACCAAATTCTCCACAAGCTTTAGCTAAATAAATGGGGTCAAGTACCTAAATAAAACTGTTTTATAAAAATTAGCATTAATTCAAAATGTTAGAACTACAGCTGTTTCTAAATAAACTGAGCTAAGACTTTTCATCATTCATGGAATTGGACTATGAATGCACTAATAATAATTGTAAAAAAAATAGCTTTGTAAATGTTTTCTACCACATATTTATTTCTGTATCTGAAAGCAAAAAATCTGTAAAGTTTTTGTAAGTGGTTTGAGCTCCACAGAATTGTATAAACTGGATAGAACTAAGATCAAATATTTATAACAGTAAAAAAACAAAATTCCTTTTACAGTTTTAAAAACCCAATAAAATTTATTAGTCATCAGACACAAAAATTAAAATAATTTAAGGTATAATTTTAATGTGTAAGTGAGAAATTTTTACTCTCAATTCAAAACCCATTATTGGAATACTTGCTTTGTTTTTAGACCTACATTAAGCCACACACAAAAATAAAAATGTTCATTTACCCTTGAAGGTGTTTATACTGTTATAAAAGAAAAAATTATACAAATAAAATGTGTGTATAGTATAAATACATATATGTATTATAAATATTTATATAGCTCCATTAACTTAGGTAGCATATAATCATTTATGATTATAACATACATGGGATTAATAAATGCCTCAGTACATCTAGTTTCACAACATTCATTATATAACATCAGAGACACCATCCTAGGATTTGAGGACAAAGAGGCAACGTTAGCACTTCCGTCCAAAGTAGTTGGTATTCAGGATTTGGGGTTGTGGCAGTGAGGAAAATTGTGAAGGCAAATAAATAACTTTAATACTATATAGTGTTTAAAAAATTATTAATGTCTGTTTACTTTTGAGAGAGACAGAGCGTGAGCGGGGGAGGGGCAGAGAGAAGGGGACACAGAATCTGAATCAGGCTCCAGGCTCTGAGCTGTCAGCACAGAGCCGGATACGGGGCTCCAACCCATGAACCACGAGATCATGACCTGAACAGAAGTTGGACGCTTCAACGACTGAGCCACCCAGGTGCGCCAATACTATATGGTGTTTTAAATATAAATATCTGTAAAAGTGAAGTCAACCATTTTTACTGGAACTTTCTTTGGAACTTTAGAGACTATTTGTAGAAAGTGACTTGATGACTTTTTTTTTCAAATTTACATATACTTGACATACAATATTGTATGAGTTTCAGGTATACCACATAGGGATTTAGAATTGATATTTGTGATTCTCATGAGAGACCTGTCTACCATCTGTCGCCTCACAAAGTTATTACCAATAACTAACTCTATTCCATATACTCGACATTGGATCCTGTGTCTTATCTGTTTTATAACTGGAAGTTTATTCCTTTTAATCCTCTTCTCCTATTTTGATCATCCTCCCCCTCCTTCCCTTTTGCAACCACCAAGATTGTTCTCTGTAGCTATGAGTCTGTTTCTGTTTTGTTTTGTTTGTCCATCTGTTTTGTATTTCAGATTCCACATGTAAGTGAAATCATTCAGTATTTATCTTTCTCTGATCTTTAATTAGTTGGCCTGATCTTTAATTAGTACAAAAGAATTATTCATTTAGGAAAACAAGTAGGTGTGGGTAGGGTGTTCATGGCAGAGTAACAACTGCATGAACATTTAAATCCTCGTTGACAGATAAACACATGCAGAGGATGTAACAATGCTGAAGAACAGACTGACGTGGCTGAGTGTAGGGCCTGGAGACAACAGGTCCTTGTACACCATGCTAAAGATTTTAGAGTTTTCTGTGGCAGTGAAGAGTCACTGAGTGCTTTTAAAAAGGGAAGTAGTGGTAGGCTGTAAACCATCACAAATTATTTCTCTTTCATCGATTTTTTTTTATTTCCCATCCTTTGTACCTAGGTTGACCACGTGACTTAATCTGGCCAAAAAAGAAAACTGACAAAGCTGATATAGGCGGAGACTTGAAAACTGCTTGTCCTATTAAGGATAGCTTTCACGGCTGCTTTGGAAATCTTGTGACTGATGCCATGAGATAAAACCCATGATGGCCTGCTCAATGCTAGACATGTGAGTCAGGCCATCTTAAATCTTATAGCTACCAATTGACCTACTTACTACCTGACAATAGATGAAGGAGAAAATCCAAAATTTTTCAGTCAAATGGATCCAGACCTGGAAAAACTGCTCCACCAATTGACAGAATCACAACTTAATAAATGCTTGCTGTCAGGCACTAAGTTTTAGAGGTTGTTTGCTACATAGCAAATACTGATGTTAGCATTCACTACATTTTTTTTAAATGTATGGAGTATACACTAAGGGAATAAAAAATAGAACATAGACAGGTTAGCAATTACAAAAATTATCTTTGGAAAAGATCGATAAAACCAGAATTTAGCTATTTTAATGATGGTAGGTTGGAAGAAAGAGATTAGAAATATGGTTCAGAGCTAAATTCAATAGGATTCATGATCAATAGCTCTAAGGAAACAAAAAGGTCAAATGTGACATGAAGATTTCAATGTGGGATACACTTGCATAGCAATGGAGCCCAAGCAGGTGAAGATAATCAAAGAAAATAATTTTAAGTGAGCTTATGATATTCAAGTTATTCTTCATTTTAGAAGACCATCCTAACACAGATCTAAATTGTTCCATGCAATCTACTAAATATCATTTATTTGGATCTCCCCAGTCATTTAGGTGGCCAAGAAAACAAGACTACAATCTCATATAAGCTACCCTTGACCTATCCATCAACATTGAATGAATATAGTGGGACTTCATTTATTTGGTCATGGTTGAAATTTGAATGAAATGGGATTTTTACTGTATGCCAAAGTTGATCATAAAGAGAAAAAAAGAATATTGGCATTAATTTTTAAAATTTTCATATTTCACCCCAACTTTTTACCCAATTATAGAAATCAGGAAAATGCATCTGTTTGTGACACAAAGTAATGTGATTGAAATTCTGCTTTGCCTATGTTAGATCCCTTTCAGAGCAGATTATTTCTCCACAGGACTAATTAATGATAGGTTCATTAAGAAAATTTAACAGTTGCATACATTCTCTCTCAAATTTACTATTCACACTGGTTGGCAAGATTGAGAACTAAGTCACTCTGGAGGAAATAGTAAATAACAAATCAGTGTCAGAATAAACAAACCAAGGTTGTTTGTTTATTAACACTGTTATAAGACTACTAATCTTATTACCCAACTATGGACATATCTAAAAATTAAGTGACCAAAATCATCAATTAGAGCTATAATGAAACCATGTAGGTCAATTGCAAAATAAAGCATATGAAAACTAGCAGATGTGCCCTGCTAGTTTTGCCTGAAAAACTTATTTTCTTAAATTTTATTGAATCATGAATTAAACTTACTAGAGTCTTAATCTGTGCCTATGAAATAAAAAGAGATCATGATCTTCACAAGGGCCCCTGAAAACAATCTATACAATGCAAATGCTCTAAAGAGTGCAAATCCACAAGAGTTGAAACAGATCCATATATTGTCCACCTTAACATTTTTTTTCTCATGTAGTGTGGTGTATGGAACAAAAAAATGAAACCCACATTGTACTCTCTAACACTTAAAATGTGGATAAGCTTATTCTACTATGAAGATGTCTTATGGAATTTAAAAAGCAATTTAAATGCATGACTAGAAAACTTTCTCAAGAAGCTCTTCTTCCAGAAGATATTGTTTGAGACAGGTGATGCACCTGCAACTGATAGGTAGGCTTTTAAAACTATCTGTCTATACATCTCTCCTCCAATAGAGTGGCAGTTGAATAAATATCATGGTGAATTTTCTTTTCTTTCCCCATAGATATGATAATGCTACATTATCTTACTGTTTATATTATTATACAGTGATTAGCTCAGATGAATTGAGATTTAGCATTGAGGTGATTTTGAATATCAAATATCAAGAAGGAAGGTTAAAATAATGCATTAATATCATAGAATTTATTACTTTAATCAGTTTTATGCAGTATATAAATGTACTTCAGAGCACATAAAATCAATGATGTGAGAATTATTTAAAAGCTGTATGTTTTCCTCTTCTAAATTTCAAATATCCAGGAATGATGCTAATGGGGAAAGGAAGTAATGTCATTAAAATTATTTTTCATGCTAAATGAAAATATCTCAACTTCCCTCTCTTCAGTACATATGATGTTCTCTATGTTATTTCTTTGAGTTTCTGTTTAAATTTTTGTGCTTCGCTTTGCTACCATTATTTTGAAAGTTTAAGATCACTCTTCACTTCCCAAATAAAAATGAACATATTTTCTATATTATTTAGAAGCTCTTTGAAGGTATACCTTGGTTTCAGGGTTTCATTCTGTTACTAAGCAAATTATCAATAGGCATCCAATTTTCTACTTCAAAATTGTGTACACTAATCATGTAAAATATTCCAAAATTATACATTTTGAAAGTGACATTGTTAAATGGATTGCTATGTGATAATCATTTAGAGAAACAAAGCATTTTGGCCAGTTTCCTTTTACTTCATTTCTAGAATACAGTAGGATATTTCCAATTAATGTGTTTGAGACTGTGAACACACTCTTTAAGCCATTTCTAAATGACAGCCAGTCAATAGCTTTCTTTGTTTATGTTCAAAGTTCTGAATACATTGCCAGGAAGGCTCATGTGGTTGGAAAATGTTTTTCAAGAAAAAGAAAAAAAATAAAAAACCTTATTTTAAATTTGATTTTCAGTGTATTTCAATAAGCCTCTATTCACCCTCAGGACAGTTAAAAGACAAGTGATTAAATAGTAACATATTCCAAAATAGAAAACTTTCTATTTGAAAAGGAAGATTCATATTAAGTCCTGATATAGAAGGAAAACCCTAAAATTACATCTAAATCTGCTTTGACTGATATTCATGTTTTCCATACATCTATTATTTATATTGCTACTATATATATTTTTAAAAGGCAAGGTCAATTATAGGTTGTTCCGTTTAACAGTTCATTTGTTTGATTTTTTAAAAACAGATGTTTCAGTAGTGAATTGCGTTTTGGTTGCTCTTATAACATTCTCTCCGATGTTGCAATATACATAAGCAAGAGAACCAGTAAAAGGATATGTCAACTGTTGAGCTATGTATAATTTTGAATATTCAATTCAAACAATATCACATTTGAAACATTACTGTTCTATCAAAATTTAATGGCTATTGAAAATATATAATGAGACTTTGAGATATTATTTAAATAATAGAGTTATAAGTACTCCAATTCTGTTTTAGGAACCTTCAGTAAATAATCCTGAAAGATATAGGAAAATATACATATAATAAATTGTTCGAATGCATCTCACAAATATATTTTACTGTATAAGTTAATATAAGCTAAACATATTACAGAAATTGTTTTATCTGCATAACTACCTATTTTAATGAAATATTTTGTGAAAATGAGAACTAAATTTAAGGGCTTTTGCTATATATGATGGTGATAAGAAGGAGGTATTTTGATAAGAAAAAGGTACATCTTGGGATGTCATTTACAATTTCAGTTTTACATTTTGAATAAACAGTTGTATTCTTTTACTTATGAATTATCAAATTGTGATTTTATAGAAATTAGTCCATAAAAACCTAACTTAAATGAAAATATGCCGCATAATGTTTTCATGATCACTTGTGATAATTTACTATAAAATAATACAGTAGTAAAATGAATATTATGCCCAGTTGTTTGGATAATCAGTTTTGTTCTGTTTTGTTTTGCTGACTGGTTTACAAATGTTTAGAAGAGTGAGATCCATAACCATTCTTCTCTGTCCCATTTACTAGCACTCTCTTCTTAGAGCCTCTGATTATGAGGGTCCCTTTTACCTTAAGATATAGCCTGTACAATTCCTTCACTTTACCTATGATGAAACTGATATGTAAAGAACCTGGGCAATATGAGTCTAGATATAGATCACAAAGCCAGTTAGTGGCAGAACTGGGACAATTTCCAAAGTCTAATGTATGCTCAGAGTTGACACATTCCAATTCCAAGTAAACCATTTTAGGAATGGAAGAATAAAAATGTTAAAAAACAAATGATATTCATTAAAAAAAGAGGATGGATAATTAAAATGGAAGGATTTAAGAATATTTCATTTTTTTCTGGTTTTACAACACTAAGTGTATTCTAGGCTGGCTGTACAAATAAATCATGTGATTAACTATAAAAGATGATTTGATTAAAAAAAAAGATCAATTTAAATATCGTCCCTCCCCCACTTTCCACTCTTCAGCCCAAGGAGAGAGTCTGAAAGTCTCCATTCTTCTATGCAGGAATGCCAGGCAATTCTAAGTGCCTCCCCCAAGAGTATACAATCCAAAAAAAGGTGGGGAAGAGAGCACATTTAGCTTGGAGACATGGTCTGCCTGAACATGGGGGGTGGTAGGTGGGGGGTGCGTTAGGGTTGCTAACTTGAGACAAAAGCAATTCTTGCTCTACTTCCCGGAGCAAAAAGTAGGATGTTTCTTCCCGGAACACCTTAGGCCCATGAGCCCCTCTTGTCCTGCCTGGGGGCTCCTGGTCAGCCCCTACCTGATCATGACCCTCTGCCCTTGGGAATTTCTGCCTTAGAAATAAGCCTTTATATGGGTGACTTTATATGAAATAAAGACTTTAAAGAAATAAGATTTTATATGGGGACTGCGCCTGGGTGGGTCAGCTGGATAAGCGTCCGACTTCGGCTCAGGTCATGATCTCACGGTTTGTGGGTTCGAGCCCCGCATCAGGCTCTGTGCTGACAGCTAGCTCAGAGCCTGGAGGCTGTCTTCTGGATTCTGTGTCTCCCTCTCTCTTTGACCTTCCCCTGCTCACGCTGTCTCTCTCTCTCTCTCTCTCAAAAATAAATAAAAACATTAAAAAAAAAAAGAAATAAGCCTTTATGTTCTGTCTACTCCCTAAATTTCATCTTAATGGCCCCCAAATTGTTCTCTGCCTTAGCACAGTTGAAACACTATCCGGATGGGCAGGCCCTTGTAATCAGCTTCTGAACTCAAGTTGCAGCTCTGCAGAAGTTTTGCAGTGTAGGATTGTGTCACATTTCTTATCCGGAAGTTCATGATAGTGAGCATTTAGGACAGGCCTGGGAGATCAGTGTTTCCCCAGATCCCCCTCTTATGTCTTCCTTGTATTTTGCTTCGGCTCACATCATTTTTAATTGTGATACAGTGATAATCCAGTTCCATCAGTCTCCAAGGCTTCAGTTTATGGATTGAAAGCAAAAAGACAACAAAGATTGTATCTACTAAATCTTCCTTATTCTCTGCTTCCAGGGAACCAGTTTCAACCTGTGTGCATGTCTCAGTTTTGTACCATCTTTGACAGTGATAAAAAGTGTTTGTTCTACCATGTTTTCCATTGATACAAACTACGTAAGACATTACCTAGGTCACAAAATAAAATAGCTTATGGTTTGGACTTTGGGTCACTAACTTCTCACCCCAGCATAGAGGGGTCTTCATTCTCTCCCTCAATTGTTTATATCTTTAAGTCTGTAATTATTTCACCTTAACTTCAAGTATTACATTCTAAATATTTTATAATTCTTTTTAAAATAAGTGACAAAAAATCCAACTAAGCTGATTTAAGGGATATTCACTATTAGCAATATTCAATATTGAGGGCTTATTATAAGCTGCACATGGTGATGTTATCTTTAATTGCATCTAATGGTCAAAAATACCTTGCAAAGTAGATATTATAATCCTTGGTTTTTAGATAAGTAAAGTGAATAATGGAGAAATTAAGTAAATTACCTGAAATCTAAGCATTGTTGCTGGGATATGGCCTAGTGCTGACAAAAGAATGTATCTTCTTAATCACTCCATATGTATACATTTGCCTCCAAATATAGCAGCAATCTTCTTCCTGATTAACCTGCCATATATGCCACATATATTCTTCTTGGGTTTTTGTCTGCTGTTCATTTATTTATGTTGGAAGTTTTTTGTTTGTCAGTCAGATTCACCTACATCATTATTTTTATATGATTTTTATCTTTATAAAGCCCTGTACTTTTATATTACAAGAGAATTGGCTTTTATATTACAAGAGAATTCTAATGTTTCATGTACTAAGACTTATTTTGATTTGATTTATATCAATACCATGTCTTTAAAAGGATTTTTTTTAATGTTTTTTATTTATTTTTGAGAGACAGAGAGAGACAGCACGAGCAGGGGAGGGTCAGAGAGAGAGTGACACACAGAATCTGAAGTAGGCTCCAGGCTCTGAGCTGTCAGCACAGAGCCTGACGCGGGGCTCGAACCCACGAACCGTGAGATCATGACCTGAGCCGAAGCCGGACGCTTAACCGACTGAGCCACCCAGATGCCCCAATACCATGTCTTTAAAATTCTACTTAGTTTTACGAATTCTACATGTCAATTTATGATCAAATAAATTATTATATGTAATTTTTGTTTCATTACTGAAACATATTTTTGTCATTTTTCCAGTAACATATGCATTTAATTATGCCAGATTTAAAATGATTTAAAATATTCAAATAAAACATACCCATGATTTATTATGTTTATAAGAAGTTTAAATTTAGCATTGTTATTGAAATTTCATTAAATTATACCTTAAGAGTAAGTGATCCCTTTAGAAAAGGTGCACTTTTAAGTTGAGAAGTATGATTATTTAAGTCTCTTTAAGATCTTCTGCAAACTTGTCTACTTGTTCTGTATAGATATTGCACACATCTTAAAAATCATTTCTAGCTATTTTGTAAATTACTTAAAATTTTTTTTTTTGAGAAAGAGAGCACAAGATGATAAGGGAAAATGAGAGAGGGAGAGAGAGAGAATCCCAAGCAGGGTCTGCACCATCAGCACAGAGCCGGATGCAGAGCTGAAACTCACAAACTGTGAGATCATCACCTGAGCCAAAGTTGGATGCTTAGCTGACTATGCCACCCAGGCACCCCTATAAAGTACTTTTTACTATACATTGCTTACTCTTTTAGTTTAAGGACATGCCATTCCAATCAAAAGATTTTTATTATATAACTTTAAAAATTTAGAAATGATATTTAGCTATACTTTGGGAAATGATTCTCTAACTAAATGCATAGGCACATTTACCTTTCCCTTAAAGAAAATTCACAGGAAAATTGTCTTTCTAAAATGAGGGTTTGAAATACCTATTTTAACTATTCGTTTCCTTCCTTAAGTCATGTTAAGTCTATAATGAATGTTGTACAAACAGTATAATAGTCCACTATTAAATTTCTGCCCTGAAGTAAATAAAACCAAATCTAAACCAACAGTTTTTTCTCTGAGCATATAATCAACAAATTTACTTAAATCTGTATCATAAAAGGACAAAGGTTAATGGAGATTTAAAAACAGATGGTCCATTATAATAGCAAAGCTGAATGCCTGTTGGTAACCTCATTACCCAGTTATTCTTCTATAGATTCTTTCAAAGTCAGTCATTATAAAGCAAACATCTGATCATGGCAATTCCAGTTGAGAAAAGCTCTGTGGGTCTACACAGATGGATGAAACAATAACAAGTTCTTTAGCATGGCACTGAAGGTCGCCTACGATATAATTATGATGTACTTCATATTTGTTTCTCATGAATAACTATCCTCAGCATTTCAGTGTGTCATAAATATGCTATTGGCTGTGTCACTGATGGCACATACATTATTTGTAGGTGATGTTCAGATAAACCTTTTGATCCACACATATACAAATATATATATACATGTATATACACATACATATGTACATATGTAAAGAAATTCCATATATATGTAAGTCATATAAGTAAAAATTGATGAATTAAAGACAATTTTTAAGTATATTTTGACACAAATCTACTTAATTTGATACAAAATTATGATTGTATCATAATTTGATTGTGATATCATATGATTATGTGATACAAAAATATGGTCACCTAACATGATACTAAAATATCTGACTATATGTGGTAACTTCTGTCCTTTAAGAATTACGCATTCCTAAAAACTTACTTACTTCCTGTCCTCTGTATATTCTCCATGCTTTCTCTTTTTGTTTTAAGTTTATTTATTCATTTTGAGAGAGATAGTGTGTGTGAGAGCAGGGAGGGACAGAGAGAAAGGGACAGAAAGAGAATCCCAAGTAGTCTCCACACTGTCAGCACAGAGCCCAGCGCAGGGTTCTAACTCACAAACCATGAGATCATAACCTGGGTGGAAATCCAGACTCGGACACTTAACTAATTGAGCCACCCAGGCGCCCCTCTCCAACGTTTTTACTGCTAATACTTTAGTTATTCCTCTACCTGTAAACATCACCCCTTATTATCACTATTCTTCTAAATGCTATCTTTCTTATGCCTCTAGAAACCTAAAGAACAAGGACTGCCTCTTTTATTTGCCTGGTATTCTGCCAGATGCCTCGGCTGTATTAGAATCCTCAGTAAATAATTACAGAATTGCATGAAATATGTCAACATCCACAGCAAAACTGAACCAAAGTCATCTCCAATTTCGACGTTTAGTGTCAACTTCCTTTAAAGAAATCACTGAGCCTGGATGATTTCATGGGTAAATTTCATCAAAGATTTACAAAAGAAATAATACCCATTCAATGTGACCTTTTTCAGAAAATACAAGAAGAATGAATACCCCAAAGTCACTTGGCAACAGTATTACATGACCAGATAAGAAATTATAAAGAACACTACAGCCAAATATTCCTCTCAAACACAGATGGATTAATGCAATAATTCCTACCAAATGTGGCAAACCAAAGTCAGCAATATATTTAAAAAAATAACACCATGGGAGTGCCTGCGTGGCTCAGTTGGTTGAGTGCCCTACTCCTGATTTCAGCTCAGGTCATGATCCCAGGGTCATGGGATTGAGCCTCACATGGGGCTCTGTGCTTAAGATTCTCTATCTCCCTCTGCCCATCTCCCCTGCTTGCATACTTAAATAAATAAATAAATAAATAAATAAATAAATACCAGAAAAAAATGGAGTTTAACAGAATTGAGGGATTGTTTAACACTGAGAAATAAAACAATATAATTTACCATATTTCCAGAAGAAATAAGAGCAAAAATATATGTATTAATCTCAATAGATACAGAGTGCATATATGATAAGGTTCAACACCACTCATGCTAAAAATTTTCAGAAGCTAGAAATGGAAGGGAAATTCCTCAAACTGATCAAGAGAATCTAAGAAAAACCTACAGGTAACTTCTTCAATGGTAAAAGACAGAATTTTTTTTCTCTAAGATTGTGACCAAAACAAAATTTTCTGTTTTCACCTTTTCTAGTAAATATTGAAAAATATAACAATGTATTAGGTGTGAAAATGAATCAAAGGCATACAAATTGGAAAGAAAGAAAATCCATCTTTATTTCCATTTGATTGTGTATATAGAAAATTCTAATAATTCTACTACAAAGATGATTGAAATAATACATAAGGTCAGAGAATATCAGGTCTCTATAAAAAAAAGTCAACTGTATCTATATTAACATACATTGGACTTAGAATAGTCAAAATAAATTTGAGAAAAAAAATTTGAATTGTATACTACCTGATTTAAAGGTTTACTTTAAGGCTAGCTTTGATTCTTGTGGAATAGGTGTAAGGATAAGTATATTTAAAAATGCAATGTCATAGTAAACCAAGAATTGAAAAGGATGATATTAATTTGGTAAAGAACACTGTGGTAACAGAAAGCTAAATTGGCCTTCAAGAATCCTGCTCCCTTGTGCACACACACTGTATAATTCCCTATTCTTGAATGTGGATAGGACATTGACTAGAAAAAATCTACTCCTGGGATTAGTTTACTAATATGACAAAGGAATTCCATAGAGGTAGATGTAATTCAGGTTCCAAATCCATTACTTTGAGTTAAGGAGAAAGAAGGGAGCCTGAAGGTTTCAAGTGAGCCCTTAAAATGGAGACTCCACCTTTCCTGTAGGAAGAGATTCAAACTAGCAGAGTGTGTAGCAAGGACCTGAAATCCATCCCAGGAGGCCTGCTGAGCAGATAACCAGCAAGAAAATGGGGTCTTCAGACCTACAACTGTTAAGAGCTGAATTCTGCTAATGACCTGAATGACTATGGAAGACCTTTCTCCAGTGGAGTCCTACAGATTAGGATGTGACCAGCTTATATTTTGATCTTAGCCTTGTGAGACCCTGAGCAGAGGACCCAATTAAAATATGCTAGACATCTCATCCACAGAAACTGTAAGATGATGAAAATGTGTTGAAATTTGACATACAGCAATTAAAAAGTAATGCAAATCACAACAAAATAAATACATAATACTACAGTAGACATCATTCATAGTAAACTTAAGGAATAGTTCTTTTAAAGACAGGAGCAAAGAAAGAAATTATTGCTTTTTTCCAAAACTTTACTGGAGTTCCTTTTTGTACAGTGGGTCAAGAAAAATCACTAGACCTAATTAAGAGTTAAATGGGACCATTTTGTCATTATTTTCAATAGGATTTTCTTCCTCAAACCCCAAGAAAATCTGTAAATATATCACAGTAGTAGTAAGTTCAGCAGAGTTGCTTGATTTATACAAGCACAAGACAGTAGTAAAAATGGAATATGTTAAAACATATTGTTTGAAATAGTAGCAAAGCCTATAATTTGCTGAAAAATGTATCTATATTATCTTTATGAAGAAAAATATAATATTTTATTAAAGACATTAAAGAAGACTCCTCGAAATAAGAATTTCATAATGTCTATATATATGGCACATAAAAATGTTCGTTCTTTCTAAATCAATATAAAACTTCATTATAATTCTGGACAGATTCCTAATAGGCTTTTTTGTAGAACTTGACAAAATGAGTGTAAACTTCATGTGAAAAAGAAAAAGAAAAAAATATATACAAGAAAATGTAGAAAAATAAAAAGTGAGCTGACTGTCCTATCAGATTTCAACACTTATTATAAACATTATGAATAATAAGTCTATTATTAAATAAGATTAAATAAATGGCTTAAAAGAACAAAATGAGGAACTCAGAAACTAACACATGCTTTTATGGAAACTTGATATATTACAGACACATCATTGTAGATGAGTAGATATAGATAAATAATTCAATATATGGGACAACTGGTTATCCATATGGAAAGTAAAACAAAATAAATTTCCTTTTCTTCAACACAGAAATCAATTCTATTTGGATTAAAGACCTAAATGAGAAAAAATTTCTTTATTTTTTTTAGAATATATAGGAGGATATCTTTATGATTTGGGGATAGGAAAGAACCTTCTTAAATGTGGCTAAAACATATTAACAAAAAATGAATTAAAAAACCCAGAAGTGATCAAAATACCATAAGTCAGAATGAGATTAAAAAAGTAAAACACATGTAATTTACAAATTACCATTACTGGTGATTAATCACCAGAATAGAACAAGAAGACAAATATATATCTCTTAATTCCCCACACAACAGAACAGTTAAAATATATAAGAATTAATATAAAAGATTAATATAAAATGTAATTAAAATCCTACTTTGTGTGTGTTGGAGATGACTTAGCTGTCTTGATCTGTGTTTCCTGCCAACTCCATGATCAATGACATCACCATGGCAGACTGCCATTGGCCATGGTGGGAGAATAGAAAGTGACAACTGCATCATCAGTATATTGGGGCTTCTCAGAAAAAAATCTTAATATATGCCATTGAACTGTTATGATTTGAAAACTTATATTATTATCATGAAGAAATGCAAAGGATAGTTTGCACAGTTTAAGTTGCCATTTAATCAGATTTTCTTTTAGAGAGAAAAACCAACCTAGCACACATACCTTCAAAATCTTCACCAGGCAGTTAGATATGATATATTTTGAATCTTCTTTGCTTTTTATTTCCAACTCCAATCAGATAAGAAAAAGTTAGAAGTCAATGAGATGGATATTTGACTTGAAGATATAATCTTACAATATGATTTCTCCATTGAAAATATATGGTAAGTGGACAGTAATTCAATATTAGTGAGATCATAATGAATGTTGTCTACAGGTCTGCAAATCAGTAGTTTGCACAATATTTATATTAGTCTGTAAGAGCACTGTGTTTAACCTTGGTATATGAATATGTCATGTGAATATATAAGAAAACTACGAATGAACAGCATCAAAAACAACACAAAACTAAAAATAAACCTGGTTGCAGGATCAATACAGAATTCACATTTGGTTTCCTGAGGGCTATCTTAAGATGATATAAATATGAGCTTATATCAATGCAATTAATGGGTTATTATTACTTCTCTGGATCTCTGTGTAGATCTAATCATTGTCATAATTGGGGTAGAAACATTTAAAAAAAAAGCAGCCCAATTAGCTAAATCATTGCTCATGTCTTAATGAAAGAGTCACTATTTTCAAAAGCAAAAACCAAACTCTGCATACTTGAGTAAAGAAAAGCAGAAAGATGAGTTTATCACAAGAGTTTCAACCTGCAAGCTGGGAAACACTAGGCTATGGGAGCAATGAGTTGTGAGCAAATTGCTCACAGACCAATAGATTTTTATGGAATAATAATGGAAGCTATTTGGCTTTTTCAGTTGATTGGCTGCCTAGTGGTCTTCCTCCTTATTTGGATCAGGGTAGCTGAGTTAGGGGAATAATGAAGCCCAGAGTCGGCATGAATAGACTTGTCATTTGAAGATGGGCTGACAGTTCTCTACTGATCTCTGACAATCACTGTTAGGTGATTCCTGTTAGGTGAGGCTAAGTTTCTTTCTCCTTTATGCCTTGCATTGACCATCTCCATTTGTCCCTGTTTTAAATGATTTCATTTTACTTTGGTTCTAAACTGTCTAAACTTTTAAAAATACAAAATAGCATAATGGGAGTTAATCTTAAAAGTCATGATTGTTCTCTCTCAATGTAAGAATTGCTTATGAAATATACCCAAAGATAATCATCCAATTTTCACTCCATTTTGTATGTGGAAGTGCTTAAAATTTTGCAGGTCGATCCATTCTGTGTTTCAAGTTCTCCAATTATCCCATTTTTTAAAGCTAAACCTAATTTGCCTCATTTTGACAACCACCTACAGATCTTAGCTCTTTTCTTTATTTCATGAAGGAACAACAAAAACTCACTACTCTCCCTATATCCTATTGCCTTACTTATATTTGTGCTTTTCATGTGAAAAACAACTTATGAGATGATGATGAGTAGGATATATAAACAAGAGAACTGTAAAGGTCATCACACAATCAGAACAACTGAGAAATAATACATGAGAAGTCCAAATAATAAAACTTACCTAAAAAAAAGCCAAAGCCCTTTGAAAGAAAGCTCCCCGAGAAGTATTTTTATTTTCTATCCATATGAACAGGGTATATGATAATGGGAAATGTTTAATAAATAGTACAATAATAAAGATGATGGAAATGTCAAATAGTCTCATTTAAAAATGAGCATAGTCTTTTAGAAAACGTTAACATTTTAAAATTTATTTATATATTTATTTGAGAGAGAGAGAGAGAGAGACATCGCATGAGTTGGGGGGAGGGGCAGAAGGAGAGAGAGACAGAATGCCAAGCAGGCTCAGCACAGAGTTGACACGAGGCTCAGTCTCACAAACCCTGGGATCATGACCTGAGCCGAAATCAAGAGTTAGACGCTCAACTGACTGAGCCTCTCAGATGCCCCCAAAATATTAACTTTTTTAATGTGGTATAAGAATGCTAATATTTAGTAGATTCTTTATCCAAAGTACATCTGAATATAATAATCTTTTAAATTGGCTGATATTTTCTATAATGATTATTTTGTCATTATATAAAAGATTAACATGTACATTGCAGAAAACTTCATAAAAATAAGTATGTATAAAAATAAAATAAGGGGCACTTTGGTGGCTTAGTTGACTGAGTGTCCTACTTCAGCTCAAGTCATGATCTTATGGTTCATGAGTTTGAGTCCTGTGTCAGGTTCTATGCTGACAGCTCAGAGACTGGAGCATGCTTTGGATTCTGTGTCTCTCTCTCTGCCTGCCTCTCTCTCTCTCTCTCTCTCTCTCTCTCTCTCTGTGTCTCAAAAATAAAATAAACATTTAAAATAAAATAAAATAATAAAATGTATACAAGATAGCCAATGGGAATATTTTTACTATGAAAATGAGTAAAGGAAGCTTCTTTAAAAATGGAATCAGGAAACCCTGAAGGGGGTGCTCTCACACACATATGACGTATTGCAACCTACATAACCAGCAGGAAAAGAGGAAAATTAGAATTATTTGACAAGGAAGTACATTCTTCACATAGAAGTATCATCTCCTGCTTTTTAGTGAAAGAAGGAAGATCTCTCCCTGCCCCGGCAGCAAAGCACTAACCATTCATTGTAGCCAAAGAGAAACCATCACAATCTCGAATTCGTGGTCTTTTCTAATGAACTTTTGTTCAAACCAACCTTCTCCAATTTCCACCTGAAACCTAATCAAAATTGACCTTCCTTTGGTCTTTTAGCACTTTGCTATGGTTCACCATAGTTCGCTTGTCCCAAATTGCAGCTCCTCTGCTATTCAGGAACCAAAGCATTTTGCTACTAAAATAACTGGCCATTAGATTTTTAAGTTTGACATTACAATATCAGTGAATACCTTTATAAAAAGACTTTGAAAAAATCAATTTCCAGGGCCTCGTCTATTTCTTCCCAATAGCTTCTTTGAAAAACAACTTGCTTCCTTTTGATAATTGCCTTTAAAGCAGTTAAATGTTGAAGGATTACACACACACACACACACACACACACACACACACACACACACACACCTACAGATGCAGCTCACTTGCAGTAAAACAGTTTGAATTTAGGAATCAAAGCTATATTTGGTATATTATTGACTGTGTTTTAAAAAATGTATTTTCCTGGAGAGACTGTACTATCATATATCACAAGTGCTGTCTTGACCTAGTTTTGAGTTAAACTCTCACTCCTGGGTTACAACACCCCCCCCCCAACTGCCATAAATCTCAGATATCACACATCAAGGGATAGGCATTCCTTATGCCTGTGGAAATACTCAAAACACCCAATTCACAGGAAGCCAGCTTGTCACACATAAACCACCTCCTACAATCCCAGCCTACTGTTAACTCTTTCCTTAAGCAACCCCCTGTATGGCCCGCTGTGGCAGCCTTCTCTCCTCCAAAACTGTAAATAATTTTTTAAAAATCTACTTTTTCATCAATCCTAGGGTCACTGTGTTATGTCTTGTCATCATGAGAACCTAACTAACATTTAATAGTGACACAATTCTGGTCTTTGTGTGTGTACACACACACACACACACACATACACACACACATACATACATATATATATATACACATGTTTGGAGATATATATGTATATCCCCTATGTGTTTACATACATATATGTATCTCCTTTAAAAATGCTCATTTTCTGTAAGATAAAGGTATTTGCCCCCTAAATGCTTTGGTGTTATGAAAAGGGTCAAAGATACCCAGCGGGTCCATTTAGGTCACTTTATGTTTGGGAGGAAAAGAGAACAGGTTGAGAACACAGTGCCTTCCTTCCTCTTTTATCTGGAGCAATCTTTGCTGTTCTGACAGCTAAAATGTCCTGATGGAGCTGCCTGCCCTTGATTTAACCAGAGAGAGAATTTATCATTCTAAAGATACCCATATAACTTAAATAACACCAAATTCTCAATCCCCTTCTCAGCTATAGGAAGGCCCTAGAATCTGCTTAGTATGGGAGTAGTAATTCAACTCTTCTCTTTGGCTAAGGATCTACCGAGGTCTTTCCCACTTTGTGTCAGCATACATGAGGCAACATAAATGCTTACTTAACATTTTTTTCAAAACTCTCTGTGTGATTCTGTGTAAACGTCCATTCATCTAAGGAAAAAACAAACACAAAAACTACTCACTGATTTAAAACCCTTTTTTGAACTAGAAAATTCATCTTTAACAGACATATGTATTTATTTCCTTCCATTCTAAAACACAATTCCACGTATTGTACTGAAATTGGGATTTTATCCTTTATTCAATTTTCCATTCCTATATAATCAAATATTTTGTAAACTTTTTTCATGTAAATAAATATTCTTCAAAAACACAATTTCCATGGCAGCATAACATTCCATCATTTAACCAATCGGGTATATAATTAGTTGATTATTCTTAGGTTTTCATGATTCTTCCTTTACATATAGTGATATAATAAAATTGCATATAATTTATCCCTAAGAATATTCTTTAAGACTGTATTTCTAGAGGTCAATATACTGATGGCTAAAGCTTTTAAGATTTATTGTTTTCCACTTAGATCTTACCAATGTATACTTCCATCAGCAGATTATAATGAAAGCATCCTAAAGGTCTATTTTCAACTCTAACATTTTTCTAATTTTAAAATAAATCCTTATGAAACTTAACAATAAAAGCTTATTTTAAAATAATAATACATAATAGTGATGCTAAATATTGGAAAGAGTTGATAAATAACTACTAAAAGATATGCTACCCATATGTCTGGAGGTGAGAAAATATGAGATACTTGTTCATGGGTGAGACACAGGCTTTACATAGTGAGACAAACTGGAGAATATGTTCCAGCTCCATTACTCAGATTTGTGTAAGTTTGAATGAGTTGCCTAACTTTTCTGTACTTCAAGGTCTCAGTTATAAAACTGATTATTCTAATCAATGTCATTAAATAATTGTCAAGATTAAATGAGAAAAGTTAGTGGCCCAGAGTGAACCCTAAATATATGGTAGCTCTACTACATATTGCGACTGTGAATTATTCAAAAGCAATACAAAAAGCAATCTATAAAATTTATCAACTTCTTTTGTGCAATTGATTTTTAAATGTTTCACTTGGTTGCTATAGAGTGATGAAAATGTGTATTTCTAACTCTGTGAATCCTTTTTATTTTCTTTTTAAATCCAGTCTGGGTGGGGAGGGGAGTGGTGAAGGGCAGGCAGAGGTAGAGCTACAAAGGCTTTGAACATTATGAAATCTTGCTTTCTTTTTCCCTTTTTTGACTCTCAGTAACTATGTCCAAAATCATTTCTAAAGTCAGTGCCTTTGGAACATATGAATAGACTTTGATTCAGTGAACAATGATTCAGTCTGAATAATTATCCTGTGAAGGAGAATTACATGTAGTTTAGGCACCATTTAAAAATTAATGTTGTGTATAGATTTCAGGGGTGCTAATTTTTATCTCACTTGTCTCCGCTAATATCTATTCAATTGATTTTCACAAGTACAACTTTATTAAAAGCGTGACTTGCTAGAATTTCTACTGGAAGTAAAAATTCAAGAGATAGCAATTTTTACTATTTGCTAACATAAGTCATTATTATATAACTTGGTTATTTTGTATGTGGTTGAGATTTGTTTTTCATACTGTTGACAACAATGATTATTCCTTTATTAAATAAAAATGTATTGAGGTTCTACTGAGTGGTTATACTGAGAACAGGACTATAAAAACTAATGCAAATACCCTCATAAATTTATCTATGTGTTCTTGAGAAACACAGACAATAAAAATGAAAATACAGAACTAAAAAGATAAGTTCAAATTCTGATAAAGGCCATGACTTAAATAAACAGTTTAATGTGAGAGAAAATAATTCATGGGTGGGGCAGAAGTACATTCTCTATGGCAGTGGCATTTTAGGTAAGACTTGAATAGAGGAACAGCTAGCTCATTAAAGGTCATGGGGAAGTGCAAAGGTCATGAAGTAGGAATGAATTTGGTTTGATCTAGAAAGAGAAATAAGATTAGTGTGCTTGAGTAATAGTGATCAAGGAGGGAAGAGTAAGATGTGAAATCTGGAATGTAACAAGGCTAATTATGCAGGAATGTGGTGGCAAAGGTAAAAGTTTGTATTTTATTTTGACTTCAATGGAAATCTCTTTGACAAATGGTGGTAGAGCAACTGGACAACCACATGCAAAAAAAGTGAAACCAGACACCGATCTGACACCTTTCACAAAAAAATAACTCAAAATGGATCACAGACCTAAATATAAAATGCAAACCTATAGCAGCACCTGGGTGGCTGAGTTAGTTAAGTGTCCAACTCTTTTTTTTTTTTTTTTTTTTTTTTTAAGTGTCCAACTCTTGATTTTGGCTCAGGTCATGATCTCACGGTTTGTGAGTTCAAGCCCCACAGTATTAGTGCAGAGCCTGCTTGGGATCTTCTCTCTCCCCCTCTCTCTCTCTCTTTCCTTCCTCTGCTTGTCCTCTCTCAAAAGAAAGAAAGAAAAGAAAGAAGGAAAAGAAAATGCAAACCTATAAAACTCTCAGAAGATAACATAGGAGAAAATCTAGATGACCTTGAATATGATGACACCTTTTTAGATATAACACCAAGGCATGATCCATGCACAAAATAATTTGTTAATATGGACTTCATTAAAATTAAAAAACTTCTATTATGCAAAAACCAATGTCAAGAGAATTAGAAGATAAGCCACAGTTGTGGAGAAAATATTTGCAAAAGACACAGGTGAGAAAGGACTATTACCTAAAATATTCACAGAACTCTTAAAACTCAGCAATAGGAAAACAGAATACCTGATTAAACAACAGGCCAATGTCCTTAGCAGTCACCTCACACACACACACACAAAAAAAACATACAGATGGCAATAAAGGAATGAAAAGATGTTGCATATCATATGTCATCAGGAAAATGCAAACTGAAACACGATAAAACTCTGCATCATTAGAATTGTCAAAATCTGGAACACTGACAACATCAAATGCTGATAAGAATATGGAGCAACAGGAATTTTTATACAGTGGTAATGGAAAGGCAAATATGGGATAGCCAACTAAGAAGACTGTTTGGTAGTTTCTAATAAAAGTAAACATACTTTTTTAGCACAGAAGAGTTTAATACACTGAAAATACTCTGTATGAATTATAATAATGGATGTATATCATTATATATTTGTCCAAACCCACAGAACACACCAAGAGTAAACTCTGAGGTAAACTATGGACTTTTGGGTACTTATGATGCGACAATGTAAGTTCATTTTTGGTAAAAAACAAAAACAAAAACAAAAACAGGAAAAACAAACCAAAACTATATATATATATAATTCTGGTGAGTGATGCTGACAATGGGAGGATTATGCACATGTAAGAGCAGGGGTATGTGGGAAAATCTGTACCTTCCTATTAATTTTATTATAAACCTAAAAGTGTTCTAAAAATTGTTTTTAATAAAATTAATTGACATAGGAATTAATGACATAGTAAAAATAATTGAAGTAGAATCTATTAAAGGTCAGATAGATCTTACTGAACCATTACTGAAATTTTCCTAATATCCCTTAAAGATAGAAGTCCAAAGGAAGGACTCAGACCTATAGTTGTGAGCTTTATATCGAAAGATCTTTTCATATGTTGCATTAACCCTGGTTGTACTTTCATCTTGCCAGGAAAGAAACCAAATAGAGAAAGATATTAATTTTTTTCAAGACCTCAGGGCCATCAACAAAATCATCTCCTACTCACTGGTAGTACCTAAATACCAAATACCATCCTGACAACAATCATGCGTGAAGCCATGTGCTTCACTAGTGAAATTTTGCTCAGTCTTTTACAGTGTGCCTCTAGAATAAAATAATACCTTTTTGCCTTTACTTGGGGAAGACAGCAATACACTTGGACAGGCATGACTAAGGGGTTCACCAAAATATCTTCTTATTTTACCTGGATCTCTTATTAAAAATCAAAACATCTAAATTTGTTTGTGATTCAATTCTGATATAATATGTAGATGACCTAGTTTGTTCAGAAAACAAGGTATCTGAAAAAGCATTCCATTTACTTGCTTTCAGGCTTAGCAGAAAAGGGACATAAAACTTCTAAAGATAAATTACAATTTAGCCAAAATATACTCATTATTTAGTGTGTAACATATCTAAGGAGGGGAAAACATTCTCTAAATAAAGATTATCCAAACTTATCCTAGATCCTCACAAAACACCAATTAATAAGATTTCTGGGTTTAACTGAACATTGCAAACAATGAGTACCAAATTTTTCCAAGATGGAAACATCCCATTATGAATTTACTGGTCTTCAGTAAGACAGCCTTTCCTCTGATAACCAAAACATAACCAGGACTTCTATAACCCAAATAAAACTCTTTTTTAAAAATTTTTTTTAACATTTACTTATTTTTAAGAGACAGAGAGACAGATCACGAGCAGAGGAGGGGCAGAGAGAGGGACACACAGAATCAGCAGCAGGCTCCAGGCTCTGAGCTGCCAGCACAGAGCCTGATGCGGGGCTCGAACCCACGAACTGTGAGATCATGACCTGAGCCGAAGTCGGACACTCAACCGACTGAGCCACCCAGGTGCCCCCCAAAGAAAACTCTTAAGTAGCCTCCTTCCCTAGCCATTCTAAACAACAAAAAGATCCTTTGTCTATTTGTGTTTTAGAAATCTGGGAAAGCCCTTGGAGTTTTAGCTCAACTTTAATTAAACCATCAAATACCCATCACTTACCTTTGCCTCACCATTGACCTGGTTGCAAAGGCTTATCTCCCTTGTCTTTGGCCAATAATTGCCACTGTAAAACTTGTTGATACTTCTGCTGAATTAGTTCTAGGTTCCCTGCTTGATCTCATGGTTCCTCATTCAGTAGAGACATTACTACTGACTGAGAATCCATAACACATTTTTAGCAAACCAATTAACCTCTTGGGAGATTCCTTACTCTTTTCCTTTCTCATTACTATTCACCCCCACAACATGCTGACCTGACACTATCTCACCTCTATATCAGAAGATAGGGGTCTGACCTCAGGAAACTTTCTGCACCAAATTCAGTTTTTTTTCAGAGACTCTCACTGAGAACCCCGATCTAGTATTATTTATTGATGGACCCTACCTCAAAACTGAAACTGGAGGTTATCAAGCAGAATATGCTCATTGAAGCTCTCATTTGGAATATAGTCTTCCACCTGAGGTAAAGCCAGCCTAGATGGATGAATGTATACCACTTATGGGAGATAATTAACTATCTAAACACTAGAGAGTAAACATGAATACAGTGTTATAAACTGAGATGTATCCGACCTCCCCAAATTCATGTTTTGAAACTAACTTTCAATGTGACTGTATCTGAAGATAGCTTCCATCTCAGGACCAACCAGAGAAAGTCATATAAAACTAATAAAAAAAAAAAACCCATAAAACTAATTACATAAGATGCTTATTTCTAGTTTGCTCATCTTTAGCTACACCATTCCAACAACATCTAATCAGAATGTATCTGAAGCCATTTCCTTTTTTTGATTTTTCACTATAAAATTATCCCACTTTGCTGCCTGCCTTCAAGTCTCTGCCAAATGCAAGTGATAGTGGTTGCACTGACTACCTTACTGTAGCAAACTCTGAATAAATAGCTTCTGTTTTTTTTCCTCAATTCAGCTGTCTTTATTTATTTCCATAAAACATATACATGCTGCTATTTTTGACATGGTCCCATTTATACCTGAAGCCATGTGTGAGTTTTAAAAACAGTTTAAAAGTATACATTCTGTATGGATACAAGAAAAACATAACCAGTTTTTATGAATATTGATGTTTTAATATTCGTTTTTCCATTGTTTCCAAAATTTGTGTTTGGCTTGCTTTAGGTCATTGGTTGTTTTTGTATTGCTTCATTTTATTAATGTGTATTGAGATTTTTATTGCCCAAAAAAAGGAAATTTCTGGTCATAGTAGACATGAATACTGTACAAATTTGAAAGCACATTTAAGAATAAGAGTAAAATAAATACCACTCAAAATATCAGTAAACATAGGTAACTGCTATTTACTTTTGTGTATTTTTACAGACAGTTCTTCCAATGCAAAATGTCATCATACTATATACATCATTGTTATCTTTTTAAAATTCCTGAAATCATATTTGTAGCATATTTCCTTTTGTTAAATATTCTGTTAAATGTGGAATTTGGGGGCATCTGGGTGGCTCAGTCAGTAGGGAAGTGTGGGGCAGGCTTTGTGCCTCCTGACAGTATGGAACCTGTTTGGGATTCTCTGCCCCTCCCTTGCCCATGTGCAGGAATGCTCTTTCTATCTCTCAAAATAAATTAAACAAAACAAAACAAAAACAGTATAAATAAAAATATGGAACTTCTAGGGGAAAAGGGGAAATTTGGATAAAGGGGAAAAAAATATATATATGTATATATAAAATTTTATTTATTTATTTAATGTTTGTTTATTTTGAGAGAGAGAAAATGAGACCAGGGGAGGGGCAGAGAGAGAAGAGAGAGACTCCCAAGAAGGCTCCATGCTGTCAGCATAAGCCCACCCAGGGGTCAATACCACAAACCATGAGATCATGCATGACCTGAGCTGAAATCAAGAGTCTAACACAACTGACAGAACCACCCAGGCGCCACAGGAAATATATTTATAGTGGATTTTTATTGAAGGTGATACAGGGTGCCTGGGTGGCTCAGTTGGTTAAGCATCTAACTTCGGCTTAAATCATGATCTCATGGTTCCTGGGAAATCAGGTCATGATCTCATGGTTCATGGGTTCGAACCCCATGTCAGGCTTTGTGCTGGCAGTTCAGAGCCTGGAGCCTGCTTCGGATTCTGTGTCTCCTTCTCTCTTTGCACCTCCCCCACTTATGCTTTGTCTCTCTCTCTCTCTCTCTCTCTCTCTCTCTCTCTCTCTCTCTCAAAAATAAACTAACATTAACAAATTAAAAATAAATAAATAAAGGGTGATACAATCTACCCTATTGTTACCTTGGGATGTATTGATTAATGAGTAACCTTAATTTTTTAAAGAATATTGTGGATTTTGGCTTGTGTTTCTTTGAATGTTCATCATGACTAGATGAGTCTTATTTTTCTACTGTTTTAGAAATTTTCCTCTTATATAATTTTATCAACTCAACAAGGTCAAAACACTGACTTGTGGTTAATCTTATCATTATTTCTGAGTTTACAAATGTTTTTCTCTGTGATAAAGGCCAACCAAATTTGCAAGTTGTTGGTAATAGAAGTTAGGCTGCTCCCACACAAACTAGATCCTCCTTGATGATTACATTTCAAAGGGCTGACTCCCAGACTACTGAGCAAGACAAGAGCTTTAAAATTGACACGGGCCTAGGAGAAGATTTGTATCTCAAAGGGACAAAGAATTTATAGTTGAAAGTTTTGTAAGTGCTCTAAGGAAAAGAAAGATCAGGGGCCTGAGGAGAACTTTAAGACTGTCTCGGTCAGATACAGTGGAGCATTCTATATTCAGAATTTGCTAAGACATTTTAAGTTCAAATTGATAAATTCAGATATTATATATGATGATTTATACAAACTGAATGCTTCCCTAAAATGCATTTTTATAAAAGTGTCTTCAACTTCTATTCTTTCATACCTTTCATTACTGCTCATTTCATGATTCCTGAACCTTCACATTGTTTTCCAGAAACTAGGTATAAGGTAGAGTTTTCTCACATACTGGAGGAAGGCAAGAGTTTCCTGCAAAATCTAAAATGGGGCATAATCCACAAGACTTTCATTTGACTTTTTTGGTAACAGTTTTATAGCCCTAATTATGCTTAAATTTATAACACTGGTTTGATTTTCCTGAGTATAACACAGCTGCATGAAAAATTGTAATTTTGAAATCTACTCTGAGTAGGGGGAATTCATTACCAAATTTTACATTAGAAATAAATAATTCAATGATATGTAGCTAATAAGTTTATGGCATATTTCTAAAGCATTGATAACCTATAAGGCAAAAATAATAGATGACCATAAAGACAAATATACATAAATAATATACTGCTGTATCCCATAACCCCTTGACTTTTTCAACTTGACAAGAACATCTTGCTCATCAAGAAAAATTGAGTTTATCTCCTGCCATAAGGAAGAAAATCAACTTGACAAAGTGTTAACAATGGCTCAGAAGAGAAACATCAGCAGTGTACATTACAGGGTTTTACATTCTGTATCATGGTGGCTTTAGCTAGGTATTTTAATGTGGGGATGTTGTCATGATTGAACAAAGTTTAGGACTAATGGACACAGTGATGTGACTCTTGTTAAAGTAAATTGTTTTTGATAAGTCAATGGTTTGCCCACTTAAGTGATCTGTTGTTCTGAGAAATATGCTATTTGTCCACACCATCAACCTTTTGCCCTGAGAATGTTGCTATTTGAACAGTCAGATAAATTGATTTTTAGGAAGTTCCCAAAGTGAGCAATGAAGTTATTTACTGGTTTATAGTCTAATCCTCCTGGACAAGAATTTCTGGGAAAAAATACTAGGGTCATGCTCCAGAGGCAGTTTAAATTCCAGTATAATCAAAATTATAGAGAGTACTTTCCTTGGTGAATTAATATTATTAAAGATTTCTACATACATCTGAGGTCTTAGCTAAACAATTTATAGTGATTAGTTAACTCTAGAAGTCTCAGTACTCCTTTTTTGTCTTAGTGTTTCCCAATTATTATACCATATTAATAATAAAACAGAATCTGTGAATAAAAATAAGGTTTTCCTTTTTAATGCAGGTATCCTTCCTCTCTCTCTTTATCTCTCTCTCTCTCTCTCTCTCTCTCTCTCTCTCGGTCTCTCCCTCCCTCTTTGATGTTAAGAATATCTACAAAATATCCCATATTCACACACATATATTTTAACTGCTGAATCTGAAAAATGTAAGATAATATAACCTTAAATCGCTTGAAACAGTGTGAAACTTTTTTTTCTTTAAAACAGATGTTATTTTCCCCTGAATACAGAGTTCAGATGTTTATGAGATTCATTAGTTCACATTTGCAAGTAAATGGTGGACATGCATATAAATGAGATAATTTCACTAAAATTGCTCAAAGTCATAAGCAAATGCAAATATGTGCATACAACACAAAATCAATACTACTAAAAAGTTAATAACACTGATTTTGAATAGTGTCTTTAATTTCTGAAGTATATTGAAAATATGTTTTTGTTATTGTCACATTTTTAAAAAATGATCTAAAGGTCCTTAAATTTTTACCTTTGAAAGTTGCTCTATTACTCTCAAGTTGTGTATGCAGAAGCAAAATTTTTTTTGCAAACAGCTCTTTTCCTTCTTTATATATCTATGGCATATTCAATGCTTTCAAGGATTATAAATTCAAAAGCCACAAGTGTTCTACATAGACATCATTCAGATGATGTCCCTTTATGGTTTTAAAACTTTCAGGGGCACTTGGGTGGCTCAGTCAGTTGATCATCTGACTTCAGCTCGGGTCATGATCTTATGGTTCATGAGTTTGAGCCCCATGTTGGGCTCTGTGCTGACAGCTCAGAGCCTAGAGCCTGCTTCAGCTTCTGTGTCTCCCTCTCTCTCTCTGCAACCTCCCCAGCTCACACTATGTATCCCTCTCTCTAAAATAAACATAAATTGTTTTTTAAACTTTTAGCCAAAGAGTGAAAAACAAAGAAAATAATGCAGATGTTCTGTTTTTAAAAATTTAGCCTTTGGATATTTCTTCCCATAGAAATCTTACAAATTAAATAAACTGGAGCTTGTTTGATTATGTTCTGATTTATTTGGGGAGAAAGTATGATTTGAGTGTTCCATAAAAAGTGCTTTGATATCTAGTGAAAACACATTTAAAACTACAATTGATAAGAAACCAACTATCTTGTTTTACCAACAAGGCAAAATATCTGATGCTTACTGGATGATATATATGGCCAAACTTTAAGAAAGTAAAAGAAAAATGAAATACATTGGCTCCCATTTGGACTTGTGGTGTCAGCATTAAAGAAAGCCATTCATATTTCCTCCTATATTTTTGCTTCATTATTTGATAATTTGTAAAGTTCATTTCCTCTCCACATCACTTATATATTGTTCTTCATCATCTTATTTTTTTTTTTCTATTCACAGTCCTTTCCTAGATAGTCATGTCTATTCTCAGGTCATATACATCAAGTAGGTATCTTCCATTTGCCACTCCCAATCCACTCTTTACCTGCCTTCTCTTTTCTCTGTGCACTAAGAAGCTATATTTTGTAGTCAGTATCTTGCAGCCTTCTTGTCATCAGATACACAGGTAGATTCACACCATTGAAAGCATAGGCAGGGCATAGAAAAGCAGGAAAGAAGTTATATCACATTTTTATTTTCTGGGCTCCTGAAATGCTAGGTTACTTGGGAATGATTGATCTTTTCAGGCATTCCTCTGTAGAGCTACTCTTTCCAACTTACTTAAATTAGTCTCCTCTACCTTTTAATCTTTTGAGGCCCTGGTGTCTCAGACTTGCCATTATTGACATTTGGGAATATGTAATTTTTTGCTCTGGGAAGAGGCTGCTCTGTGCATTGTAGCATGCTCAGCTGCATACCAGGCCCTCTACCCATTACATACCAAGAGCAACCACCCAACTCTATGTTCAGAAGTATTTCCAGATGTCACATGTCCCTTGGTGGCAAAATCTCCCCCTTTTGAGAACCACTGTTTTAGGCCTAGTTCTCTGTATTATGGTTCTTAAAAGAAACCAAAGCAATGGGGGATATATAGATTATAGATAGATAGGAGGATAGATCATAGATAAATAGATATAAACAGCTATATATATATATATATAGAGAGAGAGAGAGAGAGACTGTATATGCAAGTAGCTATATATATGTATATTTATATAGACTATAGATATAAGTGGCTATATATATAAACTAATATATATAATATATATTTATTATAAGAATTGGCTCACACAATTTGGAGGCCAAGGAGTCCTACTATCTGCCATTTGCAAGCTGGAGAGCCAGAGAAGCCAGTGGTATAACTCAGTCCAAGTACAACGACCTAAGAACTAGGGGAATTGATGATACAAGTCCTAGTCTAAGTCCAAAGGCTCAAGAACCAGAAGAACTGATGTATGAGAGCAGAGAAGATGGATGTCTATGCTTAAGCAGAGGACAAATCTGCCCTTCCTCTACATATTTGTCCTATTCAGTTCCAGGGTAGACTGGTGAGTATAATTTTTACACAAATGCTGATTTCTCTCACAAATACCATTGCAGACACACTTAGAAATAACGTTTTACCAACTATCATGATATCCTTTAGCCTAGTCAAACTGATACAAAATTAACCATCACAGACTGGTAATGGTTCTCTGACATTAACACTAGTGTTCCAAAATGTATATGGTTTCCTTATGCCACCCTCACAGCTATGTAAATTATCTCTTTCTTAAACATTCTTCACATTTCTTACTTGAGTGTGTGTTTCTAATATTCTTGACATCAGGTGTAGAAGACGGAGATGAAATTTTTGGAATAAATCTATGATTAGCAAATAGCTTAACCACCCTTTTACCATAATGGGTGGCCCCCTAGACATTAAAAATTAGGGATGCCTGGGTGGCTCAGTTGGTTGAGCTTCTGGCTTCGGCTCAGGTCATGATCACACGATACATGGGTTCAAGCCCCACGTCAGGCTCTGTGCTGACAGCTAGCTCAGAGCTTGGAGGCTGCTTCTGATTCTATGTTTCCCTCTCTCTCTGACCCTCCCCTGCTCACACTGTCTTGCTCTCTCTCAAAAATAACATTAAAAATTTTTTGTTTAAATTAATTAGTCATAGGAATTCTGGTATACTTCAAAAGCTCTGCAGGGGCTATCTTTCTATAGTAGAGATGATAATGGGGATGTTACAATGGAATTATTCCCTAATTTCAGAGTTAGAATGGGATTTTTAAGTTGTAATGGAAACTTAATTGTCAGAAATAAGATAGGCATCTCTATCCTCTTTATTATCTCTTTTAGTTGGTGATACAACCATGCACTCAATCATGTGAACTAACATCACAATTGACAGATACCTTCCTCACCACCACTTTCAACTTACGTTTTTCAGATGGTTCTATCTCTTCATCCATAATATCATTGCCCTGGATGACAGCTTTCAGCTTGTCCATTAACTAAACTAGGTTTCCCCAAATTCTCTTCACTAAATGCCCATAAGAGAAATTTCTGTGAGAATTGGAAAGCAGAAATGGAAAACATCTATTTTTATGCTTTGAAGGTCAGTGTTATGCCAAGTGTTTGAGACTTATACAGTATTACTGACCTTCTAGCTCTTCTTGTTGGCGTGGGGCAGCAGCTGGTCTGCAGCTTCACTGGAATGGCCAGGTCTTTTCCATTAACTTCTCTAATCCTGAATCAAGAATGTATAAACCTTCAAAATGAAGGACAACAGTTTATCCCTCCCAGTGGACAAGAGTTTGGAATTGCATCTGGTTATTGACTTTGCCTGGAAGGAAAGATGGCCAGAGGTATGGATCTAATGGTTTGGCAGAGAATTGGTAGAAACTTGGTAACGAGATCTGGCAAAGAGGTATGTACACAGGCCATTCAGATGGGGCAGAGAATATAAAGATATTTGTGCTTCATGTAAATGCTCAAGAAGGATTAAAAATTAAACAAGATAAATCACCCTGTGGATGACAATCAGATTTTATCCAGCTATTCTTCTTCTTGCCTAATAGACTTACGTATAAAATGGGCAGTGAAGCAGGGATGAATATTATATAAGGACTAAGCAAAATGACTTCTAATCACCAAGGGCTACCCAGCTACAACCACTGCTCTGTGCTCAACCTGCCAATATCAGAAAACAATACTGAGTTTCCATACTCTACTGTTCCCTAGTAGAATCAACCAGCTTCCCAGTGGCAGGTTGATAACAGTGGTTTTATAATGGAAGAGTCAGAACATTGTTCTCCCTGAAATAGGCACTTACTTTCATTAAGATTTGCATTCTCTTACTTAATCCTTCTTTTGAACCCAAAATCTATAGACTTACAAAGCACCATACTCACTGCCTTAGTGTTACACACAGTATAACTTCTGACGAAGGACATAATCTCCCAGCAAGTGAAGCATGGTGATGGGATTGATAACTACGGGATTTACTGGTCTTATTATGCTCCCATTACCATAAAGTAGCTGTCCTGATAAATTATGGAAAACTTTTCTCATACATATCAGCTGGGTGGCAAAACCTGATTGGCCTGAAGTAAGATCCTCTGGGATGTTGTAGAAAATCATCATTAATATATGTGATATATATTTTTTTCATAACGAGGATTTCTATGACCATGAGTCAAGAAGTAGAAATTAGAGTGCATCTTTTCACCACTGTTTTTATGGATCTTTTCATCTCAAGTCTGTTGGTCTAAAAATCTTAGTTTCCCAAATGATTCCATCAGGAGATCCAGCAAGAGTTTTGTTAAGCTTGAAGACAAGACACATTCTGGATACATTCATTTTCCAATAGGCAAAGTGTTGACTACTGTACCAGACAGAGTGACTTATCCTAACTGAAAAGAAGCTGGGTTTCTACTACACACTGAAGATGAGAAATAAGTCTGGAATTCAGATGATCCATAGGGTGTCTCCAAACAATATTAAGTCCTGTGGTTAGAGAAAATGGAAACTACAACAACTCACTACCAGTAGGAGTACAGATAATGGCCCAGACTCTTTAGGAAGGAAGCTTTGGGTCAGACCACCAAGCAAGTATTTATGACCACTGAGTTACTCACTGAAGGCAAAGGAATATATAGAGTAGTAAAAAAAGAATGTCATAGATATCAGCTATGACCATTTGCCCAACTGCAGAAGTGAGGAATGTAATTGTAATGAATATTTATTCCATATTCTGATCATATCATATATTATGTATATATATAATATATATGTATACATATATTCTCTATATCCTCTTTTTATTTTATTTCCTTCTTCATTTAAAACTGTAAGTTTTGAGTAATTTTATATCTAATATTTAACAGAGTATTCAAAGAGAGGGTATAATTCAGCAGATGGATGGACATCTGCTATCACCTAGAGAGAACAAAATTTGTATTCTTCTTGAGGAGTAGATTACTGCATTTTTGTTTATATGTAGACAAGCTGTGTCATGTTAAGCAGAGTATAATTTTTCTATTTCCTTATATGAACATTAAGTTATGGTTAAAAGTGTTGGGTATTGGCGCCAAGTTGACAAGTACTGATGTTATTGGCTTTGAACATTGTTGAGTTAGCTAAGCTAAAACAGCATGTCCCTGAATGCCCTTCCTCACATTGCCCTACATTAGAATTGGCCCATTAGAAGTCTGTATGAGTTTTGGAATGTGGAAGAAAAGTAGCAGTCTTTTTACATTCTGAAGATTGATGAAGGCCAGATCCTACTGCATTTCCTATGTCACGTCACTTAACTGCTGGCTAAACTTTTGGTAACAGCCATGTTCACAGATCCAAAGTTCCCACCAGATTTGGTTTCTCCAAAACTGTGGGCCAAGCACATGGGCAACTCAGTAGGAAGGGTACCAGTTTAGCTTATGAGTCACTTGTACCACTGGAGTTGATGATAGTGAGAGACAGATGCATATTCCACTCTGTTCTTTTGTTTCCAGATTGTTATTGTGAGTTCCACTGTGTCCTTCCTCTTTCACTTCCTATGTTCATATTCCTTTTTCAGCTTCTGGCTCTGCTGGGTTCAAGCCGAACACCAGATACAGAAGGAACATTCTTATATAGACTAATCAAATCCACAATTATATAAGGGATAGTATGTGCAATGCATTCCCTATTCTCTATTGCTCTAAGTGGTTCTGATTCTTGATCAAATGCCAATATCCTCAATTTCAAACTCTCATCAGTTTTCTATAGCATCTCGGCTCTGAATTCTATAGCTCTGTGACTTTGCAGTGGGTGGAAAAGGCTAGGAAACATGCAGATTGATTCTGCCCTAGTGTTTATGGGAAAAAATATTTTCCAGGATCAGTCCATAACATTCTATAGTCATGGATATTAAGACATTACTATTAGCATGATATTAAATATCCCTCTAGCTGTAGCAACCCAGTTTTTATTATTTAACCATTCTATATCCCTTGTTATTTAGGCAATCCTTAAAATATGACCTTCAAATATAATTTGGTATACCAGTGACTATATTTCAAACAAGAAATAATCATAGCATAATCTAGGAAATTTTTGTAATGCCTTTAGTTAATTTGTTGAAATTTATTTTTAGTGGAAATATTTTGAACTCCTTAATTTTGTTATCACAAAACTTTCTTCAATATCATTTGTCATTAAAAATGTGTTTGATCACAATATAGCTATAGGTTATTTAAAATCTGGGCTTATACTAAATGCTTACTATTTTCATACTATTCAGTACTAACTTCCGCAACACAAAATCTCAAACTTAGCATTAAAAAAATCATGTGGGGACCATAAGAAACATATATTCCTGAGAATTTAACTCAATGGATCTACTAGGGGCCCAGTATTCTGTATTACAGCAAACACCCAGTTGACACCAACACACAGATTCCAAGGAGACTGCTAAATCAAATGGGTCAGGCTGAGTAAAATGTATTACATTTTTATTCAATATTTTCTACTGCAATATGCAAAAGTTCTATGAACACCACATGTGAAAACTGAAAATAAAGGAACCTATTGATTGTTTTCCCAAAATTTGTTCTCAATCCAATGCACATTTTCATTGATGAATAGAAATCAGAGGTAGTGAGAATACAATTGGAAATAATAACTTTTCAGGATGAAGGAAAAAAATAATAAAGGCTGAAAAATGTCCTTCCCTTAATACCAATAACAATGCCTTACATTTTCACAATGCTTTACAGTTTTCAAAGCACTTTCAAATATTATTTCATTTGATTCCCACAATTGAATAAAGTTAGGAATGGGATTTGGATTGTTCCTTCCATGCCACATAGGTGAAAAAGCAAAGTAACAACAAAAACGTATTTCATGTCACCTTTTGGTTAGGGACTAAGCTCATCAAATGCTGCCGGGGACCTCTAGGGACATATGTACAGAGACAGAGATGTAAATTTTCTTTCTTTATTTCTTAGCAGGTGGAAAACTTTGAAAGTCAGAAGAAGTCAGTTAGAATGTAACCTCTTTTAGAGAAAGGTGCTAAAAACAGTAAAATAATCCACCCATTTATGAAGAGCTATGCAGAATTTATGTTTTAACACAAAGGTACTAACTAGAAGAAAAATTAATTTTGATATCAGTTTTTATAACAGAATTATGTTACTAAAGAAATTTAAAATTGATAAAAATATATTATTTTTTCAAGAGTTGGTGATTTAGATACAGTGCTAATTATGATTTTTGTGTATCTACATATTTTGAAACTACATAAGGTGACTTTGTGCCTCTGGCTATTTATTTTATTGTCAATGTTAATGACTTGTTCTAAAGTGTAATGGGGAAATAATTTGCATAAATTTAAATGATGAGGATTAAAATATACACAATAGAAGTGATAACTTAGAGAAGACAACATTTATATTGTATAGGTTTTCAAACATATAAGACAATTTTTCAATGTAATCATTTGATTTTGAATAAAATACAGATTTGATAGGCTCAAAAGAGATCTAAAGGTAGAAGAAATTTTAATACAAAATGACTCCCTACAATAGTATTTCTAAGACATAAATTTGAAATATAAACTTAATTGAGGAATATTAGAATCCAATTATTTTACAGAATCTTAATAGGTACAACTTTTTAAAATTCTATTTGCATTAATATTTGAGCTCTTATAACAAATAAAAATCCTCGTACAATATTAGGCATTGGATATAAAGATAAATGTGTTTTTATTAGTATTAATTAGTCTTAAAATTCATTGAACAACCCCTAAAATTTAATGTCCAGAGCTAAAAATTTGAACTGTCATGAAAATAGCTCTATTGATTTTCTTACACAATTTAAAACTACAGAGATAAAAAATAAGGCTCTGTAAAATCTTTGAAACCATAAATGTCATATGTGATGCAATTAAAGATAGCATACATTTCTGGATGATATTTACTGTGCCCTCAGGGAATGTGTGAATGGGTTAAATATGCCTCCTTTGGGTACAGTATGGCTTTGTTAAACACACAGTCTTAAGATTTCAATTGCTGATTTAATAAAAGAAAATTCTTCTTGGACCTCTCGACCTCCCAGTCAGTTCACTTGGCTGAGTTCATTTAACTAATAAATAAACAAGCTATGACTTGAATTGTAGAGCTGTGAATCCCAGTTCAGTGCTTTCCAGTACACTCCTACAGTTAACAGAAAGCTGGTTCTTCTATATTTAGAATAGTACAAGATGTTACTCAATTTCAGAACCATAAATCAGGATGTGTTTTCCAATACCGCCCTCCCTATTCCTCTTGTTATGTAGCTATTCTAACTTGCAATTATGTTACCCTAATGGTTATCACACAATACATCAATAAATTGTTAATGAATTATTTTTGCCTACTAAATTCTGTTTCTTTGTGGTAAGTCAGGTTTTCTCCACTTTTGTACTCTCAGATTGTACTGTCCTTTCTGGAATACAATCGAAGATAGATAAATACTTGCAGATTAATGAGTGAATAGAAGTACAATATATTTGGGAAAGGGATCACACACTTGACAATCCACATTATTTAATTATCAGGAAAATTGGGATTGTCTACTTACCAAAGACACCTGCCCAACTCTACCTCTGTGACTTAATCACATGATCCAAACACCAGAATGCTTTTCCTCTACTGTCTATACCAGTCGTTGGTTGTCAAGGTCAAATCAATAAAATCAATCTCAAATTATTTTTCTCTTATGAAGCCTCTTCTGAATTTTTCTGTACTTCACTGTAACTTCTCTTCTATGAATACCTAAAGTGATGGTGGGTATTTATCACTGGAAGAACTTATTCATAGCCTCACTAAGAATTAATGAATACACTATATGCCTGTTTGTTCTCCACACATGCATGCTTTCTCACACACACACATGCCTGTGTGTGCGCGCGTACGCACACACACACACACACACACACTATGGTTTTTTAAATGTCCTTGGTAGCAATTGCCTTATTAATTTCCACATACTTTGCACAGCTAGCATTTTACCTGGGCCTGCATTATAAAGTACGTACTAAATAATTATGATAACATTAAATTAAAAAGTTATAAAAGATGTTTTGTATGAGACTACATATTTTAAGATGTTTACATTTATGGGCGCCTGGGTGGCTCAGTTGGTTGAGCATCTGACTTTGACTCAGATCTGATCTCATGGTCCGTGAGTTCAAGCCCTGCATTGGCTCTGTGCTGACAGCTCATAGGCTGGAGCCTGCTTTGGATTCTGTGTCTCCCTCTCTCTACCCCTCCCCTGTTCATACACACACACACACACATACACACACACACACACACACTCTCTCTCTCTCACTCTCTCTCTCTCAAAAATAAACATTTAAAAAATAAAATCCTTACGTTTAAGAAAATCATTTCTAATTCAAAATAAGTTTTAGAAATCTCTGAGAAAGATTACATGAATTTTTTAAGGAGAAATAATTACTATCAATTTGTTATGATTATATGGCTAAATATGATAATTCAATATACTTTATAAATAGCTACATAAACAACTATGGGGTTTTTAAGTTACTGGTGCTATATTTTACAATTTTTGTTTTTTGTATATTTATAAACCTTTACCAAATACCACTGTCCTCTTCCTATGCACTGCCTGCATTCTTTTAGGAGCTATTTAATCTCTCACCATTTTTTTGCAGTCTGTACATACTTTCCAATGACTAAAATGAAGATAGATATATTTAAGATATATTTACAATATCACACAGTCAATTTTGGGTTCTTTAATGCCCCTATTTATAACATGAATGATTTGATTAAAATGACTTTAATTATATGGGGTGCCTGGGTGGCTCAGTCGGTTAAGCATCTGACTTCGGCTGGGGTCATGATCTCACGGTTTGTGAGTTTGAGCCCTGCTTTGGGCTCTGTGCTGACAGCTCAGAGCCTGGAGCCTGCTTCAGATTCTGTGTCTCCCTCTCTCTCTGCCCCTTCCCTGCTCATGCTCTTTTTCTGTCTCAAAAATAAACACTAAAAAATAATTTTTTAAATGACTTTAATTATAAAATACTCATTTTAAGGGAATATGAAGACATTCCCTTTGTCAGTTATACTCATTTCCCCTTATTTATTTAATTTCTCATATACTCATTCTTCAAAGCTTACCTTAGAAAATATATTAGCCATCTAACACAAAGCCCATTTTATAACATTGTCTTGGTACTGCAAGTAATTTTTTAATACTCTACTGAAAGTGAAAAACAGAATGGTTGTCTGGGTACGGAACGGTTGTAAGCACATTGGTGGTTTAACCAGGTAGTCCCAGGATTGACCAAGAGCTACTCTGAGCTGCCGCAGCCCAGCATCAGGAGAGAGGACCGTACCAAATATCACCAGCCCAGGAAAAGATAAAAATTCAAAATTTGAAATACAGTTTCTACTGAATGCATATCGCTTTTGTACCATTATAAAATAGAAAACTGTAAGTTGAAACATAAATTAAGGACTATCTGTATAACAGTGAACAGAGCTTAATTAATGCAGAATTTAAGAATGAGTTGAATACTATGTAAAAGTGACTTTTAAATCATCTCATTCACTACTGGGTCCCATCTACTCTTGAGCACACAGGGATATCACAACAATGATCCCACTTTTGGCACTAATTTGCAATTTCCCCTCTTTACTGCATCATTGGTATACAAATACAGATGGGTTATATTGACTGTAATCATGAAATAAAGCAAGTCAAAACAAAGCTTTCTGTTATCTCCAGATCCTCCTTCAGATAACTCACCATTTCTCTCCTTATCATTACAGCCAAACTCCTCAAAAAGCATTTTTGTACTAAATTACTTATTTCGTTATTTCTACCATCTCTTGGACTAAACTAAGATGTGCTGTTCCGTGCTCTATGACTACACTTTGACATTTGTCTTGAGCTACCGCTGACCTGGATGCTTCCAGTTCCTAGGTCATTTCCACAGTCCTTTATTCCATTGGCCTCTCAGGAGCACCAGCCACTTTCTTCTCTCCGCTTTCAGCTCTCCTCTGTCTCTTGTGTTTTTCCCCTACCACACTGGCAATTCCTTTTATGTTCCCACCTCCTTTTATTGAATTTTAAGTATTATCTTATTAGGGATGTGTCCTTAGACTTCTTTTCTTTGTCTATGTTGTGAATGAACAGTCTCTTGACATTAAATGCCATAAATGCCTACGACTTCCAGAGTCCAATTTCAAACACTGAAGTGAGCCTCAGACTTATATATCCAATTCTGTACTTGGCATCTTCTCTTGGATAAGTAATAAGAATCTTTGATTTAATAAACTTCTAAATAAACAAATTTCTCATCTGTTCCTACCTTAAATTATATTTTACATACCTTCTCCTCTCACATTCTTCCCTATTATAAGAAATGGCAATTACGTGCTTCAAGTCAGTCCAGCAAGCACACCATAAGAAAAGATAATAACTGGCTGATCTCTTTCATAAACTTAGATGCAAATGCCTTGAAACAGCTAACAAATTAAATCAAGCATTATGCAGGAAGGAGGATACCTTATAACCAAATGACGTTTATGCTAAGAAAGTATATTTGTTTTAGCATTTTATAACCATGAATTACAATTCACCACATTAAGGGATTGAAACAGAAAAATTATGTGATCTTATCAATATAATAAGTATTTGAAAAGCTCAATACTCATTTAGAAGAGAATGGAATTTAATTACTTAAGATTTTCTGCCAATCTCTACAGAATTGTGAAATACGGAAATTAGAAACAAGAAAGGTCACTATCACCATTTCCATTCATCATTGTACTGGAGGACTAGCTCACAAAATTGGTCTAGAAAAAGAAATAAAATATGTAATGACTAGAAAGGAAGAAATAAATGTCAATATTTTCAGTTGAAATAATTTTCTATACAAAAATACAAAGGAACCTACTGGAAAATTATTAGAATAAGTGAATTTAGTAAGTTTGTGGCTACATGCACAATATAAATAATTATATTTTAGTATCAAACAGAAAATATCTTAAAAGTACGAATGTCATGTACAAGAGCATAAAAAGTATACATTATATGTGAGTGATTATTTAAAATGATATGCAAGAATCTAACAAAGAATGCATAGAGTACTTATATCTCCATGTTAGGACTTTATAGTTTTCTTAATGAGCACACTGTCATTTTGCCTGAAGGACAAAAATATAAAAGTGTGAAAACATATAAAAGCTAAAACTACAAGACTTAGAAGAATATATAAGAGGAGTACCTGGGTGGCAGCTCAGTTGGTTAAGCATCCAACTCTTGACTTTGGCTCAGGTCATGATTTCAGGGTTCCTAGGAGAAAAGAGAGAAAGAATCCAAGCAGGCTCCATGCTGTAGTTGTCTGGAGGCTTTTTTTTTTTTAACTTCTCCCAATAATAAGAGCCTCTGTAAGCCCAACGTGGGGGTCTGTCAGGACCTGAACTTAAAGCAAGTGTCAGACGCTTAACCAACTGAACCACCCAGACGCCCCAACGTATAATTTTAATTACTTTTAGCTACCTAATAATTAAATAACCATTTTAAATATTGCACTTATATTGCTGCATGACAAATTTTACTATGTATTGGCTTCTTTATACTTAACCCTCTTTGAATCCAGCAGTTTATTACAACTAGTTGTATAAAAAAACATTATTACCTGCTATGTATGAGTCTATGAACTGTTTCTAATACCTTAACAACTACTGCTGGGAAGTTTGCTTTATTATCACAAGTAAGACCATATTTTATTGTAAGCTAATATTGAAGGAAGGTACTATTTCACATATTAGCCAAAATCACTGTCACAGAAATAGCTTTCTCTTATGCTATTTCCTTTTGCTGTCAAAAGAGGTTCTTGTCATTGGAATATGATGTTTAAAAGCCACCTGTAGAGGACAATCATTGTGACACCACATGACCTGTTAAGTATTATGTTCTCTGACCCTCTAGTCATTTTGAGAGCTATTGGTTTACAAAGGCTCTTGTTTATTAGGAGAAGTTAAAAAAAAAAAAAAAAGCCTCCAGACAAAGTGACATATTTACGTAAAATGAGGTAGAAATGAATGCTCATGAGTTTCACAGATGATTCAGGGAACCTAAGTGGTACATAAACACAGAAACACATACACACACCAATTATATGCACTAAATTAATATCTCTCTTTTTGTAGGTATATATCAGAATTAATATAACATAGGCTATATATATTGGTAAAGTCATTAGGTGCCATGGAAAAATTTTAACATAAATACAAATATTTTTGAAGTAAAAGAGTCTCTGATTTGATTTACATGCATTTGTAATAATCATTTAAATGCATCTATATTATAAAATGTAGACATTTTATAAGTCCAAAAGTGACATCATCCTGAAGACATCTGGAACCATCATATGCTCTGGTCATATTCAAAAGTGTCTTTGCTGCCATTTTAAATCAAACATGATTTTGTTAATCTTTAAAAATATTTCTTTAAATGCTCAAATTCTAGGTCCCAATTCATGTAATCTGGATGGATCTCCTCTTTGTACTACTAGTGATTTGTTTATTTCTGTATTTGAATCTCCCAAATTATATTACTTTATCTTAGAGGGCATGGATGTCAGGTTATATATTCACATACTTCCAGTACTTAGTATAGTGCCTTATAGAAAATTCTAGTAGTATACTAGCTTGATGAACTTGAATTATCTGCACACATTTATAGTTTATTTATTTTTGAGAGAGAGAGAGAGAGAGAGAGAGAGAGAGAGAGAGAGAGAGAAGGCATGCCTGTGTGAGCAGGGGAGGGGCTGAGAGAGACAGAGATACAGAGAATTCCAAGCAGGCTCCATGCTGTCAGCTCAGAGCCCAATGTGGGGCTCAAACCCATGAACCGCATGAGCATGACCTGAGCTGAGAGTCGGACCCTTAACCGACTAAGCCACCAATGCACCCTTATATGCACACTTTTAAAATAAGGATGATGATTTAAAGTATTTTATATTTTTAGGAAACCATATTACATTGATTTCGGTGAGAAATTTGAACCTTGCAGAAATGTGGAACAACACTGGACCCCATAGACTTCTTGACAAAGAAGTCTACGTATCCTTTTTAGCGTGTGAAGTTGTCTTCATATTTGGTAGAGTGTCTATATAAGAATTTCTGCTGAAGACTGTATGCTGTATCTTTCCCCTGAGTACACTGAGTTCATGTTCATTATTATCTATTTTGCCAAGTGAGACTGTAAATCCCAATGAAATTCTCAATAGAAAGAGTCAAGAATTTTTTTTCTTTTAAAAAATGAGGCTTCTGTTATCCACAGTGATTCTGAAAGTCCCTGCAATGGGTGACAGCATCAAAAAGAGATAGACTTTACTGGGGAGGAAGGGGGTAAATAGTAACACGTCCTCGTCAATCACGCAACATCCAGACAAATTCTAGCCCACATCTCCCAGAGGGGGCTTATCCTGCTGGTGATCGAGCTGCTACCCAAGTGGGGTGACAAACGTGGTGACTAAGAGACAGGTATAACTCACAATGAACTTCCTGTCCAAATTCAAGCCAATTCTGTTTCTGAGCCAAACAACATAAAAAATAACTTGAGGAAAATATAAAGAAAGTTATGAGTATTATCTTAAAGATGACAAATTGTACCTGAGTGAAAACAAAAACAGTTTTGAATGTTATCAACTACATTTTTCATTAAGATATATTTACTGACTTGCACATGGTACTAAAGCAATATTTAATAATATCAATTCCTCTTATCAATTGAGCATCTACAGTGTACTATCTATATCATGTTAATATGATACCACATTAATACTCTGTCCCAGAGGCACCAATATCCCCATTTTACAAATGAGTAGAGTGTTCTCAAAAATTTACAGCAATTGACTAAGAACACAAATTGTCAAGTGATAGGGCTATCGTTTGCTAGCAGAGCTGTCAGAATCTAAGACCATGTACTTTCAGTGATTAAGCTATGGTGCCTTTTAGAATGATATATACATTCAGTAAAAGATCAAATCTTCACTGATATATACATATCCACTTAGGATAGGGGAAATTTATTCTCTTTTGCAATATAAAAATCTTTTTTTTTTTCATTTTTGCCCAAACTAATCTATTTCACTATTGATCTTCACCATTGCTTATATAACTTCATAAAAATGTGGGTTATGACACTTTGAGCATAGAGGTCCATATCCCCTCTGCAGTTTGTAAACAGACAGCAACTGGACAAAAGAACTCAAAATGAAATTGGAAAAAAAAAAAAGAATGCTATTCCTGACTTAATTTCCATCTTCATTTAATTACTGATGCATTTAAGAATTTTTATTTATTTATTTTTTTGGAGGTCAGGGGAGAGGTCAAGAGTGCCTGCATGAACAGGAGAGGGGCAGAGAGAGAGAGAGAGAGAAAGAGAGAGTGGGAGAGAGAGAATAGCAAGCCAGCTCCGGGCTGTCAGTGCACAGAGCCCACGTAGGACTCAGTCTCATGTACCATGAGATCATGACCTGAGCCAAAATTAAGAGGTGGTTACTTAACCAATTGAGCGACAAAGGCGCTGAAAAGATTTTAAAACTTCCTTAAGTATGTATATGAAAATAGGGAAAAGATATTTTTAAATGTAAATTGTTCTGCCAAGTGAGTTTGTGTGACCCTCAAATTCAAGTAGCTTCCTTCTTCCTCATGCAGAAGGAGAAAGTTCAAGACAAAGGCCCAGGTTTGAACTAATGTCATTTGAAGTTTATAGGCATCACATTTTAAAAGACATCTCAGCTAAATATCATGTTTCATTATTAAATTACACAATAAAATTTCCATTAAAGTTCCATTAAAGATATCTATACTTTGTGACCCCCCATAATCTCATTTATTCTAAAGGGACCACCCTTGTCTTGTTAATCTTTCTTAATTGCTCACCAAGGCTCGTCCTTTTGAAAGAAGCTATTTTATCTTTGTTGAAATATGTCCTCATTTATACTCTTCTTCTTCTGATTTACCAGATACAGCTACCATTCATTCGATGCCTGATCAAGGCTAGCAGAGGATCTCATTGTGCTAATGTGCACTAAGCTGAAAATAAACAAAAAATGAATGCAGCAGTTTGTTTGTTTTAAAACTAAATCTTCATTTGAGAAAGTTTTAAGAAGAATGGAGAGCCTCTTAGATTCAGAATATTCTGTGTTAAGAGAGTTATTTCAGAAATGCCAGACCCTCTGGGACTTTGCGTCTACTGAGGGCTGGGCACGTGATGTTGAATATCTTTACATGTGCCTACTGGCCATCTGTATGCCTTCTTTAGAAAAATGTCTATTCAGATTCTCTGCCCATGTGTTAACTGAGGACTTTTGTTTTGTTTTGTTTTGGTATTGGTTAGTTGTATGAGTTCTTTACATATTTTGGATATTAACTCCTTATCAATGTATGACTGACAAATATCTTCTCCCATTCAATATGTTGCCTTTTCACTTTAATGATGGTTTTCTTTGCTCTACAAAAGCTTGATGTAGCTTAATTTGATGTAGTCCCATTTGCTTTTTTTTTGCTTTTATTTCGCTTGCGTTTAGGTCTACTAATACAAATGAATCTAACATAGTTTTGCTAATAGAGCTGTTTAAAAAACACACAAAACTTTAAACACATGTTAGTAGTTTGCCTTAATTCAAAATTTTCAAGTTTTTAATGTGAATTTATTATGCTAAAGTAAAAACATAATTAGGAATGCACTTTTAACATTTTTTCCTTGATAAACTAGGATTCGATTACAGATTGGTTTGACTAATTCTTGGCTCAGAAGCACTATTGATATATTTCCTAGATCCTGTTGTTTAATCATATTGTAAGAATAAGGTTTAATTTATTTTAGCAAATAATTAACATTTAGTTATTAATTCTAACAATATGGTAAAAAAAACTTCAAAAGCATTAATGCAAATGCTAAGATAACATGTAAAGATCCTATTGTATGTGTTCTATTTTCTTTTTTTTTTAATGTGTATTTATCTTTGAGAGAGAGAAAGAGTGCAAGTGGGGAAAGGGCAGAGAGAGCGGGAGACAAAGAATCCAAAGCAAGCTCTAGGCTCTGAGTTGTCTGTCAGCACAGAGCCCAGTGGAAGGCTTGAACTCAAGAACTGTGAGATCATGACCTGAGCCAAAGTCAGACGCTTAACTGACTGAGCTACTCTGGCAATGTTCAATTTTCTCTCAGTGTCTTTATAACATTGATTTTGAGACTTTTGGCATGATTCGCTGTTTTGAAAAGTCATATAAAATATCAAGTGACACTATAAAATGCTTGTCATACAGATGTACTCTGAAGCCTAATTTAAGTTGGCCAATTTACTAAATCTCTATACCTTATGGGGGAAAAAAGAGTACCAGCTTCATAAAGTTGAGAGTATAGTAGGTTCTCAGCACATGTTGGCTATTTTCACTATAGAAAGAAATGTATTCTATGTATGTGTGTATGTGTGATAGATTTAAAAAAAATAATGTGTGTATCATTTAGTAATTGATCATCAGTGCAAAATGCACTGTGCATATGTTTTCCCTTTGCTCAAGTTTGCTAAACTTGCTGCCCTTTCATTTAACTTATCACCAGTTGGACAAGCCTCCTTTCAGCATATCCTTTAAAAGAACTCAAGAACTTTGTTATTTCACTTAAGAAATTTAACAATTTATTCAGGACTCTCTGTGGGAGGGTTGAGCAGAGTGCAAATTTAGTCATGGAATTTGAAAAAAATATATGTGTGTGTATGTGTATATATATGGTATATGTATGTATATATATGTATATACACACACACATACATACACACATACTTTTAGTATGCTACTAGGCAAATTATTCATTTTTCAATATATTATGAAGCAGAAACATTTTTGTATAAATATTGAATATTTAACACTAGGTACTCTGCATTACTCCAAATTAGCTACATCCCAAAGGACAACAAAAATGTCAAATAACTCAGTATAGAGCACATTTGATTGTTGCCCTGGATCACATACAGAATGTCACATACAGGAGGAATTTTTTAGTTTTAATTCAATTGACTTTCTCCCAAAAGTACAAACTGTATGGGGATTATGGTTACATATTAGTGGGATTTATTTGTTTGCTCGGTATGTAAAATGATGTTTGCAATATCCAATTAAATTTCCTGTTCCTTAAGCTTGATATTTAAAAGTTATTGTTTATTAAATGTTAGTAATTATTAACTCTAGTAAGTCTAGCATTTATCTGTATTTCTATTTTGAAAGAAGATTTAGCTGTTTAGTTAGAGAAGATAAAACCAGGAGAAATGTTTTTAAAATTATTAAAAATACTTAATTTCTAAACTTAATAAATGTTATGTTCGTTAAAATATAGGCCACAGATGACACTATATCACATAGGAAAATAAAATTTATCCTCAGTCTAATCACTATTTTTATGTTTTAACATTTTGATCACTTAAAAATAATTCAGTTCAAAAGAAGTAATCTTACCTGAGATTACACCAAAGAGATTTTACTACTAATTTTATGTTTGTCTACAAAACTTTCATAAGGCTTTTGTTCTTACATTATGTTATTGCATTACCCTTGCATCATTAAAATATAGTTATTTCCTATTTTCTTTACCATACCACTCCTATGGCATAAGAAGTAGTCATAGTTTATGGCTTACATAATTTCCCTAAGTGTAGAAAGGATTCAAAAGATAAAGATACACTACTTTTCCACCAAAGAACTTAGAGAAGTAGCTTAAAACATTCAGCTACTCTTACATCAGAAGTATTATGTGATGATTTTTATGTAGGAGTCTAAGCAAACAAAATGTCTGAAGGTCTTTGCTAGCCCATAGAAAATCTTGTGAAAAATAAAAACAAATATATTTTTAAAAGAAAAGAATCAAAAACAACAGCAACAACAATCCTCAAATTACTTTAGTCTCATCATTTGGGAATTTATCATTATAAATAAAAAAATCATTGCTGTTTCTGATGTGAATGATGTCTGTTGGATGTGATGCCTTTGTGTAGTGAATCACTCCACAAGTAGAACTCTGGCTCAGTGTATCTTCATGGAGCCCATACTACTAGTTCAGGCAAAATCTATAAACCTACGATATATCATTATACAATCATGAATTTTAATTTTTTTATGTTAAAAAGGATATCTTTAAAACTGTTAATGATCATGCATGCACTGGATGTCCATTTCCATATTGGCATAGGAGAGTCCACAGAATGTTAAATGGACAAGAACAATATAACCATAAAATAATTATTTAGAGTTAGCAAATGTATAAGTAGATATTTAGGTAGACAGATGGACAGAAGCATGAATAGCTAGATGATTGATAAATAGAAGATAGAGAGATAGAATATATATATAGTTACATATAAAAGATGAGTAATTCTTACCTACAAATGGGGTTATTGAGATAAACCTTTGTTTTGTATGCTCTTTAATTTTTTCCAATGTGTTTCATGTACTATAACCTACTTAAAAACAATTAGTAATTTTATAAAGTATATAAGTAAAGCAATTTTATTGATTTTAATCACAATATAAATGATGAAATTACTACACTTGTTCTAGACTAAAATATTCTTCAGAATTTAATGTTAAGAAAGAAAAATTAATCAAAGAAAATAAATCATGAAATTTAGATTAAATGTGTTTTAACCTTTTACTTTTTTCTCATTATATCCTTTTTACTTGTTTCCTCTCATACACCTACTTGCAGATTCATCAACAAATGTTCTGATTAAAGCCATGTTGATTAAAAATGATTTAATGAAAATTATAATACACCATGTACAAACTTTAGCTTATGTGAGAAAGAACTTATTAATCACATTTAAAACTCTTTAAAATATAGCTGTTTTCAATGGGGCATTTTTTCATTGCTCAGTTTCTTTAAATTGTATATTCTAAATGGTGTATAATCAGTGCAGAGGGGAGTCTGCATTTTTATTATATAATCAAAAAAAGAATAATGATAAGAAAACCAGAAAAGACTAGAAATAAAAAATTAATCTAACACATAATCATCAGCTACTTCAATAGATAGTTTGCCCATATGTTACCCAGAAGAGATCTTTTTATTATCCTTATGGGTTATGATTTTCATTTGTTTGTTTTTCTCTAGTTAAATAGTACTTCCTTAGCTCCTATTTCTACCTGAAATATAGAATATCCCTGCTTGGTTTAGTAGAGATCTAATTCTTGGTGTATTACCAAGACATTGTTGATGTAATTTCACTGGAAAAGCCTTTGGGAAATTGAAAACTGGAGAATTTTTAGTAAAGTTGTTAATAAGCACTAAAAACCATATACATTGTAAAAATTTTATGGCGTACATGCTGAGTGAACATTCTAGTGTACATCTTTTGTGTAAGGTGTTGAAGTTTGGTCAATACCCTATTTGGACTTTATTGAAGATGAAAATACACTATTTTTACATCATAGAACTTAGATAGGGTATGAAGGGATCAGTTACTTTTACATCAGAAGAAGGTGTGTAGTGATTCATATGCAGGAATCTCAGCACATCAATGTTTGAGGGTTACACAAGAGGGAAAATCAAAGATAAGCAGAAACAGAAGCATGAACTTAGCTGCAAATGAGGAAAAATTGGGAGCATCCATAGTATCTTAAGACAGTGAGTTCTAAGCACAGCAAAATGAGTTTAATATAGTCTACATATTCACATACTAGTCAATCAAATAGGATTAAAATTTTTTTTATGTTTTTATATTTTTTTTTTGAGAGAGAGACAGAGAGTGAGTGGGGGAGGGGCAGAGAGTGAGGGAGACACAGGATCTGAAGCAGGCTCCAGGCTCTGAGCTGTCAGCACAGAGCCCAACACGGGGCTCAAACCCACAGACTGTGAGATCATGACCTGAGCCGAAGTTGGCCGCTTAACAGACTGAGCCACCCGGGCACCCCCAATCAAATAGGATTTGGTGAGAAGTCTGCAAAGTAGATTGACTTCTGGGGAGCAGTCGGCAAGATCCCCATGGCAGATCGCTTATCTCTTATGTAGTCCTCTATTAGTACTTTCTTTCATAAATAATTTTGTTCAAATACAGTTATGAGATGGTTATGCACTGTCATTGCAACTATATTGGCAACTAAAAAAGCCACATGTTACCAAGTTTTTGTCCCCCATATTGACTCCTCCAGCATTTAGAAAGTTGCTATATTGTGAATTATCGATGTTTGGGACATATTCAGTTAATTAGTAGTAACTAGTGGTATACTATTAGTCAATATGTAGTATCTACCAACTATATATTTTTCTTATCATTCTCTAACTTTTCATTGATATAATTTATGTACATGAAATGTTGAGATTTTAGATGTATTGTTCTATTATGTATTGTTCTATCCTTACACCCACAACCCATTTGTGAAGGCTCGTAAAACAGCCAAAAAGATTCTCCCTTATCATCCCGCTAAGATTCAGACTTGATAAAGTTACAAAATTCTAAAAGAAATTTTATGTAACTTTGGAAGATCTTATTATACCAAAGAGATATTTATGTGAATTCTTTAAACAAAACATTTAATCTTTAAAAACAATTTTGTTTTCTTTGTTAGACTTTTAAGTTTTCTCCATAAACTAGAGTATTGTTTTTTAATTCATTTTTTAAAACTACCTGCATGGCAATAATTTCCAGTTTTATGTTTTTAAATAAAAATACGTCAATGTCATTGATGGTAAAATCTTGTGTGTGTGTGTGTGTGTGTGTGTGTGTGTGTGTGTGTGTGTTGTGTGTGTTTTGTTATTCTCTCTTCTACAATTCAGTTCTTAGAGGAAAACAGGGCTTTTGTGGGGAATATTGGAAGTTTTATACGATAAAGAATACATTGTTAGTAAGTAGGATATTGGTGGTTCCCAAATAGCTGACTATCCAACCATTTACTCCATTTGGCAACTTTATCTTGGCACATTTCAAGGAAAAATAAAAGCTATTTTGTCCTTAGATTAATAGTCCTTTTTGAAACTCTTCATTTTTCTTCTTGTCATAGCTCACTCCTACAGTTTCTTTTTCAGTATAACAAATAGACTCAATCATTTAGAGGGGGAAATTTATTTCCTTAAGCATATGGGTATCTTGGGAATAACCATATTTAAATACACAATTACAAGCATTTTCCCAGTACTCAGTTTAGCTTGATAAAGTTAACATTATAATTAAAACCTTAATATCCCGTTAGTCTTCTTTCCTGTCTACATAGCATAGATTTTTTTTAAAAAAAGTATCACTATGTTTTTTCCTTGTGATTTTATATTTTTACACCCAATCTAGAAACATTTTTGTCATTATCCTTATAATTGAGTCATTACATTATTTTCCAGTAAAAACAAATCATCTTTTAATTCTGGTTGATGCTTAGATGTCTACACAACTATGCATACACTGACTTAATCGCTTTCTTCGGTGCCATCCCAGGTGACAAAATTTCTTTGAAGTAGTCTATCAGAGATCAAAAGAAAAAAAAACAGGAAAGAAAACACATATTCTCAGAGTCTACTCATGCAGAGTTGTTTATGTTTTGAACTACCTGTTATAAGTGAGTAAATCATCTAATATGCTAAAAAGTGATGGTGTTATGGGGAAAGAGAAATAAAAATTAGGATAAAGAGGATAAGGAATATTTTGGCTGAATATTTAGCCAAATATTCAAGATTTTTAAATAGGGCAATTGTTGAGAAGGTAAGATTTGAGCAAAAACTTTTGGAGATGGCCAAGACGTAGATGTAGATTACAAGAAGATGAACTATAAACCCTAAGTCAGAGGTATGCCCAGAGCCTTTGAGAAACAGCAAGACTATACTGACTGAAGTGGAGCAAACCAAGGAAAAAGTAAAAAGAGAAACATCCAGACTGGGGGTGTGAAGCCAGCTCATGTGGGGATTTAGCCATCATTTAGATTTTTGACATTTACACTAAGTTATGCAAGATTACAGAAATGGAATGCCATCATGTTGTTTCTATTTAAAAGAATGACTCCATCCTGAGTATGAAGAGCAAACTTTAGGTATTAAAGCAGGATCTGCTTGTTCCAGCCGTCCAAGTTAGAGAATATGGAGTATGAGCCATGGTGGTGGCAGCAGAGGTATGGAAAAGTGCTCAGGCACTGCATACAGTATAAAGGTAGAACCAATATTTTTTCCCCACAATGGATTGAGTATGGGGTTTAAGGTGTCAGGTATATATGAGAAGATTCATATAGAAATACACTATTTTTGGCCTAAAGAAGTTATCAACAGGGAGAGGAAAGGATGAGGTTGGCAATTGACTAAGAGAAAATCAGGAATTTAATGCTGAACATATCACATTTGATGTCTTAATTATTCAGTTTGAATTTAGAGTTGGGAGAGAGAAGGGTGGAGACATATATCTTGATTTATTTTATTTTATTTTATTTTTTTGCATGCAGTAATTATTAAAAACTCTTGGGCAGAAAGAGATTACCAAAAGAGTAAGTATAGACACTCTATAGAAGAGAGAAAATAAGAACTCAGTTTTGAAGCACTTCCACATTAACCTTCCTGGATAGTAGGAGGAAGCAGCAAAGGAGCTACAGTAAGAGAGGAGGATGAGAGGTCCAAAAAGCTTAGTGAAGGAAATATATCAAAAAGGAAAAATACGTTGTTTCAAATGCTAAGAAACTTTTACATTAACCAGGATTTGGATTAAGATGTCTTCCTGTCACCTTAGTAACCGAAATTGATGGTGTCTGTGAATGAAAAGTGAACCTAATATATGGAGAAGAAGCAGCTGATGCATTTCTAAATCTCAGCCTCTTTGGGAAAATTCATATTCTCTAAAACTACAGTTTTGTTGATTCTTCACAGTCTAAACAGAGCTTTTGAATTATTGCTGCTTTTCTCCTGTGATAGATATCTACAAGGTTTTGTTTGAAACTATGGGCATAAAAGAGGAAAGACAGAGACAGAGGGACAGAGACAGAGAAAGAAAAACTGTGCCTGCAGTGAAAATATCTAATCTTCTCAAGCATGGGTAATTGAAACACTCATAAACTATTTGGTTAGTTGAACAACCAGTCTCTGTTGGAATAAGAAATATCTTAGGTGCTGATGGTAAATGGGTAAGCAAAATTAAGAAAAGCTGACCTCAGGGAGCATACTAATAAAGGAGGTAGATATTAGGATGAGGTGAAGATGCTTTAAATATGTAATAGTTTATAGAGATCTGCAAAGATTTGAGTACAAAACAATATAGGGTTGAAATTTTCCTAACACTAACATAATCTATCCTAAAATATTGACTATAAAACAGTAAACTTCAAGATCAGGGATAATTAGCCTTGAGATTGTGGACAGGCTTCAAGTGATTTAAGTCTCTGAAATTGCATGCAAAATCTTATGAGTGTGTGAATAAGCAATTTCCCCCCGGGGATTAGGCTGATAGCTATCATCTATTGCCAAACAGTCCTTTGACCCCAAAAGTTTATGAACAATACTCCAGATGAATGCTAAAAGGCTATTTCAAACATCCTGCAGTTTTGAAATAGCCAGATGTTTGGAGGCATGAGGATACATATATGGATGATTGACTAAATTTCAGTTTCATATACATGTTTTGACAGCAAGTACTCTGTGTAAAAAATGCAAATTAGCTCATTAGTTTGGAGATAAAGCAATTAATGCTGGAATATGACCAGGCATTAAGATTCAAAGGATGGAATGAGGATTAAAATCTTCCTTACTTGAAGGTTGATAGGTTTTGCTTAACATTTGTAAGGGACCTAAGCCAAGAGAATAAAAACTTCAGTAGGATTTAATTAATTACCTTCTTTCTTAAAACTTTACTTAAAACTTAAAATATTGATAGTCATACTTTATGTTTAGATATGGAAATTGTATAATAGAGTATGAGTATAAAGCAAAAATAATCTCGAGGTTCCATTTAATTCTGTTTCCCACTCTACCCCTATTTTACCAATGGGAAAACAGGGTCTCCATTAATTTACTTATACACAAACATTTATTACTTGCCTGCTGTATACATGTCACTATGCTCAAAGAGATAATAAAAGCCAGGAGAGGCAAAGTATGGCTTTGAGTTCCCTTCTCCTCTTAGTAGATGGAGATTTCCCCCTTGATTACCTTTGAATGTTATGATTCAAAAAGAACTGCTTTTTGAGAAGGGGAGCAGAAAATGTCTTAAATCTGTTCAGTATGCCTTGTTGACTGAACATCCCAGAGCCATTTCTTAAATCTCAGAGTCTCCCATTCTTTCCTCAAGGTATAAATATATTTACCCCAATAAAATGTTATAATATTTCCACTCTTTATGCAAACTTAGACTTTAACATTTTTTGAATGAGTTTTTTCATGCAATCATTTGATGATCTTTGTTGTTTGGATTCTTTAGTGTATTATGGTTCAGAATGAGTCACAGTTGGTGCAAAAGAAATAATGGACCTGGGTATTAGCACCTTATCACAAGAGCTGGCTGGGGGCGCCTGGATGGCTCAGTTGGTTAAACATCTGACTTTGGCTCAGGTCATGATCTCACATTTCCTGGGTTCAAGCTCTGCATCTGGTTCTGTGTTGATAGCTCAGAACCTGGAGCCTGCTTCAGATTCTGTGTCTCCCTCTCCCTCTGTCCGTTCCCCACTCACACGCTATCTCTCTGTCCATTGTCTCTGAAAAATAAACATTAAAAAATTAAAAAAAAAAAAAAAGAGCTGGCTGGCCTGTAAATTTTCCTCCACAATCATTTATTTATTATATATAAAATGACAGATTCTTCATTAGTTATGCACTTAGAAAATATTAAATTAGCAATATTTTTATTAATTAATAATGATCTTTACTCATAACGTGAAAATAAACCACAGCCAGATGCACATGGAACGTTGATTTAGAAGGCCAGTTATAAGGGAGTAAGCCCTCTCTCACCCCCTCACAAGCCCCTGACTTGGGCTTGACTGCTCTCTAAGGATTCTCAGGATCATCTTCCATAGTAACTTCTGCATAGCAATTAGTTAAACTTCATGATTAAACTTAAAAAAATCACTTCAAAAATTATAAAAAACTGAGAAAAACAAGTGATTATATTTTCTGTTTTTTATTGAGAAGGCCACTTGATAACATGGGTAATTTGCAAGGACAATAAGCTGTTACAGAGCAAGAATACAGTTAGCACACAGTGCCTATGACTCAAATGTAGTTCTTGTGTTTTAATATCCAAATGTCTAGTTCAGGCAAAAAACTCATATGTTAATATTTTCTCACATAAAACAGACCAAAAGAGCACATATTATCAGGTCTGTATCTGGTTGAATCCATTTCATTTTCAATTATCTGGAAGTAATATACATTTTTAACATTTTCAGACAGAAACATAATCTAATAAAATACTAATTAATAATGTGTCTCAAATATCTTACACACAAGCATTTTAATCATTTTGTCAATGCACTAAAAAACTACACTCTATGTTTAAAGGCTTAAGAATAACATAAATCCTGAAAGCCTTCTTGTGTATCACTGAGAGTTCCAGAAATTCACACATGAATTCATCAGGGAAACAGATGAGTGCATACAGGTCAAGGAACTGAAATTCTAAAAGATTCATAGTGAGAAGCTTGCCTCTTGGCTGCTGTATTTTTCTTGATGTTCAATCTCTACAAATTCTTGCAATGGGACTTAGTTTGATGAACAAATTGACTAGTGCTTTAAGTATGAGTGATATGAAAAGAAACATATCAAAAATATAAGAATAATCTTCCACATTTTGATAAGTGACAATAGAGGGAGACATAAATTTCATTTTTTGTGTATTCTATTTTGTAAAAACAGATCCTTTCACTCTGTAGTAAATTACACCTGTATATTCAGAATATTATGCAGGACATCACGTAGGTATCTGTTACAGAGAAAAGCTTCTGAAGAATTTATCAGTACTGAGAACTCCTTTAGCTCTCTGAATGACATTCTAAATTTATGAATGATCTTTTTTATATGCTATCATTAACCTGTTTCAGTTGTTTTTGGAGATTCTATTTGGCCACCATATCCTAAAAAGAAAAACTCATATGTATTTTTCCAAAATCAAATTGAAGCCTAAAAGTATTAGCTGTGAAAAGGTTTTGCAAATTGTACATTACCAACCATATAAATACTTTAGTTTTTAATTATTAATTGATAGCAATTAACAGTTACAATTATCATGAGTCTATCCATAATCAAGACGTTTTAAGAGGGAAATGCTAACCTATTTGAGAAAAGAAAAACATAGTAATACATGTAAGTTTGTACTGTCAACACGTTAAGTTATGAGTGTTTTACTCCTGTTTAATTTCCAAGGATTTTAATGGAAGGATAAAATAATAGGAGTTATAGAAAATATAACAGATAGTTTTTTATGGGCATGGAGAGAATCAGTCATAATTGTGCCTCAATGTGATGGTGGTAAAGTTTGCTGTTATTTTTTAAAGATTTGTATCTCCTCTTCTGTACTCTTTATGACTAGAAATTTAGGACATACCAAAACATGATATTAAATATCAACTTAATACAATTAAGATTTTCTTAATCTTAAGGCCTCATACTTCACATATCAGTAGCTCAGTATGAAGTGAAAGAAGTGTACAAATGAAAGTGATTGAAGTGAAAGAAGACTGTACAAATAGTAAAAAAACTTTATAAAGATTAGGTGGAATAACCCTATCCCTTGATTCTTACATAATTCAGTGTTGGTATGTGTATGTATGTGTAATATTTTTAAATTCTTGGAAAGGAAACATTATGCCTTGGGCCTGAGGCATGGAGACAGGATGGCTTAGATGCTTACAGTAGTCCTCCCTTACCTGCTGTTTAGCTTTTCATGATTTCAGTTACCTGCAGTCAACCATGGTGGAAGAAGATGATTATCCTTTGACAAATAGTCAGAAGGTCAATAGTAGCCCAATACTATGTCAGAATGCCTCTATCATTCACCTCATTTCATCTCATCATGTAGGCATTTTATCATTTCACATCAATGCAAGAAGGACAATAAGATATTTTGAGAAAGACAGAGGTCACATTCATATAACTTTTATTATAGAATATTGTTATAACTGCTCTACTCCATTATTTATTATTGTCAAACTCTTACTGATCATAGGCATTATATGTATAAAAAAACTTTAAACTTTATCATAGGTATTATATGTATAAGAAAAAAACATAATTTATATATAGGTTTTGGTATTATTTGCAGTATCAGGCATCCACTAGGCATGTTGGAACACAGTCCCCACACCCTTACACAAGGGGAACTACTGTATTTCCTCTCTGGAATGGAATCTTTTTTCCCAATAACAGAAGATTAAAAAATAAAGTCCTCTTAGGATCCGTGAAAATAAAATCCAGGGAGAAATACCATGATAAGAAGAGTAACCTTTAATTTCCAAGTATTTAAAAATGAATGCTATTTAAATAATAATTAGCAGACTTCTTGTAACTTTCATTAAAATATTTATTACTATGCAACAATAGTCTTACAATTTAAGAGAATATACAATTTATTTGGCACTGTACCTGAATCTTGTGATTTTTTTAAATCTATCCTATCAAAATGAAAAACGTTACTTTATTTTTTCTTAAAGTTTATTTATTTTGGGGTGGGGAAAGAGAGTGGCGGAGGGGCAGAGAGTGAGACAGCATGGAGCCCAACATGGGGTTCGAACTCTAGAACTGCAAGATCATTACCTGAGCTGAAATCAAGAGTTGGATGCTTAACTGACTGAGCCACCACCTAGGTGCCCTGAAAAATGTTACTTTAAATAAGGCATGGTCACTTAAGTATTTAACTAACTTTTAAGTTCAGAAAACTGCAGTGAAAGAAATATAGATTTTTCTTTATTCTCATGAGCAATTAATTTCTGTTACTGGAGGAATATTGCAATCTAATTACCAGAAAAACACACACAAAACCAAAAACAGCAACATAAATAAAATGCAGCAATTTTTTCCTGTGAATTCCAAATCAGAATTTGATAAATTGTTCAATTTCAGGAAAAACAAAATATGCAGTATTTATATTTTCATTCAGTTCTAAAGCTTAACTGATGTCACCTGCTTTAGTATATTTGGAAAATCATATGACAGTTTTTTATTACCTTTTATTGTTGCATTATATATGCTCTTTTAAATATTTTTGTTATGAAATAGGTGTAAATTAATTAATTTAGAATTGTAAAGCTGTTCATGACATAACAATCCAACAGATAGATATTATTATGAAGTATTAGAAGAAACCACTGGACAGAGCCTTTTTTCCACTGGAAGAACTACAATTTTTTGCCACTCAGAGCTAGTTTTAATGTTAGAAATGAATCATTTTTTAAATCCTATAGATCTTTCACTGTGATGGTGATTGGAGAAGAATAAATAGCCTTCTGAGAATATCTTACATAGAGTTTAGTTCAGTGATTTTTCTCAGTACCATGAATTTCTATGGCAATGTAACATCTCTGAACATTATATTCTAGATTCTTGACAACTCTAATATTCTTTCCTAAGGAGGGCACTTGTGATGAGCACTGGGTGTTATAGGTAAGTGATTTATCACTAAATTTTGCTCCTGAAGCCAATATTACACTATATGTTAACTAGAATTTAAAGAAAAATTGAAACATACATACATATATAAAATTTAGGATGCGATTTTGCATAAAATTTTTAGAGGCGATAGGAATAGTACAGAATAGTATTCTAGTCATGGTATAACAAATCCTTATTTTCTAATCAGGGGTACTGAGACTAGGAAATTGAGTGCGTTACATGAGAAGGACTAATCAGTATTTTTAGAATTGGATAGAGGATCAATCCCAAATTTCCCTGTCTCTCATCCCTGTGCTCTTTCCGCTACATCATGCCATCATGCTGAATTCTTCTACTCAGTGATGAATTAACGTAATTATTACTTTAAGTAGAAGATGCTTGTGATAGAAGTAAAAATCAGGTAAGTAAACAAGTAGTGACTATGTAAGCCTCTTTTAAAATGTTTATTTAATGTTGTGTTTTGAGAGAGAGATTAAGAACAAGCAGGGAGAGGCAAGAGAGGGGGACAGAGAATCCAAAGCAGGTTCCAGTGCTGTCAGCACAGAGCATACACGGGGCTTGAACTCACAAACTGTGAGATAGTGACATTAGCCAAAGTTGGATGCTTAACCAACTGAGCCATCAGGCATCCTGTGACTATGCAATTCTTATTGTGATGTCATCAAATAGGCAAAGTAAACAGAAGTGGAACACTAATTTTCCCATTCAATCAATCACAAAGAAAGCCACTAGGTTTTTTGTTTTTGTTTTTTTTTTTTATTTTATTAAGAACACTAGGTTGAAAGACTGAATTGAAAATGGCTAAGTTTTATGTACTTGACAATGAATAACTGCAGGGCTCCTGGATAAAGTTCCAATGGCCCTGTGAGGCAATATGTTTTTTTATTCAAATATTGGTATTTCTACCTGGTTCATTTGCAAGAATTTCAAAATGTCAAAAAGTCAAAGCTTAGTCCTGAGTTGACTCTTAATATTATTAAGATTATTCTCAAGTGATAAACCTAAGGAATTATATTCAACTTCCATATACCTATATAAAATATGCAGGAACACTATATAAATATATACATATACTTGCACATACACACACACACACACACATGCAGGGGCATATTAGAATCAACTGAGAGGGGTATTATTCTACCTAATTTGTATGTTTTGTGCTATCCCTATCATCTGTTACCTCCCTTAGGTACAGAGCTATCTAGATGTACAGAATGAGGCTTTAAGGCTAAGTAAATTTTAACTGTATTAAGTTCACATTATCATTTTCATTGCAGATACATCCTTACCAGGTTTTCAGTTGAAATTTATCAACAGAGAGGTGTTTGTTTGTTTGTTTGTTTATTCTTCTCAGATTCTTCAAATTACTTTTCATATAAAATATGTTTTCAGGGAGGTAGCTAAGTCTGCTGTCAGTGATTACGGATTCTTATAATAATAGCAAACCATTAAAAGATTGATTCAAGCTGATCTTCCATTTCTATTTGTTAGTTATTAATATGATAAGGATATGCAAAAAAACATCAAGGCAAATTCAGTACATTAGGAAAATAATAGTGTTATTATCATAGTGATGTGTTAAAATCAAACAGGAATCAATCTGAAACTATGTTAAAAATGCATATACTTAAGTATAAAATCGATACAAGAATATGTTAAGACTTTAATATTTAAATAGGGTTGCTATTTTATTCAAAATAATTCACAAAGATCCAAAATCATTATAGATAACTTGTTAAGCTGTCTCAAACTCACCTACCCAATTATTTAGAAATGTTTCCCTTTTTGTATTTTGTTAATCTTTATTTATTTTTGAGAGAGAGAGAGCACGAGTGCAGAGGGACAGAAAGAGAAGGAGACAGAATCTTAAACAGTCTCCAGGCTCAGGGCTGTCGGAACAGAGCCTGACATGGGGCTCGAACTCACCAAGTGTGGGATCATGACCTGAGCCAAAGTTGGATGCTTAACCGACTGAGCCACCTAGGTGCTCCATTTTCCCTTTTAACAATTAAAATTTGGCATCCATCTATGAACAGAAGTGTCTATGTGGAAGTTGTGGAATTTTGTGCCATAGGTGAAAAGAGCTGGATGGAGTCATGCACACTTGTGCATCAGGTGGTATGGGCTTGGGATGGGCTGTGGATCCAGCCAGAGCCTGTGAACTGGCCACAGCTCTGTCACAGAAGCCATAGCTTCTCTCTGACATGGTTGGGGAACAGTTAGATATTGCTGGCTTGAGAAGACACCCACAGGAAAGAGCATTTGTGAAGGTCCTGGTTTCCTGAGGAGACATTCCAGCACTCCATGAGAGAAAAATATATGAGTTCAAACACACTGGAGAGGATAAGAAGGACTTTGCAAGTACTGCCTCTCTCCCAAGGTAGCACAGCATAAAATTGAACTAGCCTGCTGTGACCACTCCCATGAGGGAAAGAGAGCACATATGTCTCTATTCGCAGATAACATTGTATTATATACAGAACACCTTAAGGATGCCACCAAAACCTCAGAACTAATAAATAAATTCATAGAGTTGTGGGATATAAAATCAATATACAAAATCAATTGTATTTCTATACAATAATAACAAACTATCAAAAAGAGAAATTAAAAAAGCAATCTTATTTAAAATTGCAACCAAAAAATACCTAGTGATAAATTTAACCAAAAACATGGAAGATCTGTATACTGCAAACTTCATTGATGAAAGAAGTTATAGATTACACAAATCAAAGGAAAGATAGTCTGTGCTCATGGACATAATTAAAATTGTTAAAATTTCCATACTTTCCAAAGGCTTTAGAGATTCAATGCAATTTCTATTAAAAATCTGAAGATATTTTTCACAGAAATAGAAGAAAAATGCTAAAATTGGTATGGAATCGCAAAAGACCCCTAACAGCCAAAGCTATCTTGAGAAAGAAGAACAGAGTTAGAAGCATCATACTTCCTGATTTCAAACTACATTACAAAGCTGTAATAAATAAAATGGTATGGTACTGGTATAAAAGCAGAGGCACAGATCAATGGAAGAGAACAGAGAGCCCAGAATTAAACCCATGCATATGTGGTCAATTCATTTATGAAAGGAACCAAGAATACACAATGAGGAAACAACAGTCTCTTCAATAAATAGTGCGGGGAGAGTGGGACAATCACATGCAGAAAACTGATATTAGACTCCTAATTCACATCAATCACAAAAATTAACTTAAGATGGTTTAAAGACTTAACCGTAAAACTTGAAACTGAAAACTCCTAGAAGAAAACACAGGGGAAAAGCTCTTTGACGTTGGTCTTGGCAATGCTTTTTTTTTTTTTTTTGATATGACACCAAAAGAGCAAATATCAAAAAGTGGGACTATATAAAACTACAATCTTCTCATAGCAAAAGAAACAAACATCAAAATGAAAAGGCATTTTGCAGCATGGAAGAAAATATTTGCAAACCATATAGTCATTGTGGGATTAATAACCAAAATGTTTCTCCCCCACTTGTGCTGTCTCTTAAAACAGAGAAACATTAAAAAAAACATCCAAAATGCTTAAAGAACTCATACAACTCAATATAAAAAAAACAGAAACAAAACAACCTAATTTAAAAATGAGCAGAGAAACTGAATAGACATTTTCTTTTTTCTTTTTTTTTAATTTTTAAAACAGAAACAGAGAATGAATGGAGAATGGGGAGAGACTGAGGGAGATACAGAATCCAAAGCAGGCTCCAGGCTCTGAGCTGTCAGCACAGATCCCCGACGTGGGGGTCAAATACAAGAACTGTGAGATCATGACCTGAGCAGAAGTCGGACCCTTAACTGACTGAGCCACCCAGGTGCCCTAACGTTTTCGAAAGAAGAAACCAAATGGCCAACAGGTACATGGAAAGATGCCCAGCATCACAAATCACCAGGGAAATACAAATAAAAACCACAATGATACATCACCTCACACCTGTTAGAATGGCTATCACCAAAAAGAGAAGGGATGTAGAGAAGAGGAAACCCTCTGGCACTATTGATGAGAATAAAAATATATTCAGCCAGTATGGAAAATATTATGGATGTTTCTCAGAAAAGGTAAAAATAGAATTACCATATGATCCAGTGATCTCACTTCTGGGTATATATTTAAGGGAAATGAAAACAGGGTAGGAAAAAGGTATCTGCACTCTCATGTTGCTGTTTTTTTTTTTTTTTTACATTCGCCAAGATACAGAATACTTACATATATTTGTCAATATATAGAATTATTTATATTAGCTAATTATTTACATTTGCCAAGATATAAAAAAAAACATATCCAAACATCAATGGATGAATGGATAAAAAGATATAGTTAGTGTATATTATATATATAATATATATCTGAAACTAACATTATAATATGTATTTAGCCTTTAAAGGAAGGAAATCCTGCCATTTGTGACAACACGGATGAATGTTGAGAGCATTATGCTAGGTGAGGTAAGTCAGAGAGAGAAAGATGAATGCTGTATTATATCACTTATATGTAGAATCTAAAAAAAGCCAATCTCACAGAAACAGACAGTAGAATGGTAGTTCCCAGGGCCTGAGGCGTGGGGGAATTGGGGAGATATTGCTCAAAGGGTACAAACTGATAATTAGAAGATGAATAAGATTTGGAGATTTAATGTGCATGCTGTGATTATAGTCAATAATACTGAACTATGTACTTCAAAATTGCAATGAGAGTAGATATTAAATGTTCCCACTGAGAAAAAGAAATGACAGTTACATGAGTTGATAGAGGTGTTAATGCTATAGTGGGAATCTAATTGCAGCATCTAAATGTATCAATGTTGTATACCTTAAATTTACACAATGTAACACATCATTTATATCTCAATAAAAATAAAATAAATAAAATGAAATAAAATAAAAATAAATAAAAATAAATAAAAAGCTCTGTTTTTTCACCACAAAAGAAATATGTCAATTCTATATAAGAACAGCAAAATATTTCCACCAAGATGAAATGTAGGAGAAAATTACAGAAATGTAAAGTAGAATATACTAGTGAACATAAAATGCAAAAACCACATTTATGTATAGCCATTAATCCATTTCCACTAACTTTCTCTTGCTTCATTATTTTTCTTTCCTCTGGAAATTCAAAGTTCACATCTACAATAGCAGTACACCTATAAATTACTTTAAAACTGAGGCAACTCTGTGGGACAAAGACCAGTCCTAGAAAAAGCTATAAAACTATAAAAAATATTGATTCTGGTGTCCTTCTCTCTTTCCTCTCTGCCACCTCAGTTTTTCTACTCCATGCCCATCCCTTCTACTCCTTAAAACCGAATAAAATTAAAAGAAAACAAAACAAAAAACAAAAATGTCCTCTTATATTTATAACTCCAATAACTGAACAATAGGCAGGGTCATTTTGTCTTATCATTGAATGTCTGTGTTAGAAATCTACCATTTTATATTAATAAAAATATATAATGCAAAATGTCTATTAACATTAACCTAGAATTAGCATTCAGATTTAAATCCAAGAAAAACTTTCTTTGAACTTTCTTCTGATTTTCAAACCATTCAGTCTATTATGGTTGAGGTATTTTATTGTTGTAAATGCAAATGCGTGTTCTGTATTGTACATGAAAGGTCAAAGCAATTTTATATCTGTTTCTACATAATATTTCCCTTCAAAGAAATCCCTTGATTAATATTTTATTGGAAGAGATTTATTTCCTAAATTTTCTTTTTTGGAACATTGCCCTTTCAAGTTTAACTGGCTCTGAGAAATTGTATTCTTTGACTTCTCCTGAAATAGCAAAGTGTAGTAGGAGAAAGGTGGTTGTCAACATAATCATAAACCTTGAAGAGAGTGCCGGTAGACCTCAGAGGAGCATCCGGGCCTACATGTGCTTATCAGTTTTGAATTAAACAGTAAGGGTTTGATCAATTCTTAGCATAAACCCATGGTATTGTGCTTTGGCGTATTTGGGTGTCTACTACCTATTAGATATGCTCTTTTTTAAAATTTTTTAAAGTTTATTTATTTTTGAAAGAGAGATACAGCATGAGCAGGGAGAGGGAGAGAGAGAATTCCAAGCAGATTCCAACTGTCAGCAGTGAGTCTGACACGGGGTTTGATCTCATGAAACGTGAGATCATGACTTAAGCTGAAATCAAGGGTCAGACATTTAACCGACTGAGCCACCCGGGTGCCCCTAGATATGCTCTTAGATTTTAAAGAAGTAATAAATAATTTGATTTTGAATAATCATACTTGACATGGTAAATTTTTAATAAAATGCAGTAATTTTTAATACACATTTTTGATTTGTATAAAACATTCCTAAGTAAACAGTCATGAGGGTTCTGTTTCCATGTGAGGTGCTAAATGTTTGGAAAAGAAATGCACCAATAGTTCAAGGGAATGAGTAACGTAATCAGAAACACGGTAAACAATACTGATGAGTGACACCCACTAATTTACCTCCAAAGTTGCATCACCATATCTATTTTACAATTAGTAAATTGAGGCTTATTCAGGTATTTCCAAAGGATAAAGTCTTAATCTGTGTTAAAGTTAGTATGTGACACTAATTATTTTTGTAAGTTTTTTACATTTATTTATTTTTGAGAGGGAGAGACAGAGCACAAATGGGGGAGGGGCAGAGAGAGAGAGGAGGCACAGAATCTGAAGCAGGCTCTAGGCTCTGAGCTGTGAGCACATAGCCTGATGCGGGGCTTGAACCCAGGAGCCGTGAGACCATGACCTGAGCCGAAGTTGGATGCTCAACTGACTGAGCCACCCAGGCTCCCGATACTAATTATTAATATCGTGATCACAATCATCACCATGAAAATAGTGATAATGCTAGCTACAATTTACTGAGAGTTAATATCTCTGAAAAAAGTGCTGAGAAATTTATACACAATATCTCATATTACTCCAACAAACCATGGAAGTGGTATAAATATCAGGAAAACATTCAGATAGTGTTATTTCAACTTCTGTAGATGAAAAAGTCGCTGGGTAACAGCTTTTTAGCTTATTTTTCAAGCTTATTTTGGCAACCAAAACAACTATGAAGAATGCATAAACACAAAAGAAATAATTTAAAGTATAGCACAAGGATACAGGAAACATATTGGTGGTTTCCAGAGACCAGGGATAAAGGGGTAGGCAAAATGGGTAAAGGGGAGTCAAAAGGCACAAAATTCCAGCTATAAAATAATTAAGTCGTATGTGTATAATGTACGGAATGGTGACTGTTGTTAATTATACTGTATTGCGTAACTGAAGGGTGCTAAGAAAGTAAATCTTAAAAGTTCCCATCATAAGAAAAAAATTACTTTGTAATTATGTATGTTGAAGAACATTAACTTAAGTAGATTTATTGTAGTGATCATTTTGCAGTATATATATACTAAAACCATATACTGTACATCTGAAACTAATATTATGTTATATGTCAATTACATCTAAATGAAAACAAACAAAAAACAATGGAAATCAGTGAAACAAGCCATGATAAAGTGTGTTACGATCTCAGATGAAAGGCAAGTGAAAAAAAAAGAAAAGCAAGTGTAGAAAAATAAGCCCTAAATTCAGACCCATATTTTCACCTGTGTGGTAGAGGCACAGAGGACTATAGAAAGCAGTGACTTAAGGCATGGGCTCTGTTACAAAACTATTCAATCCTCTGCAGGTTTATTCACAGCCTGTACCAGCTGCCATACACAATGACTGGCATTTCATCAAAAATTACCTAAAAATTTTGGTTAGAGATTTTGCTAGGAAAGAGTACCAAATAGCATAAAACCAAATTAAAAAGCAGATAATGGAAACTGACTCATAACTATTACTGCCATGTGAGGTAATAATTATGATTATTATAATAACTGTGATTAATATATTAAGGATAACAGACAAAAGTTGAGAATCTTACCAAAAAACTTGAAACTACTAAAAAAAGGACATTGTACATTGAACTGAAAAGTAATAACTAAACTTAAGTATTACACACATGGGACTAAAGAGCAGAGTAGACACAACAGGGCAGAACAAACGATTAGTAAAGTAGAAAGTTAGGTCACAAATTACCAAGAGTAAAGCATTGAGACTAAAGCAAGATTATAAATGCAGGAATATGTGTAAGACCATTATAGAACATGATACAAAATACAGTTATAGGGGCACCTGGGATTGCTCAGTCAGTTAGGCATCTGACTCTTGATTTCAGCTCAGGTCATGATCTCATGGTTTGTGAGTTTGAGCCCTACATCAGGCTCTGTGTTGAGCATAGAACCTGCTTAAGATTCTCTCTTTCTCTCTCCCTCCCTCCCTCCCTCCCACTCTGCTTCTCCCCCACTCATGCTTTCTCTCTCTCTCAAAAATAAATAAACATTAAAAAAGAAAAGTACAATATAATATAATGTATACAATATAATGTAATTCATGTTATAGAAGAAAAGATCTGGGCGGAGAATTTTTTAAAACTGTTGAAAGAGATCAGTGTACAAGTGCAAACAGTTCTATAAAGCCCAAGCATGATAAATACAAACAAAGCACATTGAGTACAACCTAGCAAATTGCTGAAAATCAAAGATGAACAAAAAATATTAATAACTGCCATATGGAAAAAAATGTGCTTTCTTTCTAAAGAAGAAGTTAAGGGGGGCCTGGGTGGCTCAGTTGGTTAAGCATCCGACTTCAGCTCAGGTCATGATCTCATGGCTTGTGAGTTCACGCTCCGCATTGGGCTCTGTGCTGACAGCTCAGAGCCTGAAGCCTGCTTAGGATACTGTGCCTCCCTCTCTCTGTCTAACCCTTCCCTGCTCACCCTCTGTCTCTTAAAAATAAATAAACATTAGAAAATAATAATAATAAATAAAGGAGAAATTAAGACTATTGATTTTGTAAAAAGAAACCATGCAAGCATAAAAACGAAGAATGCTCCTTTTAGTGGTGACATAAAATAAAAATCCTTTTTCATTTCGTTTTGGGGTTAATGAACCAAGAACCACTAACCAACAAACAAAAACGTAAATAAAATAAAATACCCAAGAACAGTCAGTGAGTGAGAATGTAAATTTACGTATCGATGGGTTTGCTGCAGCAGAACTGGAAAAACAATGTGTAGGGTAATTTCTAGATTCGAATACGAGTACATTACTCTGCCACACTGTGGTTCATTCTGCTGGCTTTCGATAGCTCTTTTACTCCTGGTGTCATGTTGCTAGTGGTAAAAGATTTGAAATTAATTTTAACAGCCATGTTTCTATTATTAGTATCTTTAAATTTGTCATAAATTTCTTTGACACCTGTCAGGATAACTTGCATAATCATAGTTAAACATACATAATTTTATGTATAATTATAATACTTTCTTTTCCATTAAGATGTCTTACAAATGAATAGAAATCTAGGGCATGAAGTATAAATGAAAGGTTCCTTCTCTTCCTTCACTAAGGCAACTGAAACAACTGAAGGAAAGTAAAATGAGAGTACTAATACAGTGTGATGCAGATCAGGACATCTGTTATTAATGAAAAATTACTCTAAAACACAAAACAGGTGTAATCAGATTAATATAAAAGTATAAAGAATTGAACATCTTTCAAAGGAATATAGGTGAAAATCGGGTTGACAGAAAATCCAGATTCCACAGCAGAATTTTTGAGTATCTTAACTATCTATACTATCAAGGAACAAGGTATGGGTCTTGAATACAGTTATTAAATTCCTTTGTTATGACTGCTCCTGTTCTTGGTTCTCAGAATGGCTGATTTCAGTGTTTAAGACTGAAGCCCAAGGAGAGGCCCCTGGGTGGCTCAGTCGGTTAAGCATCTGACTTTGGCTCAGGTCATGATCTCATGGTTTGTGGGTTTGAGCCCCACGTTGGGCTCTGTACTGACAGCGAGGATCCTGGAACCTGCTTCAGATCCTGTCTCTCCCTCTCTCTGCCCACCCCCCTCAAAATTAAATAAACATTAAAAAAAAAAAAAAAGACTGAAGCCCAAGGAAAGTTGACCAAAGGATCTGCCAGACTGTGGAAGCCTGTTGGAGAAATTAAGCCGTGCCCCTGGGTATTATGTGATCTCTTTAGCAAATAAACTCTTAAACCCAGGAAGCACGTGTCCCATATACCCGAAAGGAATTATTGCCTGGCCTCATTTCTTCTTTCAAAGAGTCAAAGAACTACACTCAGTATATATATAGACATATCCACTCACTTGTTACTTTATAGAGAAGTTTTTAAGAAGCCCATGACATTTACAAAAAGGAAATTATGTGATAATATAAATGAAAACTGTTCCATAAGTGAAATAGGTGAAGGGGGTTAAGGTACAAACTTCCAGTTATAAACAAATGACTCATGGAGATGAAAATACAGCATAGGGACGACTGTCAATAATACTGTAAAAACACTGTGTGGTGACATATGGTGACTACACTTATCGTGGTGATCATTGAGGAATGTATAGAATTATTGAAACACTCTACTGTGCACCTGAAACTAATACAGTGTTGTGTGTCAGCTATACTTCAATGATAAAAGTAAAAATAAAGCATTCTGAGAAATATATTCTAGAATGGCAACAAAGCCAACATACACAATTTTTAAATATAATAGCTTTTTTACAGAGATTTCAGAGCTAAAATTATAAACTGAAATAATTTGTATTATAAAACCTAGGGATGCTACTGGCCCAAAGTTGCATTTATGCAAAATAAAAGGTGCTCACTCCCCAAAGTAATATCTTTTATGTTGTGATATGTCATACAATATTATTGTATTGCTGAACTTGGGAAAATAAAAAAATGAAGGTATCTCCACATTTCAGCAGTGTTAGGTGACCCTGAACAGTGTCAACTTGAAAAGAAAAGAAGAAAAATAACAGGAGTAGGGAAAATGTAAGAAAAGCTCTGGTGCTAGGATTCGATGGCAAGCACACTGCTTGAATTCACCCAAAGAGCCATTAGTTTTTTAATAAAAATAATATGGAAACTTAAAAAATCAGTGGCTTCAGCCCTGGTTATAAATCTGGGGAAGTTGCTGCTATTATAACACTCATATCTGTGGGATCCGTTTCTATCTAGGGGGGCCAATGGTGAGAATCCAGGCCTCCAAGAAAGAAGTTTCCCAGGGAAAAGAAACCTCAAGAGATGCCCAGAGAACATCCAAGAGCATCTCAGAGAACACCAAGGACAACACGTGGCCACAGGTAGATCTGCGTGGCCATTATCAGCTAGCTGTGCTGGTATGAGTTTACGTATAAGAGGGCTTGCCTCTTCTGCTCCAAACCTTTACTGGAAGATCAAAGACTGAGTTTCCTCACACACTGCCATAGAAGTTAATGTCTAATATGGTGAATAGCATTCACCTAGATGGTATGTTAGTGTGCAGAGACAAGAACAACCAGAGGCACCCTGTCACAATTAATAGGTGGGAAGAAAGCAATGCTAGGAGGAGATTTTATAGCTTTAAAGCAAATATTAGTAATTTATATTAGTAAGCAATATTAGTAAGCCAATATTAGTAAGCAAACAGGTCTAAAAACGAATTAACTCAATTTCCAACTGAAGAGCTAAAGTATTGCCATTTAAAGAAAGTGAATGAAGAAAAACGAAGAAAAATACAGTAGTTAAATGAAAAGCAAAAAACCGTAGATGATAAAAAGGAACTGTGTTTAAGCCTAATATGATTAGGGCATATGCTAAAAGATAATTGAACCTAAATATTAAGCGTTAGGAATAGAAAAAAGAGTGTACTGACAGATTCAGAGGTGACTAAACATAAGTAAATTTTGTACATAACATAAACCTTTACCAGCAAATTTGAAAGAAACCGAAGTATGTAAATTTTAAAGAAAAAGTTGCTAATGTTAAATCACAAGCATTATTTCACTTGAATAGGCTTTAATTGAAAAGAAGCTTAGAATATATTTTTAAAAAGAAAAGAAAAAGTTTTAATTCTAGGTATTCCAAAACAGAGAAAAATAGAAAATGTTTTATAATTCTATCCAGCATAAAATTTACAACTCTACCAGACATTATTAATCTCACAAAGAAAGCAAAGGATTCATTTCATTTATGCAAATACAGGCACACTGATACTTAATAAGATATTAAAGTGTGCCAAATACAGTGAGAAAATAAAAAATGGTATAATAATGGTTGTTCCATTAAAAAAAGACAAGGGTGTTTCGACCTTAGGAAAACCATTAACATAATTCAATTTGAAAAACAACTAAAAGAAGGAAGATCATTTACATATTTCAAAAGGTACTAAAATGCATTTGATAATGTTTAATAAGCAATTGTGATTGAATTCTTAAAAAGGTGGAAATGTATCATGATTTTATTAATAAAGTACCTCCTTTAATATCAATACTTAACATGATGATGAGGTGATAAAAGAATCACTACCATTGTCAGGAAAAAAATCGCGATGTCCTTCATCACTGCTATTTTTTTAGTATCCATTTCTGCAGGTACTAAATTACTAAGAAAATGAAAAAGCAGTAGACATGTTGAAAAGGTATAATCCATATCCACAGGTGGAAATACAAGAGAAACTACTTAACAGGACAATTATTTGAGTCAGTATGACTGGCTATTACTTCTTCTATGATTTTCATTCATTCTAGAAATAACCACAAAGTGAATTCACAAAGTAAAATGCATACACAGTATTCTATTGCTGCTAATATAAATCACCATAAATTTGGTGCATGAAACAACTATATTTATGATTTCACAGTTGTCTAGGTCATATCTGTTGGGACATGGCTGGCCAGCTTCTCTGCTCAGCATCTCATAAGGTGTAGGCTCGGGCTATAGTTCTCATCTGAGACTTGGGGTTCTTTCTTCCAAGCTTACTAGTCTTTGGCAGGATCCTGTATTTTGTAAGAATAATTCCAAGGTCCCCATTTCCTTTCCGTCAGTGGGGCCACTCTGCCCATAAAGAATGCCCACAGTCTTTCTCACTTGGCCTCCTCTAGCATCAAGCCAACACCTGTAGGTGAATCATTCTTAAGCTTTGGATCCCTTTGATGTTTTCTTCTGCTGCCAGCCAGAGAAAATTCTGCTGTTACAGTCTCCTTTATTAGATTTGTCTCCCTGGATAATCTATCTTAAGGTCAACTGTGACGCAAAATTTTTTCACAATTAGAACAATGTAGGTAAAAGCTTGAAAATAAATGTGTATAAATAAATATATATACTACACATTTATTTTTAAGCATTTTAATGATATAAATATATATGTTCTGCACATTTATTTTTATTTCTTAAGTTTTTGCAATATATGTATATATATATCAACTTTATAGAGAGATATATCTAATCTTGTATGGGGAAAAAATAGTGTAACTATTATAAACACAACCTTTGAAGAGATACTTCATGGTTCAAATCCCAGAATCAATCTACTCTAAGAGGGAAATTATTTCACTTTCATATGCCTCAATGTTCTCATATAGAACATGGTGAGAAAAAAAAAGCAGTATATATTTCACAGGGTTGTTTTGAGGAAGTAATGAGCTAACAAATGTATTTAAAACAGAACATAGCTTCAGATTAATTTTAAAATTTAGTACAATTTCATTTGAAATAAAAATGTAAACTTTTGGACAACTGGCAAAGAATCTGAAGTTTATTTGTAAAATTAAATATAAAAGAATAGTCAGCAGCCTTTTGAAAAGAAAAAAAAAAATCTCTGGGGTGTAGTGGAGGCTCGATAGGTTGAGCCTCTGACTCTTGACTTTGGCTTAGGTTATGATCCCAGAGTTGTGGGATCAAGCCCCCTGTCACTTTCCGCGCTGAGCATGGAGTTTCCTCCCACTCTCTCTAGCTCGGTCTCTAAAATAAAAAAAAGAGAAAGAAAAAAGAAAACGGCTGTACTTCTGTTATCAAAATACATTAAAGAGCACCAAATGATGCCATTCTTTCACAGAAATGGACATGTTCATTCATTCATTCATTCATTCATTCATTCAATCTGTAACAGACATTTTTGTTGGCACTGCAAAGAGATAAAGCAGTAACAGAACAGATAAAAATTCCTGAATGAAACATACATTCAGAATGAAAAAATAGAATTTATAGTGTTTTAAGATGAGTGTGAACTTGGCTATAATAACTTTTATATGCAAAATGACCCACTAGTCATTATTTTAATCTGAGAGTATTATTTGGTGTTGCTAATTCCTAGGTATGCCAATTGCTGATCAAAATGAGCTGAAGTTTTTTGAGGATAGGAGTTGATTTACTCAGCTTTGTGTCTCCTGTAGCATTTAACAAAGTAACAGAGTAGAGAATCCTCTTATTATGCCCGAATGAAAGAATATGTGAAATAAATAACTTCAAGAAGTCTTTCAAAAGCTATGAAGAAGTAGGCTTATTCACGCTTTTATTTTTAATCTACATTCACTCAACAAAGCAAGCAGAGAGAAGTGATTTTTTTAATTGTAATTAAAATATACAAAGTAAACCTCTGCTTGCAAGAACAACAATAAATAATAAGTGAAATAAAGTTCAGATTAGGAAACAAATTGAATTAGCAACAATTATATATCCAAGTTTTTCCAGTGAATTACTATTTTAAAGGAGGCAAATTCATAGCCAATTTTAATTAATGTATTTAAATTAAATGTTAAGATGTAACAGTTCTAGAACCTGCTTAATTATATTTTTATAACCAATAACACAAAGATTGTTTTTATGGAATAAAAATAGATATATCTAAAAATAGACATCTCTAGCCTAAGACTGACACTATATTAGCAGCTTCACATTTATTCTCTCCTTTAAACTTTACATTTGAAGAAACAGATGAAGGAATTTTAGTTCACTGAGGTCATGCAATTAGCCCAACACTACACATTTATGGAGGTTTTTGAGTTGGTATTCAATGCAAATTTATATTTCTCTAAATGCTATGCTTATTAGCATATATTTTCCATAATTGGAAAAGCAGTGAGGAAGGGAGAGAGGGAGGGATGGAGGGAAATAAGTACAATTATTAAAATATTTTAATTGCATTGGAATTAAATTATATATATATTTACTTTTTACATCATATGTACATTTTAAAGGGATGGTGATGTATTACACAATTAAAGGCATTCTTCAAATAGTTTTACATGACATGCATTTTATTCATAGCCTGTTGAATCCTCAGGATTATGTATGAGGTTCATCTTTGCTGATATGTCTGACTCGATTCTTTTAACTTCACCAGAGACTTAGGTCATTTTAAGTTTGATATTAAAAAGCATGGCTGCACTAAACATTGCTCTGTGTCTTGTTGGGCATGGTGTGAGAGCATTTCCAGGGTAAATAATCAAGGTAGAATAGCTGGGGAGTAAGCTGTATGCATCTTTAATTTTGTGAAATATTGCCAAATTGACATGAAAATTGTTTTGGCAGATTTGTACTTCCACCAGCATGTGGAAGATTTCCTTTGTTCCACATTTTCAGCATCAATTGCTATTATCTGACGTACTTTTTCTAATATGAGGCCAAGTGGATGTTTTGACATGTATTGATTTCTTCTAGTTGCCATTTCTATAGAACTCTTCACACTCACCTAAAAGAAACCCTTCTATTTGGAGCTCTCTTTCCCTCAGAACCAAAGAGAAGCCATTTTAAAGATATAAAAGAATTATATGAAAGGTTAAAAAGGGTGAACATATGAATATAAATTTACTGCAGGTAATCCTCTAAAGGAAGCCTATTTTATGAATTAAAAAAACAAGTAAAGATTATAATAATTCAGCTATCTAAGCATTATTGGCTAGTGTGTAGGGAACACCACCAGCTTGCTTGCTACAAATCAACTTTGTACACAAATTTCTGTTGACTGTCATCCAGTCCACCGCTAAATGAATAAGAATAAATTGGAAATTTCATTTTTGTGTAACTGGAGTTTATGTTCACACACACACCTTTATGTTTGTTCTCAGTACTGCTTCATCCACCTCTTTCATCCAGGAAGAAGGTATATTATATTTGAGCCACCAAATATAAAGGACAAACCTACTGTATGCAAGTGAACTACTCATGACATAAGTAGTTTGTATTGTCCTCATTTATGTTATGTTTAATATTTTCTAAGAGATTATGAAACCATCAAAAATACCCATCATCTATAGAAAGAGAATTTGATAAAATTCAACATATTTTTATGATAAAAGCCCTCAACAGTGGGTATAGAAAAAAAAATAACTCAACATAGTAAAGACTACATATGACAAACCCACAGCTAACATCATACTCAAGAGTGAAAAGCTGAAAACTTTTACTTAACATCATGAACAAGACAAGGGTGTCCATTCTCTCCCACTTCTTTTTAGCACAGAATTGGAAATCCTAGCCACAGAAATCTGACAAGAAAAAATAAATAGAAGGCATCTACATTGAAAAAGAAGAATTAAAATTGTCACTTGCAGACAACATGATACTATACATAGAAAACCCTTAAGACTCCACCAAAAAACTATTAGAAGCAATGGACAAATTCAGTGAATTTGCAGAATGCAATATTAATATACATACTATATCTGCTATTCTATATACTAATAATTAACTATGAGAAAGGGAAGTTAAGAAAACAGTCTCATTTACCACTGCATCAAAAAGAATAAAATACCCAGGAATAAACATAACCAAGAAGGTGAAAGAGCTGTACTCTAAAGACTATAAGTCACTGATGAAAGAAATTAAAGATAACACAAATAAATGGAAAATTCTATTGTACTCATGGAAGAATTAAAATTGTTAAAATGTCCATCCTACCTAGGGTTGACTGGGTGGCCCAGTTGGGTAAGTTTCTGACTCTTGGTTTTGGTACAGGTCATGATCTCATGGTTCATGGGATTGAGCCCCATGAGTGGCTCTGCACTGATAGTGTAAAGTCTGCTTGGGATTCTCTCTCTCATTTCTCTCTGCCTCTCCCTCTGCTTGCACTCTTTTTCAAAAATAAATAAATACTTTTTAAAAATGTCCATACTATCCAAAGAAATCTATACATTCAATGAAATTTCTATCAAAAAACAATAAACAATTTTAAAATTTATATGGAATCACAAAAGACCTCAAATAGGCAAAGGAATCTTAATAAAAAAGAACAAAGCTGGAGGTAACATGTTCCCTGATTTCACACTATATTACAAAGCTATAGTAATCAAAAAAGTATAATAGTGGCACAAAAACAGACATATAAATCAATGGAAAGAATAGAGAGTCCAGAAATAAACCCACACATATATGGCCAATTAATCTTTTATGAAGGAAGCAAGAATATGCAAGAGGAAAAGACAATCTTTTCAATATGGTGCTGGGAAAACTAGCAAAACTAGAAGCAAAAGACTGAAACTGGATCACAACCTACACCAGATACAAAAATAAACTAAAAAAATAGATTTAAAACTGAAGGATTAGACCAGAAACCATAAAACTCCTAGAAGAAAACATAGGCAGTAATTTCTTTAACATCAGTCTTAGCAATATTCGTTTTGATTTGTCATATCTCCTCAAGGCAAAGGCAACAAAAGCAAAAACAAATGGAAAAACTAAAAAGCTTTAGCAAAGCAAAAGACCATTAACAAAATGAAAAGGTAACCTACTTAATGGAAGAAGATATTACAAATGATATTAACCAACACAGGGCTAATATCTAAAATATATTTAAAAAATCACACAACTCAATGTTTAAAAAAAGCAAGAAATCTAATTAAAAATATGAGTTTCTGAAATAGAGATTTCTCCAAAAAGAAAATACTATGCCCAATAGACACATGAAAAGATGCTCAATTTTACTATCATCAGGAAAATGAATATCAAAACCACATTGAGATATCACCTTACACCTGCAGAATGGCTATTAGGAAAAGATAAGAAATAACAATCATGAATGAAAGAGGAGATATCACAACCATCACCACAGAAATATAAACAATTATAAGAGAATACTATGAAAAATTATATGCCCGGGCACCTGGGTGGCTAAGTCAGTTAAGCGTCTGACTTCGGCTCAGGTCATCATCTCATGGTTCGTGAGTTTGAGCCCCGTGTCAGGCTCTGTGCTGACAGCTCAGAGCCTGGAGCCTGCTTCGAGTTCTGCGACTCCCTCTCTCTCTGTCCCTCCCCTGCTCACGTGCGCGCTCTCTCTCTCTCTCTCAAAAATAAATAAACATTAAAAAAAAAAGAAAAATTATATGCCAACAAACTGGACAATCTAGAAAAAATGGACAAATTCCTAGAAACTCACAAACAACCAAAACTAAAACAGGAAGAAATAGAAAATATGAACAGACCCATAACCAGTAAAGGAATTGACTCAGTAATCAAAAATCTCTCAACAAACAAGAGTCCTCGGCCAAATGACTTCCAGGGGAATTCTACCAGACATTTAAAGAAGAGTCAATACCTATTCTTCTGAAAAAGTTCCAAACAATAGAAATGGAAGGAAAACTTCCAAACTCATTCTAGGAAGCCAGAATTACCTTGATTCTAAAACCAGACAAAGACCCCACTAAAAAGAATTTCAGGCCAATATCGGGGGTAGGGAGAGACTAGAGGGAAACAAACCGCAAGAGACTCTAAATGATAGAGAACAAACTGTGGGTTGACCAAAGGAAGGTAGGTGGGAGATGGTCTAGATGGGTAATGGTCATTGGGGCACTTGTTGTGATGAGCACTGGGTGTTTTATGTAAGTGACGAATCACTGAATTCTACTCCTGAAACCAGAACTGCACTCTATGTTAACTAAAATTTATACAAAAATAAATTAATACATTAATTAATTTTAAAAAGATATGAGAATTGTTGGTAAAGATGTGGGAATAAAGAGAACCCTTATGACTGTTGGTGGGAATGCATAATGGTGCAGCTACTAGGAAAAACTATGGAGTTTTCTCATAAAAATAAAATACTACCACCATGCTTTTCAGCAATCCCACTCCTGGATATGTAACTGAAGAAAATGAAAACATTAATTCAAAAAATAAATGCATCTCTATGTTTACTGCAGTAATATTTATAATAGTCAAGATGTGGAAGCAACCTAAATGTCCATCAATAATTGAAAAGATAAATAACATATGGTATATGTGTATGAAAAATATATACATATATAAATAACAAATTTATCAATCTATCCATCTATGCATCCACCTAGGATTATCAGTCATAGAATAATAAGAGTGAAATCTTTCCATTTATGACAATATGGATAGGTCACAGGGTTATATGAAAAGTGAAATTAGTTAGACAAATACTATATTATTTCACGTTACGTGGACTCTAAAACACAAAACAAGTGAACAAATAAACCAGAAAGAGAATCGTAAATACAAAGATAAGAATGGTGGTTGCCAGAAGAGATGTGGAGTGGGGAGAGTGGAAAAGGAGAAGTAGGAGAAGGGAATTAAAAAGTAGAAGCTTTCATTTATAAAATAAATAAGACCCAGGGTACAGCGCAGGGAATATAGTTCACAATATTTAACAAACTTGTATGGTCACAGATGGTACCCAGGTTATCATGGTGATCACTTTGTAATGCATATAAATGTTGAATCGCTGTGCTGTACACCTGAAACTAATAAAATATATCAACTACACTTTAATAAAAAAACCTCATCCTCTAGAAACATCTTTCTTAAAAATGGATATTTGATATAAACTTCATTCCCCTTTGTACTTTATAGTCCATTAGGGGTTCTTTTTTTTTCTGATGAATATGCCAAAATATCTTATTTTAAATAATTTTTACTTACTAAAAACTAAAATACTATTCTTTTAAGGAATAATTAAAAATGTCTTTATTAAACAGGTAAAAAGCATAAGAAACAACTGCAACTAATATTTAAACCCAACTATCTTATATAAAATTGACCTGGATTCTCAAAAAAATGTTCACTCAAATAAATGTAATTAAAAGTTTTAATGATCTACAACCACATATTTATTAATCTTTTTTTAGTTTAGAGAGAGAGAGAGAGTCAGAGAGAGAGTGTGAGTGAGGAACATGGCAGAGGGAGAAAGAATCTTAATCACGCTCCATGATCAGTGCAGAGCCCAACACAGGGCTCGATCCCACAATCTTGGGATCATGACCTGACTGAGCTGAAATCATTTCAAAAACTCAACCAACTAAGCCATACAGGCACCCCAGTCTACAAGGAGACATTTAATCAACTTTCCCATGAGACATAACATATTCTTGAAAGATAATTTCTCTGATACTAGCTTTTTTTCATTATGCTGTCTATAAGCAGTTTTATTGTCCCTTTTAAGGGAAAAACAACTGCCAGTTTATATCCCTGTAGCATAAAGTGGGTCAATTACTGACTTGAATTTCTTAGATTGTACTATGAGATATTTTTGAGTTAAAGTGATAAGACCTAATGATGTAAAATATGAAGATATCCCAAATTAAAAATATCGAGTCTCCTTACATAGCAATATTGGAATATAAATTAAAGGTTAAGTATATGTATGGTGATTTGAAGGTGTAAAGATAAGTATATTAGGAATTTGGGAATTTCTGAATAGACTTAACTATATAGCGCATCACGAAAGAAGCTATTTAAGAGTGGAGAGTTTTTCTTAACATTTTTTTCAGTTTCAAGTAAGCCCAGGTGACTGACTGTCAAAATAATACAACACAGCATAGCCTTCTCAAGGTAACTGACCTATTGACAATTTTGGAGCAACTAAATGCGATGCTTGAAAGCTATCAATGCTTACTTAAATCTTCACTTTTATCATAAAGGCAGTCATTATATTACTGTTGGTAGAATTATTCTGAGGGAATTGCATATGCCCCTTTCACACATGAAATGTCTCAGTCACTCAATGTTACTGATATTTACTTGTCAGTAGCTGGGTATTTCATTTGTGACTATGAAAAATAAATGGAGACTACTTTTCATCCAGAGAGCAAATGCTATGATGCATCAAATCACTATTAAACTGTGAATCAAGTTAGTGGTGTTTTTATTCTAAAATATTAGTTTCAGGGAGCCAAGCTTCCCCATATTTGGTCTGTATATGAACAATTTATTTGGGGTTTTATGAAATAATAATTTTAATAAATTGGGAGATTGGATTCTTTCATCATTTTCTCTTTGCTTTTGGTTTTTTGCAGTTTGAAAAAGAAATTCCCAAGTGAAGTAATCCAAACTCTGCTGGTGTTATTGAGTATTATTTTATACTATTTCTGTAATGGCATCTGGTATGCCTCTGAACTTCAGACTAGTGTGATGCAGGAGAATGTTCATGGGTTTATGAATCGAGCTATAGCTTTTAGCCCCAGATATTCCATTATTGTGTGAACTTAGACAAACTTTTTAAGTTCTACCTTTTTTATATGCCTGTTTAAAATCAATAGATTGACTGTGATATATCAGATCATTTCCAAGTCTAAAATTACATGACTTGTCTCCTTGAACACATCTAATTAGGAAATCACTATATTTGTGCCAATATAACATTCTGTTCTATTTTTTTTCAGCATCCACAGACAAGTTTCAGCTATATTTTAACTACATATAGATATTTCTCAGCATATGGCAATCCGACAGCTGAATGTCATTATCAAGCAATGTTTGAATCAGGGAATGGATATAATATATGCTCTTTATCAAAGAAGAGAAAGAAAAGTGTGTGTGGCCCTATCTCTGGTCCTGGCTTAGTCCCCACCTAACTGTAGAAACTTCCTGTGAGGAGTCTGGTCCTTATTCTATACCTTCGTGTGGCTATTCAGGCCAGGTTCTGGCAATTACAAAGACCTTACCTAAAGCTGTCCTCTCCATGGTGCACTGCAATCTCTGAAGGGAGTTTCACTCAAGAATTCAAGACGCTCTCGTCCTTCTCCTTTCCAGATATTTGCATTTCTAGGTCTTAGGTCCTGGACTTTGGGCACGGGTCTTTTTCTCACTCCTCCCCCAAGAATGAGGCGGATGGGGAGGCTGTGGGAGAGGGAAACCTCGAAGACCCTTTTCCTCATTCTCAGTACCCTGTGCTTTTCCACTCCTAGCTCTCACTCCACCCCCTCCCTCTTACCCCAGAATCCAAAACACTGCTGGAGACTTTGTTGGGGTTTTCTCAATAGTGAGACAACACCCAGGACAGCATCGACCCACCTACCTCTGAACAAGGTATGCCTTTCATGGAGGGAGGTGGAACAGTAGAAGTCAGCACTTTCTCTGGTTTAGAACTTGCTTATTTCATCATGAGCAAAGACTTCTTTCATTTTTGACTTGTTGCTTTAACAGTCTGCTCTGGCACCTGACAAGTCAGCATTCTCTGTCTCTCTGCTGTTTTTCTTTTGGGAGCTCCATGAGCTTTGACAACTTGGTGAGATTGGATGAATCCATGGTGTATCCAACTTGCATTTTCTATTTAAGCAAGTGTGTGTAGGAAAGGTATCACGCTTAGAAAAATGTCTTGTTATTTGTTTTCTTACAGTTTGAACATACTCTTATTCCTTACTGTCTACTGTTTAAGGTTGGAATGCCACTGAAATAGTGGAAAGGAATAGAAGTAAGAAGTCTCTTCTCTCATTTGCTCTAATAACATGAAATACTTTTAAACTTTAAGATAAAGAAAGACCACGGGAACACATAAAATAATCCTATAATGATTGAAAACCAATGGAGGTAACAAATGTTTAGAGCAGTGATGTGATTTCATATACTTTCATGGTACAGTAGTTATAAAATGTTGAATTTATTTAATATAACCACAAAAGAAGTGACACAGAACTTTTTCTTCCATCCTGAGTTGATGGTCATTTTCTCTGCTGAAAATAGATTCACTGCCTCTAAGACTGTCATTCTTAAATCCTTTATTATATTCAAATATTTACCATATATTATATCTATATTTCAAATTATATTTCTTATGCCCCTGAAATTTGGACAGTGAACATATGGTTGTTAAGGAAGGCTTTCACAGATATTTCATGTGATCCATGTCTTCTCCAAGTTAAATAGGACTAGGATATTCAGTATTTTAAAGGATCTGGACTGGTACTATAGATTTTGACATACCACTAATATTGCAGGCTCATATTAAAAGTGGAATTCACTATAGATCATATAACTGTGCAACAACCATTCTTTAAAAGATATATTTAGTAACATTTTAATCTTTGGTAGTATGTTTTATGTCAGACAGAAGCTTTTCTGATGTAGTATATAAACAAACACTGAATTCCCTTGATCTTAAATTTGGCTGGGTTAGAATTAGTTTCCTTCTATTTTTCAATAAATAATATTTTTAAGCTATAAAAAATTTTATATCTATCTATATTTCCTTGGTGAAAGAAGCTATATGTATGTATGGTTTATATATGTGTATATGTTATATATATTTCAATTTATCTGTGTACTTTTAAATATTAGCTTCCTGCCTCCTGCCACAGAGAGCCAGAATCTTGAATTAAAAATCACCCTACATCTCCTACAGCTTTATTGTTTATTTATATAACTCAGTTTAATAATTACCAGTTTTTATACTATACAGAATCTTACAGTTATTATAATTCTTCCAAAACTTCCTTTTTTTTCATTCAAAATTATACATAGGAGATAAATCCATGCTGATACATAAAGGTGAAGTTTACTCAGTTTCAGTGTTTTGTAATATTCCATTGTGTGAACACTAAATTATTTTTTCATTACTCTGCTTAGATTTTCTATTATTTAGCTCTTAAAAATAAGGCAATGGGAAGACTTCTAGGCATGCTTACTGATTGGAATGGTCAAGACTTCCTCTAAGATATAAACCTACTACTGTAAATGCTTGGTCTTACAAATGGAAGACATGCTTGCTCATTTTAAAAGGTTAAGGCTCATTCTTTTACAATAGCATAATTTAATTTATTACAGATTTTCCATGCTCTGAGATCCCAATGAGCCAAATCCTTGTCAACACTTGCTATTAAAAGACTCTAAATTGTTTTCTTCTTCTTCTTTTTAGTTTGTGTAAAAGATCTCATTATTGTGATTTTAATGTTCTGATTAACAATGATGTTCAGCAATTTTTCATAATTTTTGGTCATCTGTATTTCCACTTATCTTTTACTTCCTTTCTCTTGAATTGTCTCTTTTTCATGATTGTGAGTTTTTAGTATCATCACAGTCCTTCTTTGCCAATTATATATGTAACAAAAATCTTCTCCAGTTTGAGGGATTTTCTGTGTCTTAATGAAACAAAGTTCTTAAGTTTAATATAATGAAATTAAATATTAGTGCTTTTGCTTCCCTTTAATGAAAGCATTACCCTTAACATGGTAAGAAAGTTATATACCTCTATTTTTTGAAAATAATATTTTATAGTTCTTAATGCACCTGGAGTTAATTTTCTTTGTGTGCTAGACATTCAATTAAATATGAATATACCAATTAATTACTTAATTTTCAAAAACCCCTTCAAATTAAAACATGCAGTCATTATTTTTGGCATAGGATTTTGCTTTGCCACAAATGGTTTTGAAATGTTCTTTATATTGCTCAGATATTTGACAAACTTTAAAACTGATCTACTTTTTAAAGAAAGTATGTTAATAATTTAAGTTGGCATATGTTTAGAAATAATCACTGTCACATGCAATATACTGTGTAGATAATTGCAATATGATTAGTCAAATATGGATTCAGCATTGGAAAAGTACCAGGTATAGCTGCTCTATACATTTTTATATAAATGATTTTATACATATTCCAATATGTATATGTATATGGGTCAATAATTCTCTCTCTCTCTCTCTCTCACTCATATATACACACTTACCCATCACCACCACTACACATACACACACAGAAAAACAAATTTCTCTTTTCGTAATTCAAGTTTCACTTAATTTTATCATTAATGCTCTCATCATTTTTTCATCAAGAAAATATATAATATACTTTGACCTAGTATTTCTCAAAATTATTAGATACTGGAGCTTTATTTTTATTTTTCATTTTTGTGGGGTTTTTTTCTTGATTTTTGTACTACATAGCTATTAATATCCTGTGGAATTTTTTTGGGACATTAATTTAAGGCATAGTCTTTTAAACGTACATTATAATATTTTTTTAAGATCACTAACCCCAACCAAAGCTGCAACACTGAAAATCTAAAAGAAAACAAAACAAGAAGTTTTATCAACTAGTATAAAGACATAAAGATTGTTAATCTAAGCAAACATATTCCTCCCAGGGTAAAAAAAAAAAAAAAAAAACATGAGGAAGAGGGGCACCTGGGTGGCTCAGTCGGTTAGAAGTCTGACTTCGGCTCAGGTCATGGTCTCACCGTTTGTGGGTTCGAGCCCCCACATCAGGCTATGTGCTGACCGCTAGCTCAGAGCCTGGAGCCTGCTTCAGATTCTGTGTCTCTTTCTCTCTCTGCCCCTCCCCCGTTCACACTCTGTCTCTCTGTCTCTCAAAAATAAATAAAGGTAAAAAAAAAAGATTTAAAAAAAAAACATCAGGAAGAAATTGGGCCAATGAATTTTCATCATAAGTTTAGTTGGCAGAGTGTTCACAGTTTTGGCAGATCTAGCCAGGCCTGAACTTCAAAACTATTCCTCTTTTGAAAGCTGATGGTACAGCATGTGATTTCACTCATTTCTGACACTCTGCCATTTGAATCTACACAGTGCATACCACTCTATACTGCACACAGTAAAATGCAAAAATACATATTTGAATTAAAGAATGACTGATAAAATGAATTTTTAAAGATGTAAAATTATTCCATGTGTAAATATTCTACCTAATGTTACTTACATATTGTAGAGAATAGATCTTTTCACTAGTCAAACAATGTTACATGTTACTAGGTATAAATATTACTTTTTTCTTTTAACAAATTTATAACAAGGAAACATTTGGTCCCAGAAACAAATTGTAACAGATTGTAAGGCTTGAGTAAATGTCATAAATATTAATATATTACTTTGAATATCTCTAAAATAAAACATCATGCCCTAGCTGACAGTAATATTCTAAGAAACCTTAATCTCCATCTTAATTGTTTACATATTATGTAATTCACAATTTGTTACATGCATTTTAAAAACCATAATATCAACAGTCATGTATACTTAAAGCAACAGGAGACCTCTCTGAAGGCATTCTAATTTACCACAAAGGAAACAGAAAAGCCCTGATGATATGACAGAATCAAACACATGTTTTTTTTTTTTTCTGTATTGTAAATGGTGATTTGCAAACAATAGATGGATTATCACATGTGCAGGAAACATTGAAGTTTTCTGATTTTATCTAAAATAGTCATAAATCAGGACTTTAAAAAAAGAGCAAAGATACATTTAAGTTCAGTGCATACAAGACAACAATTCAATGTTATTCAATAAATGTATAATTAGCTTTTACTTTAAAATACTATGAAAACAATGTATATACTCTTGCAATTGCATAATCTGGTGTGTGTAACATGCAAAAAAGGCACTTTCCAAAGATGTGTAGTTTAATACTTGGGGAAGTACAGAATTTTGTCATAGCACAGAGGAATAATGTATGACCCATATTAAGGGGAAATGGGAGATTGATATCTTTAGATGAAATGATACATTTTCTGGCAGTTTCTTTTATTTATTTATTTTTTCATACTTCTAATATATTTTTTTAATTTAATTTAATTTTTTTTATAGTTTATTGTCAGGTTGGTTTCCATATAACACACCCAGTGCTCTTCCCCACAAGTGTCCTCCACCATGACCATCACCCCCTTCACCCTTTCTCCCTCCCCCTTCAGCCCTCAGTTTGTTTTCAGTATTCAAGAGTCTCTCATGATTTGCCTCCCTCCCGCTCCCTAACTCTTTTCCCCCCTTCCCCTTCCCATGGTCCTCTGTTAAGTTTCTCCTGTTAGACCTATGAGTGAAAACATATGGTATCTGTCCTTCTCTGCCTGACTTTTTTTGCTTAGCATGATACCCTCGAGGTCCATCCACTTTGCTACGAATGGCCAGATTTCATTCTTTCTCATTGCCATGTAGTATTCCATTGTATAGGTAAACCACATCTTCCTGATCCATTCATCAGTTGATGGACATTTAGGCTCTTTCCATGATTTGGCTATTGTTCAAAGTGCTACTATGAACATTGGGGTACATGTGCCCCTATGCATGAGAACTTCTGTATCCTTTGGGTAAATCCCTAGCAGTGCTATTGCTGAGTCATAGGGGAGTTCTATTATAAACATTTTGAGGAACCTCCACACTGTTTTCCAGAGCGACTGCACCAGTTTGCATTCCTGCCAACAGTGTAAGAGGGTGCCCATTTCTCCACATCCTTGCCAGCATCTACAGTCTCCTGATTTGTTCATTTTAACTACTCTGACCCTCTGACCAGTGTGAGGTGGTATATCAGTGTGGTTTTGATTTGTATCTCCCTGATAATGAGTGACGCTGAGCATTGTTTCATGTGTCTATTGGCCATCTGGATGTCCTCTTTGGAGAAGTGTCTTCAATGGATTATTTGTTTTTCGGGTGTGGAGTTTGGTGAGTTCCTTAGAGATTTTGAATACTAGCCCTTTATCCAATATGTCATTTGCAACTATCTTTTCCCATTCCATCCCCTAATTTTTGTTCTTTGAGGGGGACTATGTTTGGTGGGTGTGCTCTTCTTTTTCTTTCTTTTTTTAAATTTTTTTAATGTTTTATTTATTTTTGAGAGAGAGAGAGAGAGAGAGAGAGAGAGAGACAGCGTGAGCAGGGGAGGGTCAGAGAGAGAGGGAGACACAGAATCTGAAGACAGGCTTCAGGCTCTGAGATAGCTGTCAGCACAGAGCCCGACACAGGGTTCGAACCCACGAACCGTGAAATCATGACCTGAGCTGAAGTTGGACGCTCAACTGACTGAGCCACCCAGGTGCCCTTACACTATTTTTAAGGTATATAAAACAGTGTAATAATACAAGAAAATAAATTACTAATCTATATTATATGAACTAATATTTCAAAGTTTTCAAGATTGGGTATATAAATTCTACATAAGAGATTTCAAGTGCCATCATTATTTATTGATGTCAAGATGCACTACCTGGGAAAGCCCCAAAGAATCATTTGAAAGATAATTTTATGTCATGAGGAGTTTAGGAAGGTACTTGATTAGAAGATGAAAATCAATAATTCCTTATAAGATCATATAAAGACAATCCACAAACAGCTATGTCCTTGTGTAATTTACATTCAAATGTCTGTACTGGGGGGTGCAATAGACATCAATATTAATAAATGAGAGTATCAGACTGTATTTTCTGAAGACAGCGTAACAATATCTCCCATCCTCTATGCTATTATATAATGTGAACTTGATGCTCTTCTGGTCAAAAGTGGGGACCATGACACCTTTGCTTGAATCTGGGCAAAATTATAACTCCACTGTAATCAGAAAGATGTGACGAGCTTGTCTGCCAAACGTTAGGTCAGAAAGATAAAACAGACTTCTGATTTCTTTGCCAAAACACTCACTCTGGAGCCCTGAACTGTTAAGAAATTCATTGCCCTATGTCCTCCATGTTGTAAGAAAGATCAAACAAGCCCTGGTTGAAAGGCACCAGGAGAAGCTTTAAGACTGTATGAAGAAAGAAATTTCTGGTCAGGCTTCAGATGCTGCAGCTCCAGTAGTGATCTATCTACAATCACTGAGTCCCTAAGTCAGTACCACCCTATGCAAGCTCTTCCTAAATTTCTGATCCACAAAAGCCATAAGTGATAATATAAATGTTTAATTTTTAAGCCACTGTATTTTGGGTTCTTTTGTCATGTAACAATCCAAAAATGGAACAGTGAATAAATGAGCTTGTTAAAAGCAGTAGATAAGAAAAACAACAACAAAAAATGTAGCAGGAAAATAGATAACAAAAAAATGAGCTCAGTTTTCAGTTTTTACTATGATGGCCATGGTAGGCATATAAAAGTACAATATATGCATGTGATTATAGAGGTCCAAGATCTGCAAGGGGAATTTGGCGATCTAGGTGAGCCAACAGTGTAGTTCTATTCCAAAGGTCTACATGCATGAGACCCAGGAAAGAGCCAGTGTCAGTTCCAGTCAGCTGGCAGGGAAAAACAGGTGCCACAGCTTGAAGACATGAAACAGGAGGAATCCTTTGTTCCTCTTTACTCATCTTTTTGTTCAACGGTTGGATGGTGCCCATCCATGTTAGGGAGGGCGATCTCCCTAACAAACGTTAATCTCATCCAGAATCACCCTCATGGATACACTTTGGATAATGTTTAATCAAATGCCTGGGCACACATGGCCCACTCAAGGTGACATATAAAACTAATCATCATACAAAGTAAAGGGACAGCCATTTGCCATTACAGTATTTGTAATTTGTAATTGGATAGTAGACAAATATGGAAAGGCTTTGTATTTTCAATTCATTTTACTCTGATAGTTTGAAAAATAAACTTGTCTGCATTTCTTTTTCCCTTTACTTTGCTGGTGTCAATAAGTGTGTGTGTTCTCGCTGGTCTCTGTTAGACAAAAAGAATGACTTGATATAGCCTTAAGTAAACGATATAATCACTCCTAAAGTAACTTTGACCTGGTGGAACATACTCTTTACTGATCCCCAGGCTTTCATTAGTTCACTTCCAGGTTCTGGTTTAGTTGGTCTTGCCATTAGTTTTATTTTTTTCTGAAACTCTTTTCCCTAAAGCCTCCCTTGTCCTTAGATAGCCCTTCCTTCCTATAAAGCAAACTATAGATCTTATTAGTCCTTGAACAATGCACACAGACACCAGGCATCCTTCTTTAAATGCAGCTTTAGTCATCATTCACTCAGTCATGGAGTAGTGAAAAGAGCATGAACTTTAGACTAGACAGGTCTAGGAACCATTCCCTGCTTTATAATTACTAGTGTGTGATCTTTTGAAAAGGAGTTAACTCTTTCAAACTTTACTTTTATCATTTGTAAAATGGAGACAAAAATGCTGCCTGACAACTTTGCAATAAGAATTAAGGGAAAATTTGTAGAGGGCACGTAGTACCAGGAATATAGAAAAATCATTGTCTCCTTTTTCCTTTGCTCCAGTATTTACTGACCATCTATGATGTATGAGGCAAAATGGCTGTCACCAGGGACACTGGGTTAAAGGACAACACCTCTGCCATCAAAGAACCCCCAGGCTAGTGAGATTAACATAAAAACAAATAACTACCAGGACTCCTGAATGGCTCAGTTGGTTAAGCATTCAACTCTTGATTTCGGCTCAGGTCATGATCTCAGGGTTCTGAGATTGAACCCCTCACTGGGCTCTGTGCTGAGCATGGAATCTGTTCAAGATTCTCTCTCTGCTCCTCCCTCACTTGCTTGCATGTGTGCATGTGCATGCACACACACACTCTCTCTTGCTCTGAAATTAAATAATTTTTTTAAAATAAATAAATAACTACCAACAATGTGGAAATGTCTATGAAATAAGCCTGTTGCAATGTGGTTATTCAGAAGATATGTGCCAATAACAGTTTGAAAAGGATTAGGGATGGTTTCTTGAAATGACAAAAATAAGCCAAGATTTGGAATTTGCAAGGCTTTCCAATAGCAAGGGGCAAGGTGGGGAGGGGTGTTTCAGCATTTGTAATGAATGACAACTGAAAAGAATATGGTGGCTCCACATAGGATCTCAGAAGGACTGAGGTTTATTTTATTCAGAAATGGGGCTTGAGGAATCCAAAGACAGCTTGTAGAATTAAGAGAGGGCCTGAGTAAGTAAGGTCTGGGCACAATCAATTGTGTTAATGTGTTTAAACTCTTATAGATATTTTTGTTATCACCATTTTAAAGATAAAACAAAAAGCAATTAGCATTTCCAAACTCATAAAGCATTTAAATTGCTGAGCAAGGGATCATATCTTAATAATCCAGCTCCATATCCAGTGCTTTAAACCTATCTGCATTGTTCCTTGCCACCCTGGCAATGCATTACAGCAGTTAATGCATTACAGCATCCAGTCTCCTCCTGTTCTTTCCCTTTTTTCATATAAAGATCAATTGAATATGATGTTCTTGTACCATGCTACTAATCCAAGTGATTAGTCCCCGCATCATTGTATTACTTTTTGGCATGAGACAAAATCTTAGCTACATAAAAAAATTAGGAGATACTACACCAACATGATCAGAATTAAAGAAAATAGTTTCCTAAGGTGGACAAATTTTGTATCACCATATGAAAACCTATACTTTTATTATATAACAGTACTAAACTGAGGACTTTGTGTCTTGGTTAAAATCCTTGTGTGGAAATGGTATAATATTGAAAATTTACTGGCCTTCTAATTTTTTTAATGTTTATTTATTTTTGAAGGAGAGAGACACAGAGCATGAGTGAGTGAGGGGGAGAGAGAGAGGGAGACACAGAATTCTAAGCAGGCTCCAGTTTCTTGCTGTCAGCCCAGAGCCTGATGTGGGGCAAGAATTCATGAGCTGTGAGATCATGACCTGAGCTGAAGTTGGACTTTTAACTGACTGAGCCATCCAGGTGCCCCCAAAATTTACTGGCCTTCTAAACAAAATAGTAAAGAGACAGAGAATTTAGACAATAGCCTTGTTATTACCTGAGGTTTTAGTTTGAAATTACCAGGGAAGTTCAGCTGAGTGCATTAAAATGTTGTGATATTATTAGAGATGCATACATTTAGCATCATTTATTAATGATTGAGGTAGTGTGAAACTGAATCAATGGACAGTCATGGAATACGGTTTATAGAAAATGACATGTTCTTTTTAAATACAGAAATAGCTGGAGATGGACAATTTTGTAATTGTAGACTTGTATAAGTTTAATTTTCAATTGTATGATATCTCAAACATATAGTTGTTATTTTAGTTGGTTTTGTTTATTGTTTTTTGTAAGAAACTTACATACACTAAAATTATTTTCTAAAGAAACCCAGCAGCATCGGATTACGAGCACAAATTCTGAACAAACTACTTGGGTTGAAAATATGTCTGTGCTATTTGTCAATATTCATGAACTTTAATCAAGTTAATGAATTTGTATGCCTATACTTCATAATTCTTATTAGGGGATTAATATTAGCATCTATCTCATAAAGTTTTCATGAGGTTTAAATAGGTAACTGTGTTCAAAGTGTCCTTGGTATCTTTTCTATAATTTAAGTGGTGTGGCAAAGTTTTAATCATGAGGATACTTTAAACATGTATGGGTGATTGTTACAGAATTCACATACCTATAATTTTTTATTATACACTTTTCTGCTGAGTTGTTGTTTTAATTTGAAATCCGTATCTTTTACTTTTAGGATGGATTTGTGCTACAAATTTCAATAATGTTGTAAATAATAATTTTAACCATTTTATTGTTTTCACAGAGTAAATATAAATAGTAATTTCTATGGCTAATACTTGAGGTTGACATACTTGAACATATTTATGAGTGGTTTGATTATTTACACTGATATTAAAAACTATAGCATTTGATCAAAGCATATAAAATGTTCAGTATCCTACTGGATGTAATTACCTATACTATTTAAATGACTATAATTTAGACCATGTCTCTCCTGTGTCTGACCCTCTGCCTGAGAGGAAATTAGTCAGATGAATTAAATTTAACTGTATAAAATGCTACCATAAGGGAAAGTTATGCCTTCAATCTCAGTAGGCTTGTAGCAGTGAGTTGGCAGGCCTTATTTTTGCATTCAAGCACACCACACCTTTCCAACTGCATATATTTATTACTGATTTATTCCAAGCACCCATGTTACTTAAGTTAATTAGTCTTGGTCTTCTATATGTGCTAGATACACTTCTGTGATAGCTCCCAAAGACCACTGTCACCTTGTATTGACAGACTGTGTAATCTTGTGCCCTTAAGTGGGAATGGTACTGATAGAACATGGCAAGCTCTATGTCACTTCCATGATTAGGTTACAAAAGCTTATAACTTCTGTCTTGCAAGTGGACTCTACTGACTTCTCAGTGTACAGCTTTGATGAAGTAAATTGTCACATTCGAGAGATCATGTTACAAGAAATTGAGGACAGCCGCTAGCTAACAATCCACAAGTATTTGAAAGCTGCCAGCAACAACTAGGTGAGCTTAGAAGGAGATCTCTCCCTATTTGAGCCTTTGGATGAGACTACAGGTCCTAGGCTGACAAAGATTACAACTTTGTGAGAAAGTGTGAAATAGAGGACCCGGCTAAGTCATGCCCGGATTCCTGAACCACAGAAACTATGAGATAACAAATGTGTGTTCTTTTAAGCCATTAAATCTTGGGGCAATTTGTAATACAGCAGTAAATAACAATACACTCTGCTGAGTTAGAATCATATACCTTGCAGTGTTATAAGTCAAATTTTTTCCTTACTATTGAATGGTATCTTGTAATTTCATCACTACACACTCAATTGCAATAATAAAACATTAGTATTGATTATGAAATACATATGGAAGTAAACACAATTATATTTCCTATACATTATAAGTTATTATATAAGTTAAACTACAGATCATTTTTACATTTGGGGGAATTTTTTTTTAAAAGACCCGGTTAGATTAGGCTTCTTAAAACAGTAAGTCAAAGAAACTTTTACTCAAGACACACTGTAATTTTCCTGTTATTTTACATTTAGTAAGCATAGACAATTATCTTGTCCCAAGGACGTTTCCAGTTACACTTCTCAAATGTAATTATACAATCAAAATCACACGTGAATACTATTAAGCATAATAATTCAGCCATGACCTAGTCACCCTAATTAAGAACCAGAATAGCAGCATTACTTTGAAGTTTTCTGACTGCTCCTTCTTATTGTACCTCTATGCCTCTTCCACAGAGGTAACTACTATTTAAAATTTTATGGTTATCACTTTCTTACTTTAAAAAGAGTTTGCTACATAGGTCTATATCCTTCAAATATATATTTCTTTATTGAATATGCGTAAAGTAAAAAAAATGACAGTTTATTGACTGGCCCACCAAAATCAACTAAATGGAAAATTAATGAAATACACTCTTCAGACATCACCAGTAAAATAAACATCTAAATATATAATATTTCTCAAAATTTCAGCGTAGATAAAATTTAATCTTCTATGTCTGGGGGGAAATAAAGGCAACTGCTTGCTCTGAATTATTACATTGAATTTCTAACAAATTTATGGTTACAAGCATGTGAGGATACAAGGAGAAAATCATTTTAAAATATTTATTAAACATATTAATGTGAAGTATATATTCAAAATAGATCAAAGTTTGCATTCTTTTAGATTAATCATACTCTACTTGGTGCCTATTCTATTGTAGAATTTAGTGTAGACATTAGTGTAACCTGGAGAAATAGTTGTTTACAACTTGTATCAGGTAATATAGGGATAAAGTTAAACTGTTTCATTGAAACTTGAATAGAATTATTTTAGTGTCATCTGGGTTCTGTAGTTTTTAGTATATCACCACCATATAGCAGCATCAAGTCTTAGGTAAGTGAAGATTGACAACTTAAGAGTAACAAGCGTCACCAGAAGCTTCAACCAATACCAAGTTTACTGAGTTATAAGAAAGGATACTGGGCAGGAAATTAAACAGCATACATGGTAACAGTGTCATAGACATCCAATGGATTTCAGGCAGAATTTTGATGGCCTGAAGACATGTATAGACATGAAAGGCTTGAGTGTGTGTGGACAACCTCAGATCCTGGAAGCCATCAGTACTGGCTCTGTCCACTTTGATATCTTGTAAATTACATAGCCTTAAGGCACAGCAGCCTGGGCCTATTCTGTAGATTAGCTGCCTCTCATAAATGCTGGATACCTATTACTGGATCTTCACAGTAGGATAAAGGTGCTTAATCCTGTAGGTCCTCTTTGGCCAGAATCTCACAATTTGGACCATAAAATGCCTAGCAAACTTTTTCATTAATATTGTCAGAGAGACTGACCAAGAGTTGTGTCCTAAAATGGGACACAAAGTTGAAGTTAGAAGAATGACCTAAGAACCTCTGTTCACCTTTTCTCCCCACATATATTTTAGAGTTACTCTGTCATAAAACTAAAAGATGGTTATTTTCCTTATAACAGGAATCAGGAATTTAGTGACTGACACTACTAGTTTCTATCTCCAGGTCCAAGTTCTTACTATGTAGTTTTGGGCCATTATTTGATTTTATCTAAGGAAGAGAATAAAGGATAAGATAAAACCAAGTTGTAAAGGAGCTGTCAAAAGAGAGTAGATTGTTCAAATACTTTAAAATAGCGCTGTTATGTGAGAGGATAATGAATGAAGGGGGTTAGGATGAAGTTAAAGAGATAGGCAGTAGACATATGAAGGGCCTTGTATACAGGAATATCGGCATACTTTCGTGCTATAAAAATCCATTAAAAGAGTATAAACAGTATAATCAGAAAATCAGATCAGTGAAATTTTGGCTCAACTGAAATAAATCTCCAAGGAAGATGATAAAATGAAGATAACTCAGAGAATGAAGATATTAGCCAGCAAGAAAATTCACTAGGTATCCCAATTACTCTGCTTATTTATAACATACATATAATCAATTCATTATAATTATTATCACAAAATAATATAGTGTTTAAAATGTTAAATAAAATAATAACAAAATAATATTTAATAGACTTGTAGGAAAATGGGAAAGTACATAGAAAAAATGATCTGGTAGATGTCATTTTACTAGTTAAGAAATAGAATATTTCCAGAAAAACCAAGGAATCTGTTAAAACAATATTTGGTTGATGCTTTATTGTATCTTAAAGTGCATTGTCTAATAGTATGCTTCTGGTATATCAAAATGCATTTGAGTTTTTAGAAATTGATCTCATCAAGACACAAGAAGAATTAAGCCTCTTAATATTGTTCTTTTCCTTATATTTAAGAATGCTTTTTGAATTTAACTCTATGATGTCTGATATCTTTGCTTTTATAACAAACCATATCTGTAGCTTTGCAGGGATTTTCATATTTATAGTGATTACTGATAGCTCATGGTATACCTCAGCCGTCTTATTTTGGGCATTCCATTCATCCCACTTATTGTTTATTCATATGTCTTCATTTATATAAGGTTTTGCCTCATTCTGTTTTCCTTTTAATCAGTTTGAAAATTACATTCTTTATTTAATTATCACCCTTGAAATTTTACCATATTGTATCAGTGGAATATAAGAAATTATAAAATCATTCGCTATCTGACCCTGTCCTCCAAAAACCAGGGCCCTGAATGATTATAGGGAGCAGTAGTGTTTCACTTCTAACTTTTAACAACTGCAGAACATTATATTTCTTGACTATCATTCCAGAGAAGACCAATGTTAGAGAAAAAGCCTACCTCCATGCTTTCAAGACATTTTTTCATTCTTATTCTTGGCTGTCTATGATTTGTTAAATGCAAAGAAAGCCACAACTGCCAAACATAACTATGGCCAAAAGGTTTGAGTTGGCCGTTCACCTAATGCTTAGAGAAGAAAAATGCCCAACTTGTAAGAAAGTAAAAGATACTGTATTTTGAAGTATATTTTAACCCAAAGTTCCAAATATTGGGCCTGGAGGTTTATACCTATGTTACAACCCAAAGATTTTCCTATAAGGAGTGTCATTAAGAATTTAAGGAAGTGATTCACAAATCAGGCAGTACACACAGTGTCTATAACCTAAGTACTAAATGTTTTGAAAGGGTGTGATTATTTCAGCTATATATGCCAGGGTATTAGACACTTGGGGAATATGTGTCTTCTGCAGTGTCAGAAAATAAAATGCTAGCAGAGCTAAGGCTTTGATTTGTTATACTTGAATTTCAACCCTGAAAATTAGCCTCAAAATAGTATTTCATTACATATATTATAGCTCTGTGTTGGTAACCATAACAAGAGAGAAAAATTAGGACTTTACAAGTATTTTCAGTACATTTAGCCCGAAATTCATTTCCCTAGAAACAGAAACCACACCTAATGTTACTATATCTTTAATTTATTTTTATCAAATTAACTTTCTTTGGAAAATGGAAAATATCAGTTATCTTTGGGCATCAAAAATGCCCATTTAAGTTTCAAAATATTTATAGATATTCTTTCTTATATATGCTTTCTCATATATACATATATGTGTATTTTGATACTTAAAGAAATTAATTTACTGTCATAAAATTCCATAATTTTATAGAAGACAGATATATTGATTATTAGCACTTTGCTAAGAAGCAATGATATAAATATACTCTTTATAGGAAAGGGACTTTTATTTTATTTCCAATTTCATTTGCTATAGGAAACTCCCTGAAGTACTATTCAAATTGTGTAGCTCAGTGACATGATAAATTCACAAATATCATGGTTCAAGTTTAAGTGTTGATGTATACATTAACTAGGGAAAGCTTATGATAGAATTCCTAAAAATGAGGATAAGCAATGTATGGACAGCACTGATTTTGGGTACTTACCCAAATAAAATGAAAAGACTAATGCAGAAAGCTATTTGCACCCCTATGTTTAGTGCAGTATTATTTATAATAGCCAATATGTAGAATCAACCCAAGTGTCCACTGATAGATGGACAGATAAAGAAGATGTGATATGTATATATACATACAGACAGAGGAATACCAGCCATAAAAAAAGAATGAAATCTTATCATTTGCAACAACATGGATGGACCTAGAGGATATAATGCTAAATAAAATACATCAGGTGGGAAAAGACAAATACTATATGATGTCACTCATATGTGGAACGTAAGAAACAAAAGGAAAAAAAACAAAGCAACAAAACAAACAAAAAATCAGACACTCAAACACAGAGAACAAACTGGTGGTTGCCATGGGGAAGGTGGGTGGGAAGAAGTAAAACAGATAAAGAGGACTAAGAGTATACTTATCTTGATATGCACTGAGAGATGTATAGAATTGTTGAATTATTATATTGTATATCTGAAACTAATATGACACTATATGTTAAATATAGTTGAATAAAAATATAAATTAAAAATATGATCATCAGTGCTGCTATTCAACATTATTTTAAGGTATGTAAAACACTGCAATGACACAAGAATAATAAACTACAAATCTATATTAAATGAAATATTCATAATATTTTCAAAAGAGTGGCTAGCATGTGGAAAGTTAAACTTAGATTTTAAGTGCCATTATTATTTATAGAAGATAAGATTCATTATCTGGAAAACCTCAGAGAATTAACTGAAACATAACTTTATGTTAAAAGGGATTTAGTTAGGTGTCTGATTTGTATATGAAAATCAATAACTTCTTATGTAACTATATGAACCAGTTAGCATAGTTATGAAAAATACCTCCCCTTTCAACATAACAACATAGTTTATTTTTATACGTAAAGGAAACTCGAAGAAAAATATAAAAGTATAATTAATAACCTTAAAGAACTAAATTGAGAATTATATTATTTTCTGAGAGTTAATATAAAAATATATAAACATATCTAAGATTGCAGTCCTTCTAAATTAATTTTGATCTTCAAGTTAATGTCAATGTAGAAATACATGTTTTTGGTAACATAGCAAATTAAATCTGAAGTTTATCTGGAAATTAAATGAGCAAGAGTAATAAAGACAGTTTTGTTAAAAAACAATATGGAAAGAATTTATTATAATATTTTCAGACTTGTTTTAAAACATAGAGTATATCATTATTAAAAAGATAAGTTCATAAAGAGTAAAATTAAAAAATTGACCTGTAGGGCATCTGAGTGGCTGAGTTGGTTAAGCATCTAACTCTCAGTTTTGGCTCAGGTTGTGATCTCACAGATCATGAGTTCGAGCCCCACATCCATCGGGCTTCGCATTGGCAGTGCCAAGCCTGCTTGGGATTCTCCATGTCTCCTCTCTCTCTGCCTCTCTCCAGATTGTGTGTTCTATCTGTCTCTCAAAAATAAACTTAAAAAAGTACCTGTGTATATCAATAATCTATTTATAATGCAAGTAACCTTTTTAACAGATATGAAAAGGATATATTATAAAACAAATAGTAATTTTACCATTGATTCTCCATTGAAATAAAATATATATAAATATAACATACAGAAATTATTTAAGATATAAACAGAGCAGAACTGTGTTTCAAATTAAAAGAAAATACACTGGTTGAAACATAATTGTGATGCTTAAAAGATAACCCAAATTAAAAAAAAAGACAAATGACCTAGATAAAATATTTAGACAAAATATTAATCCAAACTAAAATATGAACCTTTGTACAGTATTATTACTACTAAAGTATAGCAAGCATTTGGATTCTAGAAACTTCTCTCTAGTAATATTCATTTTCTTCTCTTAAATACTACCTGGGTTCCTTCACTGCATCTAGTTTAAATATCTCCTTGGTACCATCCAATCTGGGACAATTTTTGTCTTCTGTTGTCTTTTAGGACTCTGGAAAATTTAAATTGTCTGCTGAGACATTTTGTAGAATGTCCCATAATTGTCTTAACTGATTGTAAATTTTAATTCAAAATTTAAAAAAGGTTAGCTTAAATAAAAGTGCCACGTTCTTATGACTAACCTATCTCGATACACTAATGCTACCATTAGGTGAATAGCTCAAATCAGAATTGTCTCTGAGGTTCAGGTCTGTGTTACCAACTATCTGCTGGATACTTCCGCCATTCAACCCCATAAAGCTCTTCATACAAAGCTCCTTCTCACTGTGTGGGAAAGTCTAGCACAATTCCCTCACATAATAGAGCTCATTAAATACCTTATGAATAAACTAATGTTATCTATATGCTTCCAAGAAGGACATCTCCCTACAACTCAATGAATGCTACTAGATGTTTTCAAGCAAATGCTAAAAGATTATAATCTTCTATACTATCAAAATGTTCTGTTTATAATTAGACTTACTCATTCTCCTTTTGTATAAAAATATCAACAAATACCTCAGAAAATGGAGCGTAAATCTAAGCTTCATAACTGTGGCCAAATAAGTACTGTTCACACTGGTCACTGCTGTTATTCAGATTATTGTTCCATTTTAAAAGGCAGACTAATAGACTAAGCTTTAGAATGAGAGGTCTTTTCAAGAAAAAAAATATACCGAATAATATAACATAACAATATATATATAAAACATATAATAATATATACCAAGGAAGTGAGTCAGAATATGTTTAAATTGCTTCTAATTTATATCTAAGTTGTGTCTTACGGCATTTATGGTACGATTGTGCCTTATAATTATTGTACCTCTATATTGTTTTTCCTTTCCATATTTTCTATTTCTTATTAGTTACATAAGAAATATGATGATAATAAAGTAAAAAATAAAGATTATTCAGAATCTCAATGATATATAATCTGGCTAATGTTAAGCCTTATAGTCATTATTTTTTATTTCTGTAGAATGTATTGTATACTTCATTTTGAAACAGAGAAAACCAATTTTTGTGATTTTTTAGTAATACATTTTTGTCCTAGCTTAAACCTTTATTTTTAAATAAACTATTTATTTATTTTTGAGAGACTGAGAGAGAGCATAAGCAGGGGAGGGGCAGAGAGAGAGGGAGACACAGAATCTGAAGCAGGCTCCAGGCTCTGAGCTATCAGCACAGAGCCCGATGCGGGGCTTGAACCCAAGAACTGGTGAGATCATGACCTGAGCCAAAGTGGGCCATTTAACAGATTGAGCCACCCAGGTTCCCTGACCCAGCTTTAATCTAAGTACTATAAATTAATGATGCAAAAATAGAAAACTATGGAAAATATTAAACATTATAAATAATATCAATCAATATTTAAAAGTAGCAAAAAACAAGCATTTTAAAATAATTATACTTTCAATAGGAAAAAATATGAAAAGTGCACATTTTCATTAAATTTAGAACTTTCCTGGGTTGCTTGCTATAAAATAACAATAGAAAATCCAATTACTTATAAGTATATGGTCCAAAATATGTAATAACTTCTCTGCAAACAATGTAAATATATAACATATGATAAGACATACATTTATTGGTATATAGCTTTGAAAACATAGTGGAGAAGTCCTGTAAGCTGCTTATCATCACTATATATCAATTTATTTAAGCGATGTCACTCTAAGCCAGTTGTGTCTAACAGATAGATATTTTCGAAATGATGGAAATGTTTTTAATATTGCACTGTTCAGTTTGGTAGTCCTTAGCCATATGGACTATCTCAGCACATGAAATGTGACTAGTAAGACAGAGAAATGAAATTTTTATTTTTATTAAATTTAGAAAAATATAAATTGAAATAACAAATGTATAGGGTCCACTATATTGGACAGCATAGAGAAGTATTAGCTTAATGTTCTCTCACTTTATTAATAAATATAGTTCACAAATTAGTAAAATAACAAACGAATGTGATTTTGTCAATTTTTATGGAAAGTGATCGATTTCTATGAATGCTATTCCTAAGCATTTCATTCTGAATGAGATACAAAAAGCATGGGCTCTAAAGCAAGTAAAAAAAAAAAAACAGCCTCTGTTAGTTTGGTCTTAAATCCTCTTTTAAGTGGACAACTTCTTTATCAATGTATGGGAGTTTCCCCTCTGTAAGAACTGCAGAGTAAGTGCTTTTAAATTGAACGGTCCTATTGAATACCTTTGTGGGCAATTCACACATGAAGAACATCAAAAATTATAATGTTATTGCTTATTTATTTTATGAATCCTTCCTTGCTGGTGTGGGTTATTTTTATATGAACCTTTAATTACTGTTTCTGAAACTTACAAGCATAAATCTTTCCTGCCTTCTCTGGTAATGAGACACATTAAGTGCTTACAAAAATTCACTGGAAATTTTGCTGATGACAATGCATCTGAAATACAATTTGCTGCATTGTTCCTACACAAAATCCCATTGTGTTTAGCCATCCTTAACATGTAAAATGACACTTACTCCCCTCATTTTCCTGACAACAATGATATACAGTCCACAATCAGGGACCCAATAACTTTGGATAAAACCCTTGAGCGATTTGCATAACCTGTGATTCTTGATAAATGGTAAAAGATATAATTGGAATGTAAACAAAAGATTCAATAACATTTTAAGTGACTTCATCAGGAATAAGTACATTTAAAATTCTGTAGGAAAATAATAAATCTGTACAAAATTATGGCATGGAAAATGAAAATGTTTAAAATCTTTGTAACTCTGACATTGTTTGTTTTGGTTTCCTCATTTAAACAATTTAAGAATTAATTTAAAGAAAAAAATTAATTTTTCCATTATCAATTAAAAGCTGGGCAGCTGTAATTTTACACTGCAGACTTTTTTTTCTTTTCTTTTCTTTTTTATTTCTATTATTTCTTTTTTTGGTGAGGCTGCTGCGTTTTGTTGTTATTGGTGGTGGTGGTGGTGGTTTTTTTGGTTTTATTGTGGTTTTTTTTTGGTGTAGTGCAGCTGTTTTGATCTGGGCTAAAGTGATAGTACTGACAATAAAATTAAAAAAATCTAACTTTACTTTGCATTTAACACGTACCCACATACCAATAATTTAAATTTGTTGGTGGTCTTGGAAAGCTGACTAGAATTTTGCTTATTTATGTCTAGATGCTTGGGTTTGTTAGCATTCTTTGAGTATGTTTGTGTGTGTGTGTGTATCTGTATGTGTGTACATGCCTGTGTGCATATTTTATTGAATTTCATTAATTCACTCTGACTGCTTATGACCTCTTTAGCCTCTAGGCTTTCAAACCCTGTAAAACAGTGACTCTGAATCTAATATTTCTCTCTAAAATATCTCTAAATTCTGTTCTTTTAATTTATAGGAAAATTGCTAATGTGGTCATTCACGCTGTTGGCTTATTATGCTTTATAGTTTAATTGACCAAACACTGCACTTCTATGGAAATTCTTCTATATAACATTAGGATAGGAGAGAAGGGACCTAGCTTCAAATAGAAACCACATGGATCATATTATTTTGAACACAGAATACATGACAACAGAGGTTTGTTTCCCAACTCTAAGAATTCCTATTTATAATAGTAATCAACCTGTCTCAATTTATTGAATTAAATATCGGATAGTGCTGGGATAATATAAATTTTGTAAACATTCTATATTATACTTTACAAATATATTTATATTAAAAACTATACATTACATATCAAGTGTATCTTCTGTATGAATAATGTAATATATTAATACCCTAACATTTTGGCTTTGGCTATTAAGCTATATTGCACAAAAGTATGAAAAGGATTGAGTTTTTCGAATATGTGAATGGATGTTTTTCATTTTGTAATATGCTCTAATTCTTGTATTTTTCTCAAATATTTCTTTTACTTCATTTGCTCTCTATTTACCTTCAGAAAGGAGCATGCCCCTTCTCTTGACACATCATTGATGTGAGGTATTGAGCAAATATGATGTGTTTGAGTTGCATTTAGGTGCCTATGCAACTTTAATTTTGTTTATTATATACCTTCAAATGTACTGAGGAGGAGTCAAAACCTTTCCTTCAGAAGTTTGGAACTTGCATTTTTGCATGATCTCTGAGATCTCCGTGCTTTTTTTTGTGAAGTCCTGAGCTTATTAACTTACTGTCCCTATCTCTCTACAGCCCCGCTGCAGCTTTTTGGGTCACAGAGGAGTTTTCCTTGTTCTCTAAGTCCCTTCTCAGCTTTCTGTGCCTTTAGAGATCTTTATCCATCCTTTGACTTTCCCTTAGTGTTTGAAACAGAAATGTTCTACATTCTGCAAAGCCCTGGAATGCCTCAGATATATATTTTGAGCACTCTTCTTTCACCCCAAACTGAAGCGGTTGGAGTTATTGCATGCCATAAATACAATTCTTGGATCAATCCTGCCCTCTTGGGAAAAGTAGCTGAAAGCCCAAATCACCTTTAAATGATAATCATTATCTCTCTTCTACTCTTCCCCACTATCACATATGTAATTTGGGAAAATCAACTCACTCATTTTGGAAGAGATGTATAAGAATTATTTTATAATCCTTTGGCAAACTCAGAAAGTCTCAAAGAATCTAGAAAAAGTTAAATTCTCTAGGGAATAAATTATTTCCACTTCATTTCCGTCTCTACGCATGTAGCAATGCTTTCCCATGTGCCTAACAACAGTGGTAAACGTTCTACCCATGAGCCTGTATGAAATGCAAAGACAAAGCTCATTCCTCTGAGATAATAGAGATTTCTTCTATATTCTTACATACCAAAAGAACACTATGTGTAGGGATAATACCCCTGGATTAGTGCTTCTCATAATGTCATCCATCAGAATCAGCTGGGCATTTGTTATAAATGAAAATCCTAAAGCCCCATTCCAACCTATTGAATCAGAAACTCTGGGACTGCTACCTGGAAATCTGTGATTTACCAACCTTCAGATGATTCTGATGTATTGTTAAGTTGAAAAAGCATTGATTGCTATCACTGTGATTAAATATGCTAGTGTGACTCTGTGTGTGTGTGTGTGTGTGTGTGTGTAGGATTCAAAGATTAATGTGCTAATTTCTAACAATATTTTAGTATCTTAATTATTAGCAGAAGTACATTTTAATGATGAAAAGCCCTCTCTCTTCTTTTTAAATCCAATGTAATATAATACTGCTATTTAAAATTCCTAGTGCTTCAGATGTCTGAGGCTCATTTTCTCATCTGTAATAATAACAGCTAAGCCTTAGGGTTGTGATGGATATAAATAAGGCAATGCAAATATGTAATATATTCAGTATAGAACCCATGGACATTATAATTATGGCCTTTACTTTTTCCTATAAGGGCTATAGCCAATGGACACTGCTTTATTGGAATTAATTAATCCCTTTGTTCTTGGTTTGCAAACCAAACTTTCTCCTTTATATATATTTTTTTAATTTTTAAGAGAGAGTATGCATGCACATGTGTATTAGTGGTGGAGAGGCAGAGAGAGAGAGAGACAATCTTAAGCAGGTTCCATGGCCAGTGCAGAGCCACACATGGGCTCGATCTCATGACATGAGATCATGACCTGAGCCAAAATCAACAGTCAGACGCTTAACCAACTGAGCCACCCAGGCACCCCTAATTCTATTTTTTAATGTAAGTTCTATGCCCAATGTGAGGCTTGACTCACAACCCTGAAATCAAGAGTTACATCCTCTATGGACGGAGCCAGCCAGCACCCCCCCGCCTTACACTCAATGTTGATGATGCCACATCCCTGCTTTATACTTCTTTGAACATCTCTCTTACCACCTAACATGACTTTTTCTTGCTTTCTGTGTGTTCCAAATCCATTAAATAAAGCCCTAATGTTAGAAAATGTGATGCCTAATAAAACTCTTTGAAAGACATAACTATAGGACAGTGTAAACGCTTGATATTTATTGAAGGTGATATAGACATTTAAAATTTTTTAAACAAAATTACATGGTGAACAAAATACAGTACTATTTTATATAACAATGGTGAACAAATGCATTTCTTTATTCATCCAACATGTATTTATTGAGTACCTCATGTACCAGACATGGTGGTGGGCTCTTAGGAAACACTTGAAAACATGGAAAGAAATATTTTGTATCTCATGAAGTTACAGTCTAGAGGTAATGTAGTCACAAATTAAATAACTTACCAAATAACTTTATAGTTATGATTGTATGAAACAAGTTGTATTTTTTGAGCATTTAATGGATTAGAGTTATTTTTAGATTGCCAGATTTATTATATTTTCTTCCTCTCTCTACTCCTTTTCTTCTCATCTCTTCTTTATCCTTCCTTATGTTCATTACAAATGGTATCAGGTGTTTATTTTTTTATTTTAATTTAATTTTTTTTTTTTTTGAGAGAGAGAGAGCAAGCAAACAGGGAAGGGGCAGAGAGATGAAGAGAGAATCCCAAATAGGCTCCATGCTCAGATCAGAGCTCAACACGGGCTTGATCCCATGACTCCGAGATCATGACTTGAGCAAAAATAAAGAGTCAGATGCTTAATCCACTGAGCTGCCCAGGTGCCCCTGGTGTTTACTTTTTTTTTTTTTAGCCTGTATACTTTTCAATACTTAGTGTTATTGAAAGTGGCAGAACAGACAACTCTTGATTATTATGTTAATTTGAAATGCTTTCCTGGAGAAAATTTGGCAATGGCTATAAAAGTGTTGGAGGAAGAATTCCTTCTACTCTTCAAGGTCTTCCTAGTTGGGCTAAGAATCAAATTGACATGAGACAGATTAACAGGAGAAAATAAAATTTAATAGCATGCATGAATAGGGGATCCATGCAGACATGGAAATGCCAAAGACAGGCAACTAGATGTTTATGTGAGCTAAGGAGATGGGTAGAGGTCTGACAATACAAAGGGGAGAAAGCAGGAAGATGAAAGGAGATGTTTGGAAGATAAAGGTTTTCATATTATATAGGTGAGTTTCCTAAGTAAAGAGGAATCTCGGTTAATAGCTCTCTTCCTGGTACAAGTAGGCAATTGAGAGGGAGGTAAAAAGTTTTTCCTGAATCTGCTGGGTTTTGATTGCTTCAAAATCAAAATAATGTTCATGCCAACAACACGGCCCATCTTGGGGTATCTACCCTTCAATCCTACAAAAATCCTTAATACCTGGGTTAAATTTTTCCTAAGTTATATTCTAAAATACCAATATTATTTTAATTTAAAGCCAAAGGACAAATACTAGGGAACTCCTAATGGTATGACAAAGATGAATAAATTATCTCCTCATTGTTAAGGAATATAATAACTGGAAGCAGTCACGATTTTGCAGAATGTGTAACAATTTATGCATAGATGAAATGAATAGCTCTTCTGATTAGTACAAGAATTTACTAATTTATAATGTAAAATAAAACATGCAATTTTATTGAGTTCTAAATTCAAAGTTAATGTATTTAAGACTAATATAACCACTGATAACATTACAGTTTTGTCATTGGAATGGATAAGAAGATTTTAGATAGCTTTTACAAATCAAGTGAGAGGAGATACTGTTTCCTAAGGTAATAACTTTGATCGTATGCTTAGTTATTTTAAAGCTCAAGCTATTTTTCATTTACTCCCATAAAACATTATATTGAGAGAAAATATTGTTCAAACAGTCATTCTAGTTTGGGAACTATAACCTCAATAAAAGTGCATTATAAAGCTTAACACTTTTTTGATTTACCAAATGGCTCTTTATCTACCTTGAAATGGGATCCATTTGAAATAATAGTATTTCTGATAACATATATGTTTCAAAGTGCCTTTGTTAAATTTTATAGTAGTATTTTGGCTTTGGAAGATTTATAGAAGGATGAAGATGAGGACCCACAATATTACAAATAAAATGGCATTACTTTTCACTTTTGAAAACTTTACAACTCTTTCATTTAATATATTATCCTAGAAATAATCTTACTTGAAACCTGAAGGCCAATTAATTAACATAGTATCAAACTAAATAAAACACTTCCCACTTAAATGTTATATTTCCATATAAAATTGGAATGTTTTAAAATAATTATATTTTCAAAATCCCTAATTCAACTTTTCACTCAAATCAAAATCTCAATTTAGTTAGTTCATCATTGTTATCATAGCATGTGCTGATGATTGCTTGTTTCTTTAGAGATTTTGATTAGTTTCAACAAAGTGGCATAATATTTTCAGTAATTTTGGAGAATTTTTTCCTCATATATATTAATGTTTTCAAACATAAACATTTCTGTCTGTTAGTAAACCAGGTTTATATACTTGAATATATGCAATGTATGTTGCACTGTAAAACCATACTCCTTGAAAGCATTTTTATTTTAGAGTAGAAACTTTAATGACAGACATAATATTAACAACATAAAGGGCACATTTGAAGTTGGAAAATGATAAAGCATTAGAGCCACTTAAATACTATAGTATGAAAACACCTGGTGATAAGAGATTGCATATTTTTCTACCTCTAGGTAACTTTATTTTAAACTCTGAAAGCAATTTATTTTAAACTCTGAAAGGTGTTATGATTGAGTTTGTAACTGATTTCTAATCAGTTTTATTTAATTCACAAAGAGTATCATAGAAATTATTTTTAGGTCAGATTATACAAAATACACAATTACCAATACTGAAAACAATTTGTTTTAGTCTTTGTAAAGCTTAATACATGGCATAAAAGATTTCAAATAACATATCCACGTGTTGCATATAAAATATAGAATGACTAAACACACTTGTATCCATTGTTGAGATTAAGAAATAAAACATTTAAAATCTATTCAAGTGTTTCCTGTATCCCTAATGTTAGTTTTTTTTTTCTTTTCCTTTTAATAGACTATTTTTAGAGCAGTTTTAGGTTCACAGTGAAATTGAGCAGGAAGTACAGAAAGTTCACATATTCTATCCACCATCACACACGCAGTCTTCCCCATCATCAACATTATTCCCAAGAGTGAAACAATTCTTGTAGTTGGCGAGTCTATGTTGACACTTCATAATCACCCTATCATTTACCTTATGGTTCACTCTTAGTTTTGTGTATTCTATGGGTTTGGACACATGTGTAACACTACGTATCTGCCATTATAGTATCATAGAGAATAGTGTCACTGCTCTAGAAAGTCTTCCTATTCATTCGTCTCTTTCCTCTACTCCTTGCTGCCTACTGATCATTTTACTGTCTCTATAGTTTTTGCCTTTTTAAAAATAATATTAATATAGTTGGAAACATACAGTATGTAGACCTCTCAGATTAACCTCTTTCACTTCGTAATATGCATTTAAGTTTCCTTCATGTCTTCTGAGTGGAGCATCTTTTCATACACTTGGTTGCCATCCATATATCTTCTTTAGTTCCCCATGGTTTTAAAACCCCATGTTTGCAATTATATGAAATGGGAATGTGTTCCTTTAGGGTAGGAGCACAAAGAGGGTTTACCAAGTAAAACAATATGGAGATTGTATATAAACAAACAGCTGGCTTTGCAAATATATTAATATGGTCTGTCAGGAAATAATAGATTTTTGAAATTGCTTGGGCAACAAAGCTGCAATTTCCTTGTGAGATCTGTGAAACACAATTCTGCTATCATATAGCTATTTCTAAGGAGAAGAAAATGTTTCTTCCCCACTGGATATGAATAGGCAGTTTGGCATGCACATTTGTTTTAAAGCACTGAAGAAAAAAAGGGTATTTATGTTTAAACTTCTGATTATACTCAGGCATTGAATACACAAAATTTTGCAAAGAGAAAATTATATGACATTTTGAGTTTTTAGTGGTAATTTGATATAATATGGAATATAAATTTACACTAAATTCCAAATACATTGTCTTCCTTTTAATTAACTCTTCAGACATTATTTTCCCCAGTTAGGCTGTTCCTTACCACATATCCCAAATGGCAAAATTAGTAACTACCCACACTTTTATTCTCTTATTCTCTCTTATATTTTCAGAGAACATCTACACACACACACACACACACACACACACACACACAAATACATCAACATAGTGAGGAAAACTGGAAAAAAGAGTTCTATACTTTTTTATTGCACTACCTTAGAAGATCTATCATATTTGGTTTCCTCTCATAAATATGACCTAATTTGGAACAATTGGAGCATTTAAAACAATTATAACTGCAAAATTACATAAAACATATTCAAATCAATAAGTTTATAATAATACTCAGAAAAACAAACAAAAGTCTTACTGGTCAACTGTCACAGACTATGAGTCTGGAATTCTCTCTTGTCAAGCAAGAGAGCAGATGAAGAATTGGATACAAGAAGGGGTAATGTCTAGGAGGACACAAGAGCCCTGAACAGGGGGTTTCATCTCCGTATTTATTAAGCTCTCAAGATCTTATATACATGGTAAATGTGCAAAAGAAAATCAGAGAGTAATCATTAACTTGTTTAAGAAGCAAAGGGTCTGGGGGACAAGTGGAGTTTGAAGTTGTGATCAAAGTATATTGGTGCCAGATGGAAAGTAGTTTCTTGCAGGTGATACAAGTCACTTGTGATCCCATTATAATAATATCTCACTAACTAACCTTGGGCACTTTTGCCTTGTGGCAGTGGCTTTCTGCCTTCAGCTTTTTTAACACATTTATGTAAGTATAAGGAATTCTCGAACCTATTTCCCTATAGTCAACCTTGGGTGTTGCTAGGCTTTGAATCATTCTGAAGTCTGTTAATTACTTTTTAAAATACAAAGGCTATCCCTAGTCTTCCCCTCCCGTTCTCTCTTTATTTCTCATTTTTTTCAAAGTTATACATGTTCAAAGTTTTAAAAGACCAGTTCTAAAAGGATTATAACACTAAAGGGTTTTAGCCCCATCTTGTGATTTTACCTTGATATTCCTGAAAAATATTCTTATAATTTCTTTTATTTTTCAATTTTAAACACTATTTCTTGGCTTCCTACTATAGAAATAAGAATTTAGTTCTCATACACTTGACCTACAGCTTTCACATATGCTTTTCATTGTCAATGTACTCTCACCAGCAAGACCCTACAGATCAACCCCATCACCTGACCTTTACTTCCCACCTGCATATATCCGCTGACATTTGTCCCACATTTTCCTTTCGTTCTTCTTTCCACTTTATCTATTAACTCAAGCAAAAGACCCAATGGGCATACTCCCTTAGGCAATAACAACTGCCCTTCCAAAGAGCTCTGGCCAGCCCAGACCACCCAGGTCAGTTTGAGCTCAACACACGACTGACTCACATCACTACAGATGGACTATGGAGTGACCGACTGTTACTTCTTCCTCATTATAATACAAATCCTATTTCTATATCATTTTCCCCGGAAGTGTTAAAGTTATTTTGCATGATCTTTGTGTTTCCAAGTGGTGTTGTTAAAAAGTACAATGGCTTCAGTGTATTGTTCCTCTTTGTTCTACTTACCTATATCCTAAAGCCCATAAGATATGAAGTTTACATTTTCCTGAAATTCCTAACAATGTGGTTCATGGAGCAATTTTAGCATAGATTTGTCTAGACATTTGAAGGAAGGAGCTTTTTTTTTTCTTTTAATCTATAGAATAAGTTATTCAGATCTAGAATTTTTACTGATGTATTTATTTGACAATTTCCTACTAGTTCTTATATGCCCTTTTCTGAAACTCCTGGGTTTATATTATAATATGCTTAGATTTTTTTCTTCCCTATTTTCCATCTCCTCTTCTCTTTGGCTTACTTTCTAGCATATTTCTTTATTCTTATGTTTTAATATTTTTATTCCATTGTTTTATAATTTTAATGTATGTAAAACATATGCTTCTGAAATATTTTTGTTAGATTTTTATGAGAAGAGTGGACATATATATGAATTATATAAGTATGCATTTTATATAAAAATTTGATTTGCCATATTTAATAAAAATCTCTTGGTAATATTGTTAGTTTTTGAAAAACAATATGGCTTAGCAGTTGTGATACTACATAAAAGTTAGAAAGGCTGTTCAAAATTTGAATTCCAACTGCAATATTTACTGGCTGGGTGACCCAAGTATATCCAAGTTATTAAACTTCCTAAGCTCAGCTTCATCTCAATACTGTGAGGGCAATGATATTTACCACAGGTTTATTTTGTGGGTTCCATGTCTTGATATTTATTAGTTGATTTCATAGAGATATCCATTACCATATATGTCCTTCATTTCTTTTGATAGAGTGCCCTTTGACTTTATTCCCTGCACTATTCACTTTGAACCCTCAGGTTCTTTGCCATGATAACTAAATTAATCTAAAACATGGGAAAACTAATCCAAATTATTTCTTTTCTCACTTTTATCTGCTTTCAAGAACACTTCAAAAGGAAATACTAGAATCCTGAAGATAATAAACTTACTTTAAGAAAATATATGATTTTCCCACAAACCTGCTTCTCTCAAGACTTCTTGTTTAGCAACCGGCCACCACATTACTGCTGTTGCTCAGTCCATAAATTACTAAGTCATTCTTGATTCCTACCACTCAATTCAATTGCTTTGGCAAGTATTGTTAGCTTGATCTTTAATATTTTGCTATTTTTATTAATATACTTCTCCCCACATGTGATTAGGATTCCATGGATTAAAATTCCATGTGATTAGGGACTTGATCTGTGATTCACTGCCTAGAACACTGTTTGCAACAAAATAATGAACTAGTAAATAGTATTAAAACTAGACTGGGCCCTCAGCAATGCTCAGTAGTAATAGTATTTTTCTTTGACTCAGATGCTATTTCAATCTTCAACATTCTCTTTGTGTCCCCTCTCATCATTTTGATTCCTCACATTCAGTTTGTTGAACTTTTCTTCTTTTAGAGAGTATAGAAGCAATTAAATGTGAACTACCTCAAGCCACATATCACCTGCCAAGTCAGAGAACATACTACTTCCTTTACACTATTGTGCCGAATGCTCAAGAAATTATCTCCAATGCAATTACTTAATTGTAATTTCAATAGGCCATCCCATCATTCCAAAAATCCAGGTGTTTCTGAAAGATGGAATATCTTATATGACCAGAAATTCATCATCAATAGTTCATTAACTTATTTATTCCATTGTAAAGTGAATTCTCTATTCATAACAATATTCTGTGGCATATCATGACAATTTATAAGTTATTCATTAAGCAACAACAACAAAAAAAAACATGACAGGAGAGAAATGCATATTATACTTACTATAATTCAGTAAAAACAAATCACTGGCTTCCTCATAGTGAAATGAGCTCAAGTTTTTGTTAATCTGCTTTCAGTAACTGAGAATCAAATTTTGTTGTTTTTTGAAAATTTGAAATTTGGAAAAGGTAACTGAGTTCAAACCTAACAGTCATCATTGAGTCTTTCTGGTGAGCTTTACATGACACAGACTTTAAATGTATTTGCTTATCCCTACCTTAAGCCATATCTTCCTCCAGAAACCATACCCACTAGAAATATATGCCTTTTCCAAAGCCATTCCTGGATATACGGGGCAATGATCTAGTGGCACAGAGGTACTATTAGGATTTCTGCCAGCAAGTCCTGTGGAGCCATTTTTATTTATTTATTTTTTTAATTTTTATTATTTTTTAATAGTTTATTGCCAAATTGGTTTCCATATAACACCCAGTGCTCTTCCCCACAAGTGCCCCCCTCCATGACCATGACCCCCTACCCTTTTCCCCCTCCCTCTTCAGCCCTCAGTTTGTTTTCAGTATTCAAGAATCTCTTGTGATTTGCCTCTCTCCCTCTCCCTAACTTCCCTCCCCTCTTCCCCTTCCCATGGTCCCTTGTTAGGTTTCTCCTGTTAGACCTATGAGTGAAAACATATGGTATCTGTCCTTCTCTGCCTGACTTATTTCGCTTAGCATGACACCCTCAAAGTTCATCCACTTTGTTACAAATGGCCAGATTTCATTCTTTCTCATTGCCATGTAGTATTCCATTGTGTGTGTATATATATATGTGGAGCCATTTTTAAAGGAGGCTTCAAACTTATCCTACTAAGTCAAATGAACAAAAAAATTCCTTATAAACCCCAAGTGTTGGTAGAGTAAAAGATGACTGTGAGTCAGGATGGGATATGATGAAAGTTTGAGTAACTTCTCAGTTCCAGTTCTATATATATCTTGCTCCTTTCTCATCATCTATCCATATATAGAATTAATATCTAACCTATTCTTTAGATTTCAATTTTAGATTTAGATTGTCTAAATAAACTAGAAAAGTCCTAAAATTTATTATTTTATACTTCCCCCTTATTTGTTGACTTTTGATCAACATTTTTTCCCTTCTCCTGTGCCTCCATGAGGTAACAACTCTATTAAAAGCCTTTTAAATATTGAGAAATGATAGTCTTAGGAAATGAGGATGATCTGCACCCTCCCCCGTTTTCAGATAATTGCCACTGACAAGCAGCATCATCAGCTTATCAGTAAGTGAAGAAGAAAAGGCAATCTGTAAGGGAGATTTAGTGAGAGCTGTCCATCTGGGTACTCATGCTACCTAAACTATTACAATTCTGAAGATTCCAATCTTATCCTATAGATGTCCTACTTTTCACATGTGATACCTGGGAGGACTGTAAATGTAACTGACATTGTAATTTGCAACCAGCAGGATCAACAGATCAATATTTGATTTGGGTTGTCAGGAATCTCAGTTTTTCAGCTTCCTGAGATAAGAGATTCTTTTATCCCTGCCACAGAAAGTTTCTTGGTTTCTGCCAATGACTTGAGCTGATACTTGAACTTTTATTCTCTTTTTAAAGTTTCCTGATTTTGAGGCTGCACCCCACTTCACGATTCTCCATTTCTCATTTGTTCACACCACTGAATGGCAATGACAATGCAGTCCTTAAAATTTTAGATCTTAGTGGGTTCCTTACTAGATTCTAAGGATAACTAAATTTAACTAAGGAAAATTCAATTTTCTCCTCCTGCAATGGAGCAAAATTCATGAAATTCCTGAGAAATATTAATGGGAACCCGGATACCTAGGATTTTCTAACATTTTCTTAAGGATCTCTTCCCTGTAATGCTCTCTGGTAATTAGGCCAATATAGTAGTTAGGAGAAAGGATTTTCTAAGTTCCTTCTGTTTTTATAGTTGAAGGTGGGGACCTGTCTCTCATTAAGTCCTAGCTATTAGGGAATCCTTCCTAATTAAGAAGGACATTTGTATGTTGGACAAACAAAAATAACAAATATTTATAAATACCACACTGCTTTGTATGACTGATATGGTTTTTTACCACCCAGCACTGTTTTACGTGTCCTATTTTACCTTCTACCTCTCACTATTATGTTGACCTAATTATATCTCCTGGAAAAATACCATGACTTTTCATGCTCTGTAATCTTTGTACATGTTCTTCCTTTTTTCCTTCAAAGTCCATTCAATATCTTAAGTAGATCTCCTCATTCCTGATGATTTAATTGTAGAAAGCCTGCAGTCCTCATCCATAGAAAATTATATAATTGATTTCTCCTCTAACATAGCTTCATGGTTAACCCTGTTAATGCTGATCATATTACTTCACATTCCTCTCCCTCCTCTCTCTCTCTCTCTCTCTCTCTCTCTCTTTCCTGGTCCCCTCTGTTTTCTTCCTGTTCTCCTTTAAGTCCTTTAGGAGAAAAGCATATTTTACATATTTTCAGTTTCAGACAATAGAGCATAGTACCTGGTACACTCTCAGTACTTATCAAGAGTTTAGTGTTGAATATATACTTACTAAATTAGTCTTTCACATTAAAATGAAAATGCTGAGACCTGACCAGCATTATTATGGTCTTTATATCAGGTCACATGAGCTAAAAAAATCTGGTATTCTGCCATCAAGGCCAGTATTATTTCCACAACACAAAGCTAAACCATTTGTATAAATGATCAAAACAATAAAACCAATCAGAGACAGTAAGAAACTATATCAATGTGTTTGCAACTACACTATTAAATAAAATAGTCAGATTTACATTAGCCAAAGTACACTTACTAATAATGTTCCTGAAATTCTTCTGATATCACATATTTTGGGATATTCTTAAGTGACTTTCTACTCCTAAATGAGAAAACTGAATAACAGAATCAACTGTGTGTTTCTGGACAAATATATTAAGTCCATGGTAGTCACGCTATAATTCCTTACATAAAAATAGTATACATTCATTGAATATCAATGCTTTGATTCATCAATAGAGTATACAGAAATTATTGATAATGTCATTGTTCATCATGAAAAAAACAAAAATATGTCTGTATATATACATATTTGTATATATGTGCAAAGTAATAAAACTACTGATGAAGAAAGATTTTAAAAATGTGGTAAGTATATGAAACTGAAAATAAATAAAATCACAATCATGACCATTAACATTAACTAGGTTGATTTCTAAATTTTCTCTTTTGCTCATATTTCCAAACATTGCTACTATCTAGTAGCACTAAAATAAGCATTGTTTCGTTATTTAAAAACCATTAATATATGTATGTATATGACCTAACCATCATCTTTCTTAATAAAAGTTTATTAAGTTTTATTCATTTTTTTATTATTATTTTTTATTTATTTGGGGAGAGAGAGAGAGAGAACGAACACACGAACCCCAAGCAGGCTCTGTGCTGTCAGCGCAAGACCGATGTGGAGCTCAAACTCAAGACTGCTGAGGTCATGACCTGAGCAGAAATGAAGTGTTGGAGGCTTAACCGACTGAGCCACACAGGTGCCCCTTATGTTTTAAAGTTTATAGTTTTATTATGTGAGTTTAGTGCCTAATTGTAAATTTATTTTGAAATAGCATGAAACATACATACATGTTTAGAGATGACTCAATATTTTTCCTTTACTTCATCTCCTACAACTAAAAAAAATTCATCAAGTAAGTTATATCAATTCAAACTCCAAAATAACTTATCTCACTTCATCTCTCAGTCTCTATTGATGCCATTCTCATCCATGTCTCCATCACCACAGCTCCTTTACAGGCCTCATCCATCTATTTCCAATCTCATTTCAAATCAGTCTTTCCATTATGCATGTTTCTCCCAAAGTGAACTTTTAGAACCTGCTCTTTCCCTGGAATTTAAATGTGTATTCTGCTCTACTCTGTTTGGAATATTGATTCTCATTTTTCTCATAGCTGGCTTCTTTTTATCTCACAAGTGTGAGTCCAAAGATCACATTATTAGGGAAGGTCTCCACTCTCCACATGCAATGCAGTCCCTCACAAAGTCACCCTCTATTAAATTACTTTGGTTATATCATTCCTAACATCATATTATAAAATATTATTTAATTGTATTCATTATATCTCCTTCCTGTGAAACTCTAAGGTCCTTCCAAATAGAGGCATGGCTTTCCTGGATTCCTCTCCATCTTTTCTCTATTTTTTTTTTTTCCGTAGCATTGCCTGCTACGGAAGAGAGATAGGTATATAGACAGCAAGGCAATTCATGAAGAATTGAAGTCTGTATTTTTCTCCTCTACCTTCTAAGCATCTCAAAGCTTAAATTGTAAAGTCACATGCACTAAATAGATACTCAAGTTGTAAAGTCACAGACCCTAATATATAGTAATTTGGAAAACAAAGTAAGCATATTTTCATTATCAAATAATTTCTTTCAGCTTATTGTGCTTTCCTAAGTATTTTTTTAAATATAGCTTTATTCTGAATATTTACTGTCAAATTTTAAGATTATTCCACTTCACATTCTAAAGATTCATCAAAAACTTTATATCTAGCAATGAATATAATTCTTCATATGTACCTGGATAAATATAGTTTAAGCAGATATTAGGGCCCCCCTCTTTTCGGTCTTATACTTGTCTTAAAGCTGAAGTTGATATCAAATTTTATTTGAGAGCTAACTCAAACAAATGATATACACTGAGACTGAGATTAACTGAAATATCAATGTTTCCTAAGGTAAACAAAGGAATTCCAGCAATTATTATGTGCCAGTGTAAGTTAGGTAAAAAATGTACAATTTTGGTGAGTGATATTGATAATGGGGGAGTCTATGCATGTGTGGGGGCAAAGAAGTATGGAAATCTTTGTAACTTTCTCTGATATTTATAGTAAATTTAACACTGCTCTAAAATGGTCTTTAACTTAAATGGGATACAAATTTAGGCCCAATAGATCATAATGATTCCTAAGGTATTACTCCAGAACTAATCATCAACAATCCTTTTTGTATCCATATTTTAGAACTTTTCTCATACTGTAACTAAGCAAAATATATAAATCATGCATACGTCCAGAGAAATCAGCAAACACACTCCTATTTTATTCTGGGTAATTGACTGAATTCTGTATTCATGACATTATGCTTCAATTCCAGTCACTTTTAGCAAGTGTCATAAACATGTACAGGCTCTTAAGGAGTTTTACTGGTGCATAAGAAAGCAGAACGAGCTTTAATTTGCATATATTCATATGGTATAAAGAACTATATTGCACTGTTACTCAGCTATATAAAGCCTATATAAGATATATTATTACTTCATAGCTCACATATTTTGATTTTGTGTCAATTTAGTCATTTTTCTATTAGTGTTCCCAAAGACAAGATAGGTTCTGGTTAATGAGCCAAAAAATTAACAAGTTGGGTAAAATGCAATTAATTCAAACACCTTTTCTCAAACAAGAATCATTCGGATTTTTCTTATCCATTCTTTGACAAACATACATTTTATTTTACTTAGCACATCAAGCCCTATTGCCTCTGAGTATAAATGAGCCAAATCAGTTTACTCTGGGTATCCATACCTAGGCTCAATCATACCAGAGTACAACGCAAGAAGCCTCAGAAAACTACATCTAACATTAACTAGCATATGCCATAAAAACTAGCATTTGAATGGAGCATGACATGAGACACCTTATTCCTGAAACCCTAAGATATTAATTGAAATTGGAAAATTTATATATATTCAAGGACTAATTTAAATCAATTGAATTGGAATTAACTCATTGTTTTGATTAACACAGAGGAAGAAAAGTTAACTTTTTCTAGTTTTCTCCTTAAGTAGATGTTAGTGTTCTATGTACATAGATATTTTAAAGAAAAAAATAAATGCAATTATGTTAATTGATCAAAACAATATATTATTAAAATATACAGATAATTTAGTGTTTGAAGGGATAGAAATATCTGGATTTCAACATTACCATTTATTGAGCATAATGCTAGAAATTTTGTAGCTATTAACTCACTTTAACATCAAAGAATCCTAGAACATAAATATAACATATTGTTATCCTAAAGTAACTGAAGTCAAATCCCTTTGGTTCTAACTTCAAAATAAAATGGGAATATGTTTATTTAAATTGGATATCTTCCTATTTTCTTGCTTGTATCTTCTATTCTCCCATATCTATTTTCCCGCATAGCAGCCAGAATCATCTTACAAGTTCAAATATGATCTGGGGCATATTTCAAGCTCTTACTGTTTCTTTTCTTTAAAAAAAAATATTTCCTTATTTATTTTAAGAGAGACAGCATGAACATGAGCGGGGGAGGGGCAGAGAGAGAGAGGGAGAGAGAGAATCCCAAGCAGGCTCCATACTTTCAGTGCAGAACCTGATATGGGGCTCAATCACATGAACTGTGCGATCATGACCTGAGCGGAAATCAAGAATAAGCAGCTTAACAGACTGAGACACCCTTGGCTGTCCCCAAAGTTCTTGTTGTTTCTAAGGTCTACATTAAAATTACTGGTATGAATTCAATTTAATCAGAATTATTGTTCACTTCATAAAAAACATGTGTTTTCCTTCTTAAAATTTCACTATGTTCTGTGGAATCCTTGCTTATTTGGTTATTGAGTCATGTTTATTCTTACTATGTTACACATTGGAATTCAATGTTCTGCAAAATATCTAACAAAATAGTTACAGGTCAAAATTAAAAGCATGCTTTCTTTGTTGAATCAGTATGTTTGGTTAACATAGCCTGTCCAGCTACATTTATTTAAGTTTTTCAAATCAGCTCTTCTGGAGAGTAAATAAAAAAGAAATCTTCCATACCTCAAATAAAATACCCAACTATGATTCTTTTCTTCCTTTGTACAATGACATCAGTCATTAACAGTCCAATACTACCATCTCTATCCAAAGGAGAGGCAAAAGCAATTATGAGACAAATCAAACAAAATTTGTCATGAAATTGTCACTTGATTATATATTAATATTTCTTATGGGAATCTGTTCCTCAAGTTGGATTAACCATATGCTAAAATTCATATTTGTATCTTTACTCTGTGTTGTCTATTTATGTCTTTAAATTATAAATTTTCCCTTTTACCTATACCTCAGTCCCATTCTCCACAGATAAAAATTTAATCTTTCCTTTAATATTATGTATACTTTCAAAATATGTAGTATTGTTACTATGTATATGCCTTTTAAAAATTTGCCTATAGGTATTATGTTAGTCTTTGTTCTAGTCTTCCATGTTACTGTGTATGTGTATATGTATGTATATATTTATGTGTGTGTATCTGTATATATGTACATATGTGTTATCTGTATATTGACTGTAACTATTTATAGTTGTTTCTGATTAAACTATATTGTAGTTTGTATCCACATTCTTAATCTACTTCTCTAATTATGAACGTCTAATGAGTTCCCACTTGTTGCCTAACACAAATTGCATTGAAATGAATATTCTTGCCCATATCCCCTTATGAATCTGTATATGATTTATCTCAAGCATACTCAAAATTAAGATTTCTGGGGCATGAACCAAATGAACATTCAATCTCATGGACATTTCATACAGTTTCCCCACTTTCTCAAAAGAAAACCGTTATCTTTACAATTTGGTGGACGTCTGCAGTGGCATATCACTGTTGTGCCACAAACACAGAGGAATACTGGAAGATGTGATGGTAGAGGGTCATAATGGCTATGCATGCTTCATAATAAAAAAGAGACTAGTACTGATTGCTATTCAAAGGGGTCCGATGAATCTTTAGGGGAAAAGGAGTCAGAAGGACATCTTTAGGGAAGGCACGCTTGTTTTCAATGTACCTGGTCTAATTTTAACATAATGTTATATACAGATTATGAGAAATGCCTAGATTAATCTATATCTATGTATGTATCTAGGGGCACCTGAGTGGCTCAGTCAGTTAAGCATCCTACTCTTGATTTTGGCTCAGGTCATGATCTCATAGTTTGTGGGGATTGATCCTGGCTTCGGGCTCTTCAAGGACAGCAGGGTGCCTACTTGGGACTCTCTCTCTCGTTCCGTCTCTCTCATTCTCTCTCTCTCTCTCTCTCTCTCTCTCTCACCTACCAGGATGATGCTCCCACTCTCTCTGAAAATATATAAACCTTAATATATATATGTATATATATATGTATATGTGTATATATATGTATATATGACATAGATATAAATGAGGACTTTTTAAATTTAATTAAGATAACAAAAAATTTCCCCATAGAACCAAGAAATACAAGCTCACATTTAAATTAATTATGGAAGGTGAAGACGTATATAACATATTGAGTCAATTTTTTGTGTTAATGTGAATTTATATTTAAAAACCAAACCTAGAAGTTTGGATTTTATTTTTCAAGTAACTGAAAAATAATTTCAAGAAACATATATAAAAGAAACAAGTTGTGCTTATCTTTATTTTTATGAGCATATAAGCCGGCTGCTAAGTTTAAGTCTTAATAAATCTATCAGAAAGGGAAGTTCAGAGGAGAATTTTAGGATGAGGGCTGTGGCTTGGACTGGGACTTCGGAGAGCATGGGTGAGAGTGGAGGTGACTTTAGGGTAACAAGTAACATTTGGGAGAAACAGAGAGCCATTGCTTTCAAATGGTTTGAGAACATGAAGCACTGAAATTTTTCATGTTTTACTTGACTTGTTTACTGTAAAGTCATAGAGGGTTATCTTTCCACAGTAGGTGTTTTACGAGGCTAGTTCTTGTTTTGAAAGTTACATTTCTACTGCTTAGTTTAGTATATTGTTATCTAACAAAATGTTGCCGAAGATGCTATTAAGGCCTGTTCAAATAGAAAGCATGACAATTTCAGATCTCTTCCGAGATTTAAAGAAATATCAGTCTTTGTATCTATGGAATGAAACTAGACTATTTTACCCCAAAATATGCCTCTTTAACATGAAATTAATTATTTTAGGGTAAAGGCAATTAAGCAGAAAAGACAAAAAAAGCTTCCTTGTTTCAACCTCAAGGCTGAAAAAAAAATTTTTTTTTAGATAAACTCTTACTAGCCGAGAGATGGCACCAGAGGAACTGCAAGTAAACCTTACTCTGTTAGTTCCCTCCCATTATGTTTACCCTCCCCTAGTTTGCCACTGTTGGATGCCTAAAACTGCTTTCCTTTGTCCTGTTATTTCTCTACAAATGTATTGTTCTTTGGTGAAGATACCATGTTAGCCCAAATCCTAAACCACTGATGTGAATTACTCTTTGTATGTTTTTCTGAAGATGTGCACTATATACAACCAAACCATTCCCTTAAACCAAAGCCTAATATAGAGCAAGACCCTAACTCTCTTCAATTCTAGGAAAGCTTAGAGAGGTGAAGAGAATGCAAAAGAAAAGTCTGAAGCTAGAAAATGTTGTTTCATAAGGTTGAAGGAAAGAAGCTGTCTCTAGAGCATAAAATACAAGTGAATTAACAAGTGCAGTGTAGAAAGTACAGCAAGTTATACAGAAGATCTAGCTAAGATCATTACTGATGGTGGCTATGCTAAATAGCAGATTTTCAATGTAGACCAAACAGTCTTCTATTAGAAGAAAATGCCATCTAGGAGGTTCCTAGCTAGAGAGTAGAAGCCTATGTCTTCTTCAAAGTCAATGGCACTTCAAAGCTTCAAAGGACAGGCTGAACCTCTTGTTAGGGGACTAATGCAGCCTAGTGACTTGAAGTTGAAGCCAGTGCTTATTTACCATTCTGAAAATCCTACAACCTATAGAAATTATGCTAAATCTACTCTGCCCGTGCTCTATAACAAAGCCTCTCAATGACAGCACGTCTGTTTAAAACATGGTTGGACAGATACCATATGTTTTCACTCATAGGTCTAACAGGAGAAACCTAACAGAGGACCATGGGGAGGGGAAGGAGGGAAAAGAGTTACGGAGAGGGAGGGAGACAAAGCACAAGAGACTCTTGAATACTGAAAACAAACTGAGGGCAGAAGGGGGAGGGGAAAGGGAAGGGGGGTGATGGTCATGGTGGAGGTCACTTGCGGGGAAGAGCACTGGGTGTTATATGGAAACCAACCTGACAATAAACTATAAAGTTAAAAAAAAAAACATGGTTTACTGAATATTTTAAGCCCACTATTGAGAACTGCTGCTCAGACAAAAAAAGAAAAGTCCTTTCAGAATATTACTACTCACTGACAATGCACCTAGTCACCCAAGAGCTCTGATGGAGACATACAAAGAATAATATTGTTTCCATGCTTGCTAACACAACCTCCATCCTGCAGTCCATGGATAATGAGTAATTTTGACTTTCAAGTTTTATTGTTTAAGAAATATATTTCATAAAGCTTTAGCTGCCTCAGATAGTGATTCTTCTGATGAGTCTGAACAAAATAAATTGAAATCCTTCTGGGAAGGATTCATCAGTCTAGATGCCGTTAAGAACATTCGTGGGAGGAGGTCAAGATATCAACATTAACATGAGTTTGGAAGAAGTGAATTATAATGTCCTGGATGATTTTTAGAGGTTCAAGACTTCAGTTAGAGGAAGTAAGTGCTGATGTGGGGGAAAGAGCAAGAGAACCAGAATTAGAAATGGAACCTGAAGATGTGATTGAGTTACTGTAATCTCATGATCAAACTTTTACAATGGGGAGTTGCTTCTTATAGATGTGCAAAGAAAGGGGTTTCTTAAGATGACACCTATTCCTGGTGAAGATACAGTGGAGATTGTTTAAATGACAAGAAAAGATTTAGAATATTACATAAATTTAGTTGATAAAGTTTAGTGGTGGCAGGGTTTGGGAGGATTGAGTCCAATTTTGAAAGAAGTTCTACTATTGGTGAAATGCTATCAAATAGCATTCCATACTACAGAGGAATTCTTAGTGAAGGGAAGAGTCCTTCATTGTGACACACTGTCTTATTTTAAGAAACTGCCCACAGCCACCCCAAACATCAGCAATCACCACCCTTATCAAGGAGCACTAATCAACGTTGAGACCCTCCAGCAGTAAAAAGACTATAACTTTTTGAAAGCTCAGGTGGTGGTTAACTTTTCAGCAATAAAGTATTTTTTAAATAAAATACATACATTTTTAGACACAATAAAATTGTGTCTAAAAAGTCAAAATGTGCTAAGAAATCAAAAAAATTCATTTGACTCTATTGTGATATTTGCTTTATTGGGATGGTCTGGAGCTGAACCTGCAATATCTCTGAAATATGCCTGTATTCGATATTGGAAATTTTAAAATGAAACTAGAGAGAAGAAAAATCTGGACAAAATAAGCATATATTTTTAGCATATGTATCACTTTATATTTTCTAATTTTTCATTTATTAGAACAACCATGTGCTAGCTTCGGCAGCACATATACTAAAATTTATTAGCATAACCATGAAGTACTCAGTAAAATGACACATATCCATAAAGGAAATAGAAATGATTATTTAATAGTGAAATACCAGAAAATGGTTAATGTGAATGGGAAAAAGATGTAATAGCTATGTATTAAGTAGGACAAAGATAAAGTTAATTCAGGTCAGAGAACTTGGGCAGCAATGACCTGAACCACTGGAATATTCAGAGGTATTCACTGTCAGAGACAGTATCCTAGTCCCTTGATATGTTCTTACTGAGCATAGAATTCTGGAAGGAAAATGGGAGGCAATTTGAGATACTTATGTACTATAGTCTCATAATACAAGTAAGTAAAATAATTGGTAATGCCCTTTACATGGTGTAAACAAAACGAAATAAAAATATAATATAACAGGCCATGAACGCTCATTTGGAAACAAGATCTTTCACAAAGCTGTGCCAGTACTTAAAGGAAGCAAACCAATTTAAACAAATAACTTAAGGAGTATTATCAAAGGAAAAATAACCATCTCATATTTATGCATGCAGCATAATGAACTGAAAAACACAATAAGGCAAATACATTAGATTAGCATAATTTTATTTCACTATTCAAATTTATAAGTTGGAAATTGATTTTGTTTCAATTGCTGCATTCTCCCTGGATTTTACACACTGTATTTTAAATCTATGGTTATGTTCAAGTTTGATACTGTTCAATCCTTTCCACGGCTATTTGCCATGTTATGTAGTATGTGACTAGACACAGCCTTGTAAGTTTGCTGTTACTAAAAATCACTCATAATTATATTTGAACAAAGTAGACATTAGTAGATTTACTTTCCTTGCTTTAGAATACAATTTAAGTTTTATTAACACATAAAAAATACCATTTGTCTAAAATTCCAACTTTTTACAGAATCATTGATCAACATCTTTTTATTTATTTATTTATTTTTTAATTTTTGAGAGACAGAGAGAGATAGCACCGGCAGAGGAGGGTCAGAGAGAGAGGGAGCTACAAAATCTGAAGCAGGCTCCAGGCTCTGAGCTAGCTGTCAGCACAGAGCCCGACGCGGGGCTCGAACCCACGAACCGTGAGATCATGATCTGAGCCGAAGCCGGACACTTAACCGACTGAGCCACCCAGGTGCCCCTGATCAACATAATCTTAATGATAGTAATTACAGCAGGCATTTATTATCAAGTATTCATTGACCAAAATTCTACTAGGAGATATAACTTAACTTTTGAAATTAGATGTTTCCTCCATTCTCAGATTCAGGCCACAAATCCTCTCAAATGAAGAAGAAGAAAACAGATTTTTGCTTTCTACAATTTGGATTTTCAGAGAAAATTAAGCATACCAATTCTTAAAGAAAAATTCCCTACAATGATAGTCATATAAATAACATTATATATTTTGAAATAGGCCTTTAACAAACTGTAGTAATTCAAGCAAACTGAAAAATAGATATTGGAGCATTCCTTTTTGGCATGCAGGCTGTCACATCAACAATAAAGCTAGAAATTTTTGTACTGTTAAATTAAAAGGTTCAATACATATCACTTTACTTCCTCCTAGCATGATGTCTTAGAAACAATAAATAAATGATATGATTGAAAATAGACTATTAAAGATATGATTCTGTATATCCTACAAGTGACAAATGCCTTAACATTAAATAATGAACAATGTCATGAACTGTATATAGTCTGGACAACTGTCATTTTGAGCTACAGAACTGTGAGGCAGCAAAAATGATATAAAAATTCTGTTTATGATTTTTTTCATTTGTTTTATTTTATTCTATCCATTCTGATTTAATGTGCCATGTATGATGAAGTTTAAAGTACCCTGACACCTAAAGTTGTTAGGCTTTATTTTTTTAAGTTCTTATTTCTCTGTTTTTAATTAGATGCCTAAGTTGTAGATAAGAGGAGACATGGTTTGGTGGCTTAGGTGTAATTAGCTCTTATAAATAAGGTTTATAGAAAAAATAGTTAGGTTCTATAATTATTAGGTATAGAGTTAGTTGGTATTGATGACTCTAGACCAATCACAATCTTGTGTCTTTATCGGTGTAATAATGGATGAATCTCCTTTGTAATAGCTAATAATTGATGATGATTAAATCCTGAATATGTGTCAGCCCTTATACTATTCACACTACAGATTTAATACATTTAATCATCACAATATTCATAAGGTAGGTTCCATGATTATTTTAATTTCAGAGACAAGGAAGTTGAGGTACAGAGATCTTGGCTTATTTTCTTAAGGTTGATACTTTGCAAGTGGATGAACCTTAATTTGAACTCAGGCAGTCATGTGCTGAAATACTCAGTTACAGTACCAATCTGTGTCACTGCAGATTAAAGAAATAACTACCGAGAAATACATAAATAAAATCATGAAGGTTGTATTGATTTCATATTTTTTCTTGAATATATATTAATCTATTTTGAAAGTTTTGCTAAATATGAAATTATGTGGAAGCAGTGGTTCTGCTTTTGTTGTTGGTGGTGGTAACATTCTACCACTAAGTTTCGGAGGAAGAAAGTACTATATGTTCTGTGAATATATATGCAAGTAGGGAAAATTCACACACGTACACAAGAAGGCGTGCATAGACATGTTCACCACAAAAGCTGGTGACAAAATTGCCTTAAAGTTCTGTGCATTTTATTCCTAGTTTGCTGTTGACAAAATTGCTTTAAGAGTTTGTCATTTCATTCCTAGTTTTCAATGAAAGACTAAACAGTGAAGAGAATTATCAATTTGTAGCTCTGAGAGGCATTACTACTTCTTTTAATCATATTAATTTCCCCAAATTTAAATATTAACCTCTGCAATTTTTTGGTTAATAATAGGCTTTTAATATTATTTTGTAAGAATTAGATAGTTTCTCAATAGTACATCAAAATAGTAGCTATAAGCCCTGCCAATGGGTCTCTCTCAGCTTCACTGTTTTAAGTTCTATCAATAATTAAATGAGTTCCAAATTTCTAATTTTAAATCAAAAACTTAAACTGAACTGCATATTCATATATACTAGAGCCTATTTCATATTTTCACTTTTATGATCAGCAGGCATCTTCAACCTGACAGTGTTCAAGTTCACTACCTGTGCTCTGTTTCAAATCCTCGCCTTCAAAAATCTTTTTTCCTCTCAATTAATGACAACTCTATTCTTTAAGTAGTTTGAACCCAAAACTTTGCCATTTTGCCAGAAAACTGTTTCTCCCAATTCCAAATTCATCCTCCCATCAGCATATGTTGTTCTCTTAGTCCTCAAAGATACAGAGAGATCGGCTTCTCCATAAGTACTCTGCTACAATCGTGGGTTAGGCCACCATAATAATTCACTTGAATTATTGGAGTAGTTTTCTAATTTCATGTGTTTCCATTTTTACACATGTAGAGACTAGTTTCCACCAGGGAGCTAAAATAAATCTTTTAAAATCAAAGGCAGATAAATGTCACCCCATTATCATCTATTGGGTTAGTATATGGTAAAAGTCAAAACCCATATAAAGGCTTACAGGCCCTGAGTTGTGTGGTACCTATCTACTGCCTGTTTTACATCAACTACTTTCTCTTTCCCCCAGCTGATTCTGTCCCAGTAACACTCCACCTCCTCCCCCACTCCTCTGCTGCTCTCTGACAGTCTCCAAATACATTCACCTCAACATCTGCTTGAGTTTGTCATTTGGCATGGAGTGTTCTTTCCCTATATAACAGTCTCTCACTTTCTAAAACTCTTCTATTCAAACATAATATTATCCAAGTGGTCTTTCCACAACACTCTAAATAAAATTACAACCCACTCCTATATCTGTGATCCTTTAAGCTGTATTAATTCTCCTCAGATCACTTCTCAGTATTATATATTTATTTACTTAATCATAGGCTATATATCCCTACTAGACTGCAAGCCCATGAGAGTGGGTAATGTATTTTTGATTCATTTGTGTACACCTTTATTCTCAAATAGTACATCTCAAGTGCTTCACGAATGATTGTTGACTACAAAATGAATAAGCAGATACATTAAACATAATAGAGTTGTCATCCCATCAAGGAATGGTTTGAATTATACTGTTAAAGTTGTGGATATAAATCTTCACTTAAATTTTATGACACATTATACACTAACAACTTAATATTCTTAACATGTTATTGTTAGAATATAAATCTATTTTGAAATTGCTGAATTAACAGATTTTTTATATCTTTTTAACATCCCAGAATTTCACATTAAGCCTCTTAAACCAAAATTTGAGATAGACATTATATGTTTGAGAAATTATTAGATATTGGTCCCACATGGGGGATTTAAACATAAAACAAATTTAAGGCAAATAGAGACAAACGTAAGGCAAATAAGATTTTAAAGGAAATAGTCTAGAAAAAACAATCATAATGTTTTAATCCCAGGTACCTGAAATGATTTATTGACTCTTCATTTTTCTTTTCTTTCCTTCTTTCTTGTGTTTTTTTTTATTTTTTTTATTTGTTTACAAAAAGGCTGGTTTCCCTTTTCCCTAATTTCCTATTTACTCTTTCAAAACATTTTATCCTCCAGTTCTCTGATAAACTAACTCCCATTGTTCAGTTCTTCTCCAATAGATTTCCTCTGACCACAATAGTGAAGTCAAGTCTCATGAACACTCTACTATATACTCTATTTTTACTTCATAGTATCAAACACGGAAATAATTTCTGTGTTTTCTTAACCAACTTATTTCTGGTTTTTCTCAGTAACATGTAAGCTTGATGAGAAAGAGTCCTTCTCTCATATATGGCTACCCTTATATATTATCCGTAGGAATGATGCACTAAATTTTCATCTCTATAGGTTTCTGTGGGTCAGGCCCCCATGATTGCTACTATTTCCTCATCTCTAATTGCAATAATTGCATCCACCTGCCTTAACTATCCTCGACTCCCTACTGTTTTGGAGTCCAGTGTCCCTCAGCGTTAACAGTTTGTACAGTTCTATTTTGGCATTTCCCCCAGCCCATCCAGAAGAAGAAAGCCCACCAGTGAACTTATTCATGGTGTGGTAATCTTACAAAAAATTTTTTCTGAGCCCTCCTATAGAATACAATAATCTGCTGGGTCTTCCGATTTTACATAATATAACGATTTTAGCAAGCTCACTTCTCTAAACCTCTTAATCTCTTAACCCAATATCTGTCATGGCAATTTCAGTGTTTCTACAACACTTAATGTAGACTTGCACTTTTTCCATTCTGCTAGAAGTCATATTAGCAATGTGCTGGTAATCAACTTTTGTGGTCCTTTTCTGAAGAGTGTTACCCTAAAATCTGTAAGTGTGCTGTTAAAATCAATAAACATTTCCTCATCTAAATTTATGTTCTACCCACTTGATAAAGTTCAAAGCATACTTTCTTGCTCCTGCCAATACATGTTGCCTAGATTCTGCAGGTATTTTGAGGTCTAATTTATTTAATTCTTTATCAAGCTCACTAAATCTACAGTGAAATTATGTTGTGGTAACTCTAGCCAGCGGCTTAGTGGCTGGGAGAGAAGGTGGGTCCTACCAAGGAGAAGCCTTTGCATTGTCTTCAAGCAATACAGCCCATTATAGGGAACTGTGGTCCACTTCTGTAGGCCCAGAGGATTCTGAGTTACCTGAAGAGTCAAGATTTTCAGGTACATAAACCCAGTCTTCTATGCCATATATGAGGGTCCTATTCTTTCCCAACCAATGACCTCACCAGCCATAGCATATCTACCTCAATTAAGAGTTTAAGCTCCTTGGGAATCTGCTACTTTTATTATTAGGGTAGGGGCCCAGTACTCGGATTTCTTCCTTCCAGCTGCAGCATTTTAAGAACCTCTTTAAATATTACTGGAGGTTGGAGCACCTGGGCGGCTCAGTTCAGAAAGCATCTGACTTTGGCTCAGGTCATGGGTTGGAGCCCCGTGTCAGGCTCAGAGCCTGGAGCCTGCTTCAAATTCAGTGTCTCTGTCTCTCTCTGCCCCTCCCCTGCTCACACTCTCTCTTCCTCTCTTTCTCTCTCAAAAACAAATAAATGTTAAAATATATATATCTTTAAATGTTACTGGGGACCCTCCATTTCATATTTAGTGAATAGTTGTGATTCATCATTCTCAGCTTTTCCTTACATTTTTTCAAATGCATCCTTCATACGCAGCAATAACCACATAATCTCACTATCCGTACAGTTACCCCCCCCCATATTTTTCAAAACCTGATATATTGTACCTAAGAGCACACTCCCTTCCACTGGAATTCCATCTCACCTTACCACAATAAAAATTTTACAATTGCGATGCTTTGTTGTGCCAGGAACTACGTATATTCATTCCATCAGTGATGATGGTGTCCTTATCACCAGCAAGTTATCCAACGCCACACACTTATCTGTTAGTATCTATCTACTTCATCCTGTTGCAGGATGAGTTTGGAATAGGACTGGGCAGAGGGAGAAATTGAACTAAGCTATGGTCCCAATCAAGACCTTTGCTTACCCTACATGGAGCTCTGAAGCTGAGAAAGCCCTTAGAATGGCTCCATTTCAGTAGAGGCTGATATTCATACCCTCACATCAAACAGTCAGTAGGTCTCAGGTTCCCAGGAAGAAAAAGTGGCATTTGATAAAAATCCTCTTTTCAGAAAAGGCATTTTCCAAGGAGAGCCAATAACTGAGTGGGGACTGATACACCACTCCCAGGTCATGGGGAAATAAACTCTCAGTTGTGATGCTAGGTGTGGCGGTGCATCAAATAATCAACCTCAGAGAGAGTTAAAGGGAGTATCTGGCAGAGTATCTAGAGCACAAGTGAAGGAAAACACTTTAAGTTCAATTTTAATGCCCTAGTTTCAGAGTGAACTATGTGAACTTGGTAGAGTATATGTACTTCAGGAAGTTAGATAGGATTCAAGATTTCACCAGAGAACTTTGGACTGAAGATAACAGGTTTTAGGTTTACAAATTCAGTAGTTGTTATCATGGTTTAGGTGAATTCAATCAGGAGAAATCCACAATGGTACTGAGGCTAACAGTACCCTGGTGAGCACTAATAAGTTATATACAAAGAAAGAAGTGAATGGGAACATTTGTGTGAGGTAGCAACATAGTTACAAACGAAACCCAAGATTTCCATTTTTAGGCTAATTACCAGAACTTTGATATTTAAACAAGAGTTGTGGGGCGCCTGGGTGGCTCCCTCAGTTAAGCATCTGACTCCTGATTTCAACTCAAGTCATGATCTCATATTCATGAGTTCAAGCCTCGCATCTGGCTCTGCACTGACGGCGTGGAGCCTGTTTGGGATTCTGTCTTTCCCACTGTCTCTGTCCCTCCCTTGTTTGTTCACTGTCTCTTTCTCAAAATAAATAAATAAAACTAAAAAGAAATAAACAAGAGTTGTAATTCACTTTAATATTGACTTAGTAGAACTTCAGTGATGTTTTATTGAATTTGTTGAAATTGTAATGAATAATATATACATTGGAATTTGAATGGTATTTCAGAAAAATCTTTAATATTTTATTTATTTAAAATAAATTTTTGGAACTCAAATTGACTCCATCATCCCTTCATAAAAAAAAATGTGTCAGTGTATTTTTAAAAGCTGTTCTTTACATTGTACATACCTTTTATAAGTCTAAAGAGGGTTCTGAATGATCCAAATATATAGCTAATAAATGGAGGAAATTGAATGAAATAAATGCATATAAAACCTTTCATAGATTTTTGCTACATTTTAGTTATAAGGATGTCTATGAATAAAACGTTCATTTCTGTTATCTAATTGTTTATTGGTATCACACTAATATAAAATAGCTAACCTAATAGGGACTAATATCATTAAACCAATAAACTTAAAAAGAAAATAAAAATATAATTACTTTCATCATAAGCACTTGTATTATAGTGCTCCCAGATTATACTGCTAAATACTGACTTAAATACATTAACTTTATATGCAGTTTCTTGTAGTGGCTAAAAAGGCAAGATAACACAAATTGACATTTTCATGTGCTTAAAATCTCAATTTGAAATCCAAAGCACAGACTATCCAAATCACTAAACTAGGAACAAAAATATCTTTTGAGGGCAGGTACTATTTTTATTTTCAGTTAATTTTGTACTTTGGAGTAGACTTGTCAAATTCCACATATTTATACATTCATCTGGCAGAATAGCTTTGCTATTCACACTCAGGTAAAAGTTCATACTATGTTATGCTTTACTCCATCCCCACCCTTATGGAAAGCTAACTGAACCCAGGGTGGCACCTTACTATAGACATTCAAATCACTGACTCATCAGATTCTTTATGACTCCATAATGAGAATTTGAACTAAAAGGCATAGCCCCTGTAATTAGAAACACTTGAATTGAAAGGCCTTTAAAAGTTACATTTAGAGCAGTATGTTTGGTAATATGAGAGTAAGGCAAATACTTTAGAGGAATTGGTGACAAAAGGAAATAAGATGACCCACTGTGAGCCATTTGTTGAAAGAAAATGTTCTTAGTTCATGATATTCAGCTAGCTGCTTTTTGTGCTGACTCTATTTTATTTTTTTTTCTTGCTTGGATTTTATTTAAGCAAGTATTTATTTACATAACTATTTTCCTTAAATCAAAACTAATTTGAGCGGCTTCTGTTCTTTGCAATAGCCACGCTTTATTTAGAGGCATTGCTGAAGCTCTTCGAAGCTAAAATGTGAACAAGATTTCTCTCAAATGCTTTCATTTCATTTCAAGAAAAGTAGTTGATTATGGTATGCAAGAAGTTCACATAAGACTTTAGCAGAAGACCATCTATAACAGGTGCCTAAGCAAGATGGTCAATGGCACTTATTCAAATAGAGGTAAAGAGATAAAAATCAATAAAACTAAATAGAAACATCAAGGTGAATTATAAGTTACACTGGAATTTTGATGAATGACTTTAAAACAGAGAGGAGAATCTATGTGTGGTTAAGGGTGAATGTAAGCAAAAACTCCAATGCAAAAAAGGTCAAAGGATAGTGCATATAGCAACAACGAAAACGTTTTATAGGAGACTATTCACATACGACACCAGAATGTGGTGGCATTGGGATGTTAGTGTAAGAAATCTGAAATTTATATAATAAGACAATTGGGCTACCATGATATAGGAGTTTCCCATTTTTGCTGTAATAAATTGCCAGAAACTTAGTGGTTTAAAAGAACACAAATTATCAACTTAAAGTTCTGAAAGTCAGAGTGAAAAATCTGAAGCTAAAAGCAGTATCTGGAGGCCTGTATTCCTTCTAGAGTCTCCACAGGAGAATTATGGCCTTGTAGCAGCTTGGAGCAGCCACCAACATTCTTTGGCTGGTGGCCTCTTCCTGCATCTTCATGACTTCAGTGTAACATCTTCTCTCTTTCTGACTTCTGCCTCAGCGCTAAGATATTCTCTGACACTGATTCTGCCTGTCTCCCTTGTGACCCTTATGATTACATTGATCTCACTTGGCAAAGAGGATAATTCTTTCTCAAAATCCTCCACTTAACCATACAGGTAAAATCCATTTTATGATGCAAGGTAATATATTCATGTGCTATGGGGATTAGTACATAAACATCTTTGAGGAGGGATGCCTGGGTGGTCTGTAGGTTAAGCATCGGACTCTTGTTTTGGCTCAGGTCATGATCCCAGGGTCTGTGGGTTCCAGCGCTGATAACACAAAGTCTGCTTAGGATCTCTCTCTCCCTCTCTCCCTCTCTCTCTCTCTCTCTCTCTCTCTCTCTGGCCCTCCCCAGTGCATGCACTCTCTTTCTCTCTCTCAAAATAAATAAATAAACTTAAAAAAAGAAAAATAAATCTTTGAGGGGGGCAATTATTCAGCCAACCACATATGAGATCATGCCCATCTTAGGCAGATAGTACAGAATATAGGCTAATATGAAAAGTAAGAGCAGGCACTGTGACATACGAAAGATCTAGAGTTCAGTGTCAATTCTCCTAATGTCTAGCTGGGTAATCTTAGATATAATGCCTCAGAATCATCATTTCTTTAAATGCATATTCAGAATGAGTGTTCATTCATTTTTGGAACATTATAAGATATGTGTATGCATATGTAATGCATGGTACATATGTATAGGTCAGATACAGATCCAGGTGGCCATAAAGTTAATCATCACATACGGTTTCTGCCAAAACTCCCCAAATGATTTTTTTTTATAGACATAGACAAGATTATACAATATTGTTTTAATAGAATGGCTAAGGAACTAGAATAGCTAAAGTAATTAAAAGAACAAGTAAAGTAAAAACTTGATAAAAAGGAAATAGATCACTTTAACTATTTTCATACCTTGTCATGCAGCTACAGTAAAGCAGACTCAGGTAATGTTAGGGGGAGAGACACACAGATGAAAAGAACTAAATAGAGAACTCAGATATAGACCTAAAAAATATTCCCAAGGAAAGACAGTGTTTTCTACAAAAAGTGGTTGAGCAATTAGATGTCCATAGATAAAAAAAAAAAAGTAAAAAAAAAAAAAAAGCAAACTTCATTATAAACCTTACATCTTCAACAATTAACACATAGGTCACAGAGCTTAATGTAAAATGTCAAGCTGTGAAGCATTTTAGAAAAAAAAATAAGAGAATATTTAGGGCTAGGCAAAGAGTTCTTAGATTTGATACTGAAAGTTGAATCCATACAGGGAAAATTAGCCTTCATCAAAACAATGTTTCCCCTCTCTGAAACGCCCCGTTACCAGGAAAAATAGACAAGCTACAGATTGAGAGAAAACATTGACACATGGCATATCCAGCCTAGGGCTAGTATGTAGACCATATAAAGAACTCTCAAAATTCAAAGTAAAATTTTAAAAAGTCACAATTACAACATCAACAAAGGACATGAAGTAATACTTCACCCAAGATATACAGATAACAAGGACATAAAGAAGATATTCAACATCATTACCCATTAGGAAAATGTAAATTAAAATCACAATCAGGTACTACCACACACTTACCAGAATGGCTAAAAGAAGTGACAACCCTAACTGCTGATGAGTGCCACTAACACATTGCTGGCAGGGATGTAAAATGGCACAGACACTCTGGAAACCATTTTGGAAATTTCTGAAAAAGCTGAACTTGCAACTAATGTATGACCTAGTGATAGCAATGCTGGGCATTTATTATACAGAAGCAAAGACTTCAGTTCACATACAAACTTACACAAATACTTATATAAAGCAGCTTCATTTGAAATAGCCAAAAAGTGGAAACAACTCAAATATTCTACATTGGTAAATAGACTGAGGAACTTTGGTGCATACCTAACACGGAATAGTGCTCAGCAAGAAAAAAATTCTTCACACTTCAACCTGCTTGATCTTCAGAGATTTAAGTTAAGTCTAGTCCCAAAAGGCTACATATTCTGTAAGTCCATTTATATAACATTCTTGAAATACCCTAATTACAAAATCAAAGAACAAATTAGTGGTTTCCAGGGACTAAGGGAGGGAGTAGTGGGTGGAGGGAAAGTGGGTGTGATTATAAAAGGGCAACCTGAGGGATTCTAGTGGTGACTAAAGGAAGCTCTATCTTAACTGCATTAGTGTAAACATCTTGGCTGTGCTATTGTGTGACAGCTTTGCAGTAAGTTCCTACTGTGGGAAACTGGGTAAATACACAGGATTAGTTTCTGCATTATTTTTTTCAACTGAATGTGAATCTATAATTATGATAAAACACAAAGTTTAATTTCTAATTGTCCGTGACAATAAACAAATCACTTACAATTAAATTAATCAGCATGTTTCTAAAGAATCTCCCTGGGAGAAGTCTGGATATGTTGGACAATGGGGATATTTTTCACCTAAAAAAAATGAACAAATGCTTAAATATGTTAAATTCACCAATTTAATCAGCTTTACATATTACCTTCTTAAAGTAAACAGGTGAGTCTAAATTAATTTTTTAATCTGTGATTTGCCTTCTTTGAAATATGATTAGGAAACTGAACTTTGGTGTACCATTATGATCAGGGAAATACCTGTGTTATTCTGTACATCAGAATCTTGACAAAATCGAATATCACTTTTTTTTTTAACTGAGACATAATGGATATGAACATTATATAAGTCTCAAATGTACAACATAATGATTAATATTTGTGTATGTTGAAATTATCACAATAAGTCTAGTTGAATCCACATCAGTTTTCTAAATATGTACTTTATGCACCTAATTAATAAAACTTTCAGAATTGAGACACTGGCTCACGATGGATTTTCCATGCCCGCATTCTTTTGTTGCTTTTGAAAACTCCAAACATTTGGTGTCTGTGATAAAATATTTGGCAGTTTCATTCAATCTAACATGCTAGATTCCTCTCTCTTTAAAAAAAAATCATCTTAGTCATCAGAATAGTTCATGTTCAATGCAGCTTTCACGAAAATAAACGACTCTAGATCACTTTTTTATCATTAGATGTTTATTCAGTAACACTAACCAAAAGATATAACGGATGAACAAACATCAGCATAAACATAACATTAAGATAATGTTGCAGAACTTTGCCTATAGAATAACTTTTTAAAAATAGATATGAAAGGAACTATGGTAAATCTAACTAACGGAGAGAAAATGCTCTGTCTGAATGAGTTTTTGTTGATTGCACAGCACTTTACACTTTCATTTCCTCTCTCAAATATTGCCACTCTTACCTGTTTTCACTGTTTACTTATTATCTGTAATGGTTTTTGATAAATGTGCATTACACACTTCATTACACATTTATTATTCTCTGTAACATCAATAATACATTATGTTTACTATATTTTATCATTAATTAGTATTATTATATTTTTAACCAATCCTATTAATGCAAACTTACAGGATGCCAAAATTTGAAAAATAAATTTATCATTCATATTTTAAAGAAAAGCTATGAATGACCTGAACAATGATGTAACAAAAACAAATATATAGAGAGTATTGGTGGCCTTACCCTAGGTTCACATTTTTGTGCCAGGATAACCACCAAGAATAATTTCATCAGATATCCAAACAGTTCACTTTGTAGCTTTTTGTACAGGTCTTTCCTAACCATACAATCTAAGACTGCAACTTTTCCTTACTAAGATTTTAGACTCTCCAGCTATTTTCTTCGTGTGCACTGTCATTATTTCACATAATATATATTTTACTGATTTTTTTTCTATATCTTGCACAAGACTGTAAGGCTCCATGTGGCAGGAACTCTGTTTTTCTTATTTATTTAATGTTTTTATTGAAGTATACTGACAAACTGTTTAATGAATTATTTTGAAAAGAAAATTTCAGTTAAAACCTTCTGGAAAGAAATGGGGCAGTGGAATCACATAAAAAATTCAAAGAAAGACACAGGGCTATAAACACTAAAAGTAGGTGAATGCAATTTAAAGACAAAAGCTGCAGCTTATTCTAGTAAGTATCTTAAATTGATGGCTTATTTTCTATCAAAATACAAATTGCCAAGAGTGACTCATAAAGACATGGAAAACCTAAACAGGTGGTTTAAATGAAATTAAGTCAACAAGATTTACAAAGGATTACCAGACCCAGAGTTTTACAGATTATTTATACCAACCATTAAGGTAGTTATTTTTCTGACTAACCTCCCTGCTTTTCTTGGAAAATGCCAGACAAACATCCTCCTCATGGATTTTCACACACTATTCTGTCTCCCTAGAGGGTCTTCCCTTGTACTTCATGGTTCAAATGGCACCTCTCATTAAGACTTGTCCAAAACACTCACCTCAAAATTGCCATCCTCCATACCCACCTGGCACTTCCTATTTACCTTTTTTAAAAATTTTTTAAATGTTTATTTATTTTTGTGAGAGACAAAAAGCATGAGTGGGGAGGTGCAAATAGATAGGGAGACATGGAATCTGAACCAGGCTCCAGGCTCTGAGCTATCAGCTCAGACATCATGAACCGCAAGATCATGACCTGAGCCAGTCAGATGCTTAACCAATTGAGCTACCCGGGTGCCCCCCTATTTAGCCTTCTTCATTCCTTTTTCCTTCACAACTAAATATCATCTATTACGCTATATGATTTACTTGTTAAGTGTAATTATTACCCCTACACACACACACAAATACACTGGAATGAAAACAAAGTGAACACAAGAACTTTTGTCTCTTTTGTTCATTGCTTATTTCCACTGCCTTAATACATACCAGCTATTATTTGAATGAATAAATAACATTTAAAAGCCAAGCATTTATCTCTTATGCTCTTTAAATTTCTTTTCACATAGAAAAAAGAACACTTACCTATTCAGAATGATTTGGGGAAAAATGTTCTTTCTTCTCACTGGCTTCTCCCTCTGGGGAAAAAAGGGACATGTGATTGGTAAGAAGAGAAAGAGCACCAGTGAGCATGTACACTGGTCTATTGGTCTATTTTTCTCCTTACTCTTACTTCACTCAGAAATATCATACATATATTGACTTCAGATCAACACAATACAGGTAATAGAACATAGTAAATTTCTAAAGACATTGCTAATTACACAAGGAACAATTAAAGAATACTGTTAAAAATATTATTTTACAACTTTATAATGGCCATTCTAGCTAATGCAATATCCTCTCAAATAGCACCAGATTATATTTCAGGAAACATGAGAAGCAGCCAAAAAATTATAATTCCTTATAAAACTATAAAGGCTAAGATTCTCAAAACTAATATTTTAGAAATCTATTACTTTTTATGGATTGATCATAACTATTGAGATGTAAATATATTTTAATAAAAATTTCAATTATAGGAAAGATAAAACAGAAAATATATAAGCTGAGTATGTTAATATGTGAGGTATATGCATGTGTATTTGTGTAGCTAACAATGCATATGAAATCATTTAAGTAAAGTATTAGAGACAATAAATAAAATACTATAAAATCATTAAAAATAAACAAAGGTCTATAAGTAATCCTTTTGGAAATTTACCATGGTCATGCTGTAAAAATGAGAATCAATTTTCTAAAAATATTACTTATAATTTAATTCATATCAGCAAAACAAATATACCTCTATTAATTTTTAAGATTCTGATTAATTAAGGGTGCCTGGATGGCTCACTCTGTTAAGCACCTGATTTCACTTCAGGTCATGGTATCACAGTTCATGGGTTTGAGACCCACTTTGGGCTCTCTGCTGTCAGCACGGAGTCTGCTTTGGATCCTCTGTGCCCTCTCTGCCCCTCCACCGCTCACACTCTCTCTCTCAAAACATAAGTAAACTTAAAAAAAATCTGATTGGGGCACCTGGGTAGCTCAGTTGATTAAGTGTCCAAATTCAGCTCAGGTCATGGTCTGGTAGTTCATGGATTCGAGCTCTGCATTGGGCTCTGTGCTGATAGTTCGAAGCCTGGAGCCTGCGTTGGATTCTGTGTCTCCCTCTGTCTCTGTCCCTTCCCTGCTCATGCTGTCTCTCTCTCTCTCAAGAACAAACATTAATTTTTTTACAATTCTGATTAATTAAATAACATTTAAAATATTTTTAAAGTCAGAAGACATTTGCTGAAATCAAAATTAGAATACCTTTCTGTCATTATGGGTGATTTAGTCTGACAATTGAATAAACAAAATTTGCCATGTTGGCAGAGTGTAATTTTGCTGCCACATAAAGTTGGTGTCTCTAAGCAAAATCCATTCAACCAAATAGTACATTTTCTTATAGTACAGAACATGAAAATGCATAATGAATACCCAGGTATGTAGTGATGCCTGAACTGCAGGAACACTCAGCTTGATTATAGGAAGTTAACATTCTCTTCAGTTTTGTTTAAATAATATAACAATTGCCATTATTATTTCTAAGAGGTGTTTTTAAGTGTGCAAACAGATTAAATTTAAGAATGCCCTTTATTTAGGTTACACTGCAAGTTTATAGAACAGTTTTTCAACTATTCATAGCAAGTTTTACTGTATAGCTGTCCTTAATTTTACAATGTATCCCCGTATTTAATAAACCATAACCTGAAAGTATGAAGTGTGGGCTATGCAATATGCTGGCTCAGAGTTCTGATTAAAAAAAAAAAAATCTCATCTGGAGGATGCCCTAGTTTAAGGTACTTTTGCACAGAAAAAGAGGGACTCAGCTTCAGGTTCTGTTTTAACTTTATCCATCCTCAGAATTATAACTCCACTTCTTAGACTATATAGAAACTGTGTAATGCATGTTTAGTTAGACTACCTGGAATTCAGGCAGTTTTGCCTATCTTTAATTGCCATAGTTCATTTCCAAGTCTACAACATTTTTGCTATTTAAAATCTCTGTTTCCTTAGGTTGTTATTTTCTCTTCCCCTTTCCTCCATAATCTTTCACCACATTCAACAACAACTGATGATGACAGCCACAAATGAAACAAAGCACATACTGATAAAAAACCAACAGTATGAACCCATGCCCAGTGCCATAAAACGTCAACTGCTAAGAAAAAAAAAAAAAAAATCTATCAGCAATGCAAATATTTGGTCACACTTTTTTTCTACTTCCCCTTTCTTCCAACTTCTGAAATCAATGACACTCAAGCCATCCTCTACCTGCTCTATCCTACAAAAGCAAACTATCCCTGGATACCTCCACCACACTCAATATTCGTTAGGCAAGTTCAGATACTGAAAGAGGACACATATCACCAATGTAATCACACATTGCACTGGCAATAAAAAGTCATAGAGATCAAAAGGCATTAGAAACAAAACTCTATATGTAGCATTGCAGAGTAAATTTATTATGGTTGCTTTTGATTTTAAATTTGAAGCAAACATAAATATTTCTATAATGTTCATATGACATGCACATGACTCACTTTCAAATTCATTTTCATATGATGTTTAAATACTTTTCATGATAAAACATATTTCCTTTAAATTGGATGATTGCATTTAATTAGTTTTTATCTCCAGTGTAAAAAATATTTTTGCTACCATATAAGAATAAAAAATGTTGATGATAATGAATAGGATTAAATATTTATGAAACTTAATCCATGATGATTTTAAAATATTTTTCTCTTGCTTACTTGAATTCTCAAATAATAGAACTAAAAATAGATTACTGTCTGTTTCAAATAAATCAAGATATTGTGAAAAATATTTGTAATTAAATAGGGGTGGTGGGTGCACAACACTGTGGATAGACTAAATGCCATGGGATCATTCTTTCTTCCTATTTATCTATCTATCCATCTGTCCATCCATCTTGACAGAGAGAGAGCGAGAGAGAGAGAAAGCAGGGGAGAGGCAGAGAGAGAGAGGCAGAGAATCCCAAGCAGGCTCCATGCTGTTAGTGTGGAGCCTGATCAGTGGATCTAACCATGACCTGAGCTGAAACCAAGAGTCATATTTAACCACCTGGGCCAGACGCACCCTGGAATTGTTCACTTTAAAATGGTGACTATATGTTGGGTGAATTTTACCTCAATAAATTATTTTGAAAATATTTTGTTTACCTTTATATCTTTTATAAATACCTCAGAGGAATATTGATAAAATACACCTTATTTAGTGAATTCATAATTTAAAAAATATAACCCCATGTTATGCAACTTCCACAATCATTTAGTATTTCATAGGCTACATTCTCACATTCCAAAATTTCCCTATTTTGATTAGTCAAATGAAAAGTTTTGTTCTGTCCCTCCCCGCCCCCCACGCTCACGTGCATGCTTTTTCTCTCTCAAAAATAAAGATTAAAGATTTAAAAAGAGAAAAAAAACTTTTATAATCAAGCTGTTACAAGGTGGAGGAGGGACCATAAAGTACCCTCCAGACTGAGAAGGCATTTTTGAGACCAAAAAATGAAGCAAGCTACTCTATACAACTTACACAGAGTTCACTCAGGATAACTTACTGTTGAGGGAAATCAGGCGAAGAGACAATCCGAGCACTACTGAGACGTTTTCCCACCCAGTCCAGACCTTGCCCCACAGCTTTTATAGAGCAAGGGGCATTGTGGGGAGGTCAAAGGGTAATTATCTAAATGGGTCCATCTGTGCACCAGATGATCTCTACTAGTTATCTAAAGTGGAGTCTTCTGTGCGCCACTTCAGGGAATGTCAGAACAAGCCTCCCGCATTCTGGTCAGGGCAGTGGGCCTGGAACACATAGCCCTTAGGAAGGTCATTTTGAGGGCATGAACAAGATGGAGGGCTAAAGATAGAGTCAGTGTTGTCAGTACCCCTATACAAGCAAACTTGAAATCAAGTAAAATTGAAGATCATTTCATATTTTATCCACATATACCAAGTAATTCATGACAATGAGTTAGACAATGTTGATTGTGTAAGCAATTATAACAATACAATGATAAGAGCATATATTAAATACTAGAAGTGTATTGCTTCCTTTGGACTAATTATCTGGAAACCTCATAGCAATCCTACAAGATAATTATTGTCATTCTATTTGTATATGAATAAACTGTGGTTTAGATTTTTCACCCTAATGCTATTGACTATGAAATCCGAACACTTTGTATTTTCACTGGGATAGTTGTATAAACCCACGAAAGGTATCTTTCCAAAAAACAACAATCTCTAACTGTGTACTAAATCTATAACTGAAATTAGTTGTGGGAGCTTTCCAAAATATTCAATGAATGCCTCTGGCTGTCTGGAAATTCTGGGAAAATGCATTAAATGGATGTAATTTGTACTTTGAACAACGACAATAAGTGGGACATAAAAAATACAGTTTATATTTCTATCTCACACATTCTGTTTAATATTTATATGACGAGAAAACTATTTTTTCTTGTAACTAAATGAAAACTCTGGCAAAGCCCAAGACTTCTCTGATAACTTTCATTCATCAAGCCCAGCTTCATTTCAGAGTTTTAAATGATCCCTTCAAAATATTATTAAAACTTTACTCTTCATTCACAAGTATCACTTTCCTCTTTATTCCTCCAGCTAGAATCTATCATCAGCAGAACTGACACCTTCATGGAAGGGAGTGTGGTTGGCTCTTTTTATTTTTCCTGCTCACTTTTCCTTCTGCCTCCTGCCAGTCTTCTGGCTAGCTGCATTTACTAACACCTCTGTGATTGGAACCAAATTTCTTACTTGAATGGGACAATTGCAAGATACCTTCTTTTTAGACCTGCATGATATTTAAAACTATTTCTTTCACTGGCTCATCACATGGTTCCACTGAGGATCCCTTGACATTCATCATATGAGATACTTGGGGTGATGTAATTCAGCAGCTTTTTCTACTCTGCATTTAGACTATTTGTTTCACTCCACATTATACGAATGTTTTCCATTAGTGTCCCATTATCTTCTGATTCAGAATGTACACCTAGAGCAAATATTTTCCCTATGTGTTCTACATGGAATACTCCCATGATTTACACATGATCAACCTTCTCGATCCTGTGAATTTTAAGAGTTGTCTAAGTGACTCTCATCTCCTTTAATGTTAATAATCTCCTTTAACATGCTGCTTGGAGTACTGGCATTACCCTTAAGCATTTAAAATCCACTATATGCTGATACCTCAGGTAAAACCTTAATTAAATGTCTAATTATAGAAAATCAAGAGAATCTTGAATTCTAACCTATCCACTCATCTCAGAATAATATATATGTGTGTGTGTGTGTGTGTGTGTGTGCAAATATGTGGCTGTTTTTTGTGAAGACATTACAATTGCTAAAATGTACCTTACACCACAGGTACATTAGGATCAGAAGATGTCTTCCTTATTTATCATTTCAACTTTCTCTTGCAAAATTTCCTGTTCCTTTGAGACTGACGGTATTTGAATACGTGAACCTTTCCTCCCTTATAAAAGGGCAGTCAATAGGGGGATTCTTGGTTGAAACCTCGCTATCTTATTCATTAAAACATTAGTTTCAGGATCTTGGTTTCATGGCCAAAGAGACCAATGAGACCTTGCCTTAATTATCTCTTGCCTTAATTATAAGTAATGTCTACATCCACAAATAGCTTTCCTTAAGTCAACCATCAACAGAAATGGTTATAAGGTGGAAGTTAGTAATCATACAAAAATTACAAATCTCCAAAATTACAGATGTCTGTATTGTTTTTCACAAATACCTGAGTAATCCACTACATTTTACAAACAATTATTATGATTTCCGACATTTAACATATCATTTACATTGTATATAAGCCTTCTACTGATAGGTTTTCACTCTTATTATTTAGACTCTAGCATCCACCATTAAATTCATACCTTGCAAACATTTTAATCTACCTTTTCTGCTTTAAAAAAAATTAAAAGAAGAAACAACACAGATATATTTAACCACATACTTACTATTTGTGTTCTCTTCATTCCTTAGTGTAGATAGGATGTAATTTCCCATGGGCCTGAAAACTATACTTAACATTTCCTTTAGACCAGGTCTGCTGGCAAAGTATTCTCAGCTTTTCTTAATCAGGAAGCATCTTTGTTTTTCCTTTTTTGACGAATATTTGTATTAAATATAGGAATCTTTTTTGACACTTTTCCCTTTTAGCAATTTAAGGATGTCATTTCAATATTTTCCGAACTCTATTGTTTCTGATGACTAGTCAGATGTCATTGTGTAGTTGATCATCTGTATATAATGTGTCCTTTTTCTCTAGCTTCCTTAAACACTTCTTCTTCTTTACCAGCGATTTTTAGTGATTTCCCTCTGATGAGCCTATATATCCTATTTCTTTCCTTTTTATGCTAGGATTCCTTCATTTCTTGGATCTAAATGTTGACTAATCTCTATGGAATAAATATACTCACAATGGCCTAATTCAATCTAGCAATATGACAACACTGAACGGGGATTTGGGAGAGATGTGAAGTAACAAAACATTACATAGAATTTTTACTATACACGTACTATAAACATGAAAACAAAAAAAAATACTGGATCACAGCTAATAGCAAAATACAACACAAAAAATTAAGAAGTGATGAGTTTGGGTCATTTATTACCTTTGTTTCTAATATACCCATTTAATTATAAGATTATATAGCTCAATTTTTTAAATTGCTATGTTTAATAATTGTTTGCAAAATTTCTGAAATGTTGGCAACTGACTTTTGGTCTGATCTAGCATTCCACGATATGTAAGATTATCACTACAAAGTTTTCTGTGAATGTGAGAGAATGGAAATAAATCATTTAAAAATAATGGGAGATTGGCTGACAATAAGACAGATACAATAAAGTAATATTACTGATTACCTATCTTGAATAAATGGAACCCTTCAGTGCCCAGTTTTTAGTATTGATGTGAATATTGTCACACCAGACTTGCACAAAGAATTTGCTCACTGAGGTTGAATATTTTTCAATTATTTTCTTGGAGTAAGGGATAGAAATTAATTAAGTTGTTACACTTATGTAAAAACCACATTCAAAGTGGGCAACACAGTAACAAATACTATTATACAGGACAGAATTCAGTCATTAGCAAATTATATATCTATTTAGTAATACTATCTCAAATATTAATAAATCCTAACTTTGACTTCTACTTGTGTCAGAAATCTAGCAGTGTTAAATAATAACCTTCAATTAGAAATCACTGTCATTCATCATCACACACTTATAATGGTTCTGGTTTCCAAAACTGATGCCAATATCCAATGGCTAAATATATACACTATGTACATGCACTGCAAACTTTTATGATGGGATGCCTTAAGAAATATGGTTATAAAGATACCTTTATAGGAAGCTTGAGCCATTAGTACATTGCGTGACTGAAGTGACTTCCAATGAAACCCTCAATAATTTGAGGTGTTTAGTACCAAATCTAAGAAATCATCATTGATTCTTTTTCTCTTGCACAATCCACATCCCACCCATCAAGAACTCTTTTTCCACACATCTAAAGCAGGTCCAAATCTAGCCACTTCTTAATATGCCCAATACTATTCTAGGCATCATCATCTTTTATTTTGGTTGATTTCAAGAGCTTTCCTGACTCTACTTTGTTTTTCTTTTACCACAATCATCACTTACCTGGGTCCCAGACACAATTACAACTATCCAAGGGCAGTCCATCATAAGTGTTATGAAATAATAATAGTTTCTCATCACCTAACTTTGTGTGATTGGTCCCTCAGCTGCTATTTGCATACTGCTTTTCATTTCTTCTCAATTCTTCTCCAGTAGATCCAGCATAACTGTTTGCTGCCCTTCAAATGCTCCCCGCCTTTTCTACCCTTATGCCTATTAGCTGTTCTCTGTGAGTGAAATGCTCTCTTCCACAAAATATTTAAGAGCCTGCTGCCTTATCATTCATGTCTCAGTTTAATGTTTAATAAGTGTTTGCTTTATAAATGTATCTCATTGTCTGTACAGACTCAACTGATGAATAACAATTACTTAGTATACATTTTAGTATCCATATCTTTACACTGTTCTGACAGAACTGGAGAGATGATTACAATCAGAATGGGAGTTTTATTCCAATAGTCATAATTGGGTAATAGAGTTGTAAAATTTAAATGAGAAAACATAAAATTACAAACAATAATAAGCATCAATAATTATCTTTTTCCTCTTTAAACCTCTTCTCAGATGCTATGCAGAAGACGAAATAATGCTCTGGTCATTAGAATTCAGAGATAATCTTCAGATTCATATATAAGGTTTGGAATGTGCCCACGATAAAGAGGATTAAATAGTTCAGACTTGTGATCATACTGACCAACACTCCTTCTTGTACTAGTCCTCATTTAATGTGAAGAAAGTGTGAAATGGAAACATTCTTAATTAAATAAATGAAGACACTTATGATCCTTTGCACACATATTTCTTAAGCACCTACTATGCTCCAGGCACCATTCTAGGTGAAAGAAATGCCAAATAAAGTATAAATAACATGATTACTGATTAAATAACTTCAAATTTTATATCTCTAAATCTCTGGATGTAGTCATAAAAGTGATAAAAATCAAAGTGTCATTGGATGAGATTCTGGTTGTGAATGAACTATACAAAAAGCATGAAGTCTAAATAAAACAAAAGAGCTATGTCAGCCTGAGATCCATTAAAATGATCTAGTTTTATGAATGGTGTGTCTCTTTATATGTAATAGAGGTTATCCTGGGTTGCACAAAGTATTTCGCTCTGTGAAATCACTATGGAAACTGCCACAATAGATTATAAACTCCATGACCCTCTATTATAACACTTTTATTCTGTGTGTAGAGTTTTTTCCTTCTTGCGAAACTTTCAATGCAGAATTATCAGGATATAGTCACATATCCCTATAAATCTATTAAAGAAAATAATTAAAGTAAGTTCAATTTTAGAAGAAGAAAGCCTTTGAACTTTGTGACTGATTAAATTCTGGACAATTGTCTTTCCATTTTGACTTTTAAGAACAAGAGTTATTTTTCTTTGAAATTCTGCTCTTTTTGAGAACAACCAATACAATTTTTGTCCTTGGCCAGAGGTGTCATTAATGAATGAATGACAGAGAGTGAAGGAGCATACAGAACAAGGCAACACAGCAGCACTAATAAACAATCTACCCAGGCTGTGACTTTGTGATGGAGGATCATTAATTAGTAATATGTATAGATACAAGCAAAGTTTTTCATATCTTATTTTCCATTAAAAACTTTTAACAAACCATCCAAATGGAGTTTAAGTAGAGAATGCTTGCCTGAAGCACTTTTCCAACTTGAAAGTCAGATAAATTCAAAAGGAGTATTTCTATTCCATGTGTGCTTTATATTCTAAATTGTATGTATAATATAATCTTTCTTAAAATGTCAGTTGGTTTTGAAGCCACTATTGCTCCATATCACATTTTCAGTTTTATGTCTCTGTGTGTTTTAAATGGGGCTTTTAAAATAAAAATGTGATATTTCTAAAGTTTAATATTTTTATAGTTTATATTCCATTATCATAAACTCTGACCTAGGTCACTATTTTAAGATTGCATGTTGATAATTTTTCAAACATAAATCTTTAAGTTGATAATTCAATGTCAGTAATCTGTGATATGTTAACTCTATTTATGGCCATGATAAATAGAGGAAAATTTGTATCTGACAAATTTTAAAACCTGTTCTCTTCTTAATCATGGTACTCATTATCATACCTTAGACAGATCTTGTTTTCTCCACTGAATTAAAATAATTAACTCTTTTTTCTCCAAAAGGATATTTTTAATGGAAAAATAATGTTTGGATGAAAACAAACATATAGATCAGTCTACATGTCCATTGCTAGTGGATCATGATGTCTGTATTTCAGGAAATATATATAAATTAATATCCAATTTTACAGTATTTCAAGATATCATAACTTTGGAATACACATAGTTTAATTTTCAGTTAACTCTTAGCTCAGTTGAGGTTCCAAATGCAATAGAATTTATGTAACCCTAATCTATATAGATTATTCTAAAAAGAGGCCACGAATTTCATCTCAGATTATCTCCCTTTAAGCAGATAGCAATTGTTTTCATGATATTTAAAACCTTCCAAGGGACTACTCCAACTGGGAATTTTATGAATTTTTCTATAAATAATTTTTTAATGTTTATTTATTTGTTTTGTGAGATAGAGAGTGAACAAGCAGGAGAAGGGGCAGAGAGAGAGGGAAGAGAGGATCCCAAGCAGGCTCTGCGTTGTCAGTGCAGAGCCCACACGGGGCTGAAAACCAGGAATCTCCAGATCACCACCCGAATCGAAATCAAGAGTTGGATGTTTAACTGACTGAGCCACTCAGCCTTCCCATTTTAAAAAAAATGTTTATTTATTTATTTTGAGAGAAAGAGAGAGATAGAGTGCAAGAGGGAGGAGGTAGAGAGGAGAGAGAGACTATATGTCACTTTTTAGAAGACTTGTATTTTATAGAAAAATAATTAATTATCATGCTTGCCAAAATAAGGACTAAATATAAAACTCAATAAAATTTGAAACAACATTCAGAAGACTACATTATCTAAAATTTTATCACTAGTAAGTGGTGGCTTTGTTGGCAGTGATTTTAAATTCAACCTAGCACACCACTGAGATGTAGCTAATGCATTAAATGTGTTCTAATGTTCTCAGTAAGAGTGAGTTAATTTCTTACTCTATGAATTGGGAATTGTCAGTGACAACTAAAGTGTTACAGTAACGCCTTTATGGTTATCTTGGTGAATAGGGATGATGTGACTTAATTACAGTTCATTGTTTTTGTCCTGATGTTTAGTAAACAAAAAACTTTATTTAAAAAAATCATTGTTACCAAGGTAAAAATAACTGAATAAAATACATATTCACATTGTCCTTTGAAAATCCGTAAATGAGTTTAACAAGAAAAAGAAACTTATAATAGACATAAACGTTATATAGTTGTGTATGTTATAAGCACAGTTTTAAACTAATACCATCTCTAGGAAAGGAAGCCTAAGGAAGAATAGCACCTCCAGATGATATTCTGAATTGATTTATGATAGATTTAAATTTCAGCAAAACCTCAGATTTCTGCCTCGAGTGATCCTTGCTTATTCATTTATTTGTGCTTTATTCTTATTGCCTTATTACCATTGTTTGGGAAAGAGTAAATAATGAATGAAAGTTTGCTGACTAAATAAATTGTACTCAATACCTGTTGCAAGTCATTAAACTCCTATCAAGATTCTTCTACACCGTGCAACTAATAATAACAAGCAACAAATACAATATCACATTATTGACCATTCAAGGAAAGCATCAGTTACATAATGCACATATCTTCACTGAAGGTATATTGAAATTTTCTTGAAAGAGATTTTAGAGATCACCAGTATGGGCATTCTATACTTCACTATGCTTAGCCATTATCCTAGAAGAGCCAAGAATGACTGCCCCATGTTCCAGAAGACCCTGGACTCTGTCCAGAGTTGATTAAACCAGGGGTGGGACCTGGCGACAAAGCAGGCTGATCGGATTCCCTGAAATGAGATTTTGGAATGGGATATAAATGGGATATAAAAAACTTAATTGTTTGTGAGGAACTAGAAGAGTAGGTGAACCAAGGAGCTAAGGCTGCCACCAAGGGAAAGAAATATGACTGATCATCTGAAAGCAAATGAGTGAGTATAGCCTATAGTCTTGAGAGAGAATAAAATGAAACAATGCAGAGAAGCAGAACATCTAGCCCATTGGGGCCCAAGACAGAAGAGACAGAGGTAATGATTTTTCAGTTCCCAGAAGGCCCCACCAATATTTCTGCTTTTAAATTGGGGGAAATTCTAATGTTTTTCGGATGATCTCCTCCTTTTTAGTACTAATGCATGAATTTTTCTCCTTTTAAATAAAGTGAACCAAATTAAAAATACAGTTGTAGAAAAATGCAATGTGAACAGTTTTTTTCAATAAATTGTATGTGTTAAGTGAAATTAATTCAAGGTAAGATCTGAATACTGTGAACTCTACTGAATTCTGCTATATCAGACTTTTTCAATGCAGTGCTGAAAACCATGCACTTTTAAAATCTGGGCACATTTGGAATTATTTAGAGCATAGCCACCTTTAGTTTGGCAAGAATACAAGGTAAAGACTTCCTGGGGGAACTTACTCTTGGAATGTGCTGCATTTAGTGTCAAAAGATACTGAGATCTGTGAATAAAATGCCATCACCATGAGTCTTGCCCTAATTCCTCATCCAACCTCAGTAAACAGCCTTAACTGCTACAAAATTGGGTATTTATATGCCCTTCTCTGTTTATTGCCCTTCCATTCCCATAGAGAAATAAACATTTAAAAAAATTTTTTTACATTTATTTATTTTTGAGAGACAGAGAGAGACAGAGCATGAACAGGGGAGGGGCAGAGAGAGAAAGAGACACAGAATCTGAAACAGGCTCCAGGCTCTGAGCTAGCAGTCAGCACAGAGCCCGATGCGGGGCTGGAACCCACAAACCATGAGATCATGACCTGAGCCGAAGTTGGACGCTCAACTGACTGAGCCACCCAGCTGCCCCAAAATGTATATTTTTAAATTTCTATTCCTATTCCTAAGCACTTTAAAAACTTAATACTGTAGGAAGCGAGAATCATGGTTTTATATAAGATATGAAATACTACTGGATTTAAGCAAAATATATTCTATTTTGTCTTACTTAATTTACTTTTCGCTGTTTCGACTGTTCGTAAGACCTCGCTTTGAGGAGTGCCATTCCCCATCTTTGGTCCCCGAGCCTGTAGCAGATCACTAATATGGAAAAGCATAACTCAGCTAATTATGCAGAAGACCCCACATCATGCATGAGCACACTGTTGAAATCAGGAATATATTGCTTTCATTGTGACCATAAGTCTGAGGAAATTGCTTTAAAGCTGTGTTTCCTGATTTGATTACCCCAAATTTTACACTGTTGTGCACAAGTGTCTGGAGAACAATTGCACACATTTATCATCTCCATTTTAAAAGTATTAGGAATCTTGGAAGCATTTGAACTCTCTCACTGAAAAATGCTATGCAAGGTATGGCCCAGAGCAATGATGTGCTGATATCTAATCATTCTGCTGAAACTCATGCTGAAAAGTAGTACCCTGCTTTGAGGAACTCAGATTTATTCTCTTTTCCAATCTCACAGCCTCTGTTTTTGTGTAAGATTTCATCAACTGAAGTGTGCACTTGTACAATACTATTTTAAGCATTTTAGAAATTCCAAACTGGGGGGAAAGCAACTTCACAGGCCCAAGGTCAAACTTTTACTCAGAAAAAAACATGGATTTATAAGTAAGCAGTTGCTAGAGAGGTTCCTGCCAGAAAAGTTACAAATGTGGACTTTAAAAAGACCAATGGGAGTCACTGAGGAATATTCGGAAGAATTTACATTTCAATTATGCTTTACTTTATAATTTTAATAAAATCTAATCAGAGCTAGGTTATCTTTCTGAGTCCAAGTTTTCTTTGCTTCTGCTTTTTCCTTCTGATTATTTGAAAGGAATACATCTGTTTATTAAAAAACAAAAGAAACTTAACAACTATAGCATCTTCCAGGCCAGGACCAGGAAATGTGGGCATGGGGTCTGAAAGGAGCCAATTCAAATTTAAATCACCAAATTCCCAGGATCTGGAGTTCTACGGGTCAGGGCAAAAGATTTTTAGCCTTTCCAACTTTTTTGTAGGGCCCTGGAATACATATATATTCATTTCACCAAAGACCAAAACAGCTCTTGATCATGCAATATCCAGAGAAAGATGGTCCAGTATATGCAAGTAACATATAACAATGCCATTCCAGAAATCTCTACTATTAATATATGATATGACTAAAACAAGCCCTTCTCTCCTTAAATTTGTATGTGGGAGAGCGTGAGGTAAAAACACAAATAAGCACAGCTGTGTATATGTTAGGAGGTAATAAACTTTTCTTTGTAGAAATTCTTCATACAGAGAGAAAAAGAGATAAAGGAAAAGAATGTGATGGGTGGTTTTTAGACAACATGGCTACTGAAAACTCTTAGGGGCAGTCTGTGCAGGAGTGAGGACCAGTGAGTATGTGAGCTATGCCCATATGAGGAAGAGTGATCTAGGATAAAGAAGTTAAAATAAAGGGGAATCATTCAAGGAAGTTTCTATACAAGTTATTTTTTCTGAACTGTTAAAAGATACTGATCTCCCAGGTCTAGAAAAAAAAACAAAAACAAAACCCAGGTTCAAGGTCTTGGGCCTTAATGGCAATGGAAACAGCATGGAAATAATTGTTTTTCCTTCAAAATGGAAAAAAAAAACGCACAATTATTTGGTTATTTTTACTACTTTTTGGATAGCATATGCAATAAAAGAGAAGTTTGAATTTGAAAAGAGGGTATTTGAGTGAAGTCTAATGTTAATCTTTGAATGATTTTTTACTGAGAAAAAAATTTTTATACGTATCATTTGTCCTTGAATGTCCTTGAATACAAACAATGAAAATGTTCTTAATTTATCTGTCAATATGCTGATTTTTTCTTATTTGTTTGATCTGATATTCCATGTGTATTAATTTACTAGAGTTGCCATAAGAACGTACCACAAGCTCAGTGGTTTAAACAATAGAAGTTTATTCACTCACAGTTCTGGAAGCCAGAAGTTCAAGATGAAGGTGTAGCTAGGATTGGATCCTTCTGAGGACCTCTCTCCTTGGCTTATAGATGGTTGTTTTCTCCCCACGTCTCACATGGGCTTCCCTCTGTGAGTGGCTGTGTCCTGATCCCCTTTCCCTATAAGGACACCACCCTATAACCTAATTTAACTTTAATTATCTCTTGAAAGACCCAAACTCCAAATACAGTCACATTCTGAGGTACTGGGGGTTGGGATTCCATCATATACATTTGGGAGGGTGGGCACAATTCACCCAATAACACCATAGTATTTCTCACCATAGTGTATTTTCATCTGCAAATTTTAATTTTTTTTAGGTCTGGAAAATATTCTCAAATTATATGAGTATCACCTTCAATATTTATAATGTACACCTTTATATTATTATACAGATATTTGTGTATGCAATTCTTCCCTGTCCAGTGAACTCTAAACTATTAACAGGAATAGAAAACATCTTGTAATGGTTTTGTGTTATCTATATTATGTAGCCCATGACAGTGTGTGTATGTGTATATGTGTGTGTACACACATACATATATATATATTTATACATACACATATGTGCATATACTTGTATAAATGCTTGTAAGCTGTAATAGACAAGAAAATGGCTAAAGAAAAGTATTCATATTTTGTAAACAGATTGCAAAGTATTGTTATGCTGTCAGTACTGTTGTGCTTTTCAAAAATCGCATTCTCTCCCAGTAGCATAGATGGTATATATGAAAAAGACTTTTATATTAGCGACTTTGTGTTCCACCATTTCATGAAGAAACCAAGCATGATGTCTTTTTAACTATCTTCTATTTAGATGTTGATTCGCTTTACCTAGAAAACCTTCTTTCTAATTAAAACTCTAAAAGAAATCATAAGGGAAATCAAAATCACAGTAGAGAATATAAGAACACTGTTCAGGGCAGGGGCCAATTTTAATCACCTATTTCAGTGACTATTTCCTTTAGTCACAGATCCCTGTGCAAAACTGTCTCTCCCTCTCTCTCTGAACATCATTCACCCACCCCTGTATTTGAGCTTTGTTTACATTGTGTTTTGTATAGGTCAAATCCTGTGCTTTAAAATCATATTATCAGAAAAAAATACATTATGTTACACAGTCTTTGAATTATTCTACTTTACCAAGATCAGTTATTTTGCCAAAACACTTATAGAATTGTTTTAGAAATAATTATCAAAATTCCTTTGAGTTAAAATGGGAAAAATAATTATTGTAAAAAGATTGAAGAACTACAGCAACATGGAAACAAAGTCTCTAGGATGAAGATAAAATATGGGCTATTTTATCTCCAGCCTTGCCCCAGGCACTATATGAGAAGGTAGGGTGAGGTTATGGTAATCAGCAAGAGAAAGTCCCCAATTCTCCTTTCAATTTCTACTTCGTATTTCTTAAACATTAAACCATGGAAATATCAGAACCCTACAGTGGCTGAATTTCAGAAACTTGGGATGCCTATGAAGTCTCTTATCAGGGGACAAATGAAGGGTCAGCGGGTTCATGCTGCACATTTTCAAGGGAAGGAAACCCAAAGACTTCATGCTGCTAAAAATCTATCACTCTTTAATCTTTCACTTTTGGTGTAATTTGGTGAGACCACATGTAATTTGATTACATTGCAACAGAGTGTAAAATTGCATTTTTTGTCTTCCTTTATTATAAAAAAAGTTGTTACATGTTTGAAGGGGATGGGAGCGAAGCTGAGACAGGGAGGAAGAGTGTGGTGTAGGCAGGGAGGGCTAGGTTTACCAGATTCAGAGTCCTGTACTCCCTTTGTACCACAACTCTCTTATCTACACTTATCCCCATTTCCCTTCTCTTTCCTGCACGAGCAAGAGCTGCTGTTCAGTGGCCAGAGGTGACAGGACTCTGTAACTACTTATTAATTTACAACGCTAGTCCTCAAATTGTCTTTCATACTTCATCATGGGCACATGGTCATTATTGTTTCAAAAGTTAACGATGCTATAAAAATATCAATGGCTTAAGAAGGACACTATCTAAGTGAAAAAGTCACAAACAACTCTGGAATATTGTAAAGTCAGCAGGCTCAGCAACTGAGGACCTGAGAATAGATACTGCATGTGTTTGGGTGCTTTATTATATATGGGGTTGTTCTTTTGTGGCTTCCTAGCAGTTATTTCCAAGCCTTGTCTTTCCCCATGGTAAGATGAGAATCAGGCTGGGTGAGTAATTGTTTTGTTTGGGTCGTTGCAGACCTTCCCTAAGTCAGAAAAATGGATGTGATGACCTCAGGAAATTCCTTCAGGTTTTATTGTCCTAGAAAATCAAATATATTTCAAGCAGCCAAATCCATAGCAAAAAAAAAAAAAAAAAAAAATTAGCATTGTAAATACACACATTTTCTATACACACTGTGTTCATGTTGTTTTATACAAGGAAATACTAGATTATTAGCTAATCTAATTTTCTCATGGCATAAAATTGTTTCTTTTGCTAGTATGCATGTTTTAGATTCACGCATACTACAGTGTAGAATTACTAATGGTATTTTTTTAATACAGCTAAATGCCATCCTCCATTTTTTCTTAACCCCAGAGGACAATAAATGGCTACACACTTACCTGATGCTGATCATACTGTTTACACACGGCAGATGCCGATGTAGTTGTAAACTGGAAGGTAAGAATTAAAATGCAACACCACGTGTTAGAAATGTTGCTGAGGCTGTCCTGCTAAAATAAAATCTAATATTTTAAGATACCATATGCCACATTCAAGTAAAATGAAAGTACGCTTAAACAAAGAAAATTATTTATTTTATTTATTTCTTATTAAAGGGAGTAAGTAATTAAAAAAATATCTTTAATGTTTATTTTTGAGAGAGACAGACAGAGCGAAACTGGGAAGGGACACAGAGAGAGGGAGACACAGAATCCGAAGCAGTCTCCAGACTCTGAGCTGTCAGCACAGACCTGAGGTGGGGCTGGAAACCACCAACTGGGAGATCTTAACTTGAGCCAAAGTGGGAGGCTCAACCAACTGAGCCACCCAGGTGCCCCATAAGTAAATATTTTCAATAATGTTTGCTTGCTCGTTGAAAATGAAGGAATGAATCTATAACTTTCAACACACATCTATAATGCTTCCCATCTTGTCCAGTCAGAATCCTTTATCCTGAGTTCTCTGCTTACCATTTTACCTTCATCTTTATGGTAGCTTTCTTCCGCAAAGCGAAAAAAAAAATTTCAGGAGTAAGTTTGTCTTTTAACCTAGGAACAATAGAAATTAGACAGTGTAGCAGAACTCTCTCTCTCTCTCTCTCTCTCTCTGTCTCCTCTCCCCCCGCCCCCCGTCTACTCTCTGTTTTTCTTTCTCTTTCCCTGAATAAGCTCAAATGGCAAAGGGATTTCTCAACTACATTCTCAAAAATATGTGACAGTCTTTGTAAAATACTATAATGTAATTCCTATATTGTGCACTATTAAAATATATGAAATAAGAATGTTTTCCAAAAGCCAGAAATACATAATAAAAGGACCTCTGGATCTAATGACAACAATATATATTGAAACCCCGTTTGAAGCCTGATTTGAGCCCTAGAATCTGCAGCAGGTAGGTGCCTGCAGCCTGGCACAGTGGGGTAGGAGATGGTTAGAGATCAGGTGGAGGAAACCAGTTTAAGCTTTTTAGCTACTATCGCACTTTTGTTGGCCTGCCCTCTAAGAAAAAACAGTAGTAACAGCTCAAGCTACTCATCCAGGTGGTAAAAACCAGTACAGACAGACAGTGGCTGTCAGGCACTTTCTCTTCCACTAGAGTTCCTCCAAATACGGAGTCCTCAGCATTATCACTTACAAAAACTGTCTCCTCCAAATCCTTCCTGTTCCTAAAACATGAAGTCGGAACCCTCTTCTGATGAGTTCCCTTCTCTTTGGGATCTTCACTCCTCAATAATGTTTGAATTTGGTCTTTTTATGTCTTACAGTGGATTTTATTTTTTATAATTTATCATTTTTTTCATTTTTTCTTGGCTATCTATAGTAGGCTAAACAAAAAAATGAAATAAAATAATAAAATAAATCTCCACATCCAAACCCCCAAGACAGTGAATGTGTTACCTATATGGCAAAAATTACTTTGCACATGTGATTATACTAAGAGTCTTGAGATGTCAAGATTGCCTTGTATTGTGCAGGCAGACCACTATAATCACTAGGGTCTGTAAGGAGAAGGCAATTGTGACCACAGAAATAGTGCCTGGACTAACGTAGCCAAAATGAATGCAGCCGCCAGGAGCCAGAAGATTCAAGGAATGGAATCTTGGCTCCTGGCTCCAGAAGGAACCAACCTGGTTGATGCCTTGACTGTCATAAAATCAGTGAACGTGCTTTTGGACCTCTGCCCTCCAGAACCATAAGAGAATATATCTGTATTGTTTTAAGCCACCAAGTCTGTGGCAATTTGTTACAGCAGCACTTTAAAATTAACATACTATTCTGGGTCATCTGTATGATTACAAACTAGTAATGACAATTACCAATCACATCAAAACAAGCACAGGATCCCTGTCAGTGGAGTGAGAGGAGGTAGTAGATAACTGCAGAGACCAAAAATTGTCAGCAAATACACATGTCAAAAAGGGTAGCTCCCCATCCTTAGTGAAAGCCTGAGCAAAGAAGTCTGAACACAACCAGGGAATTCAGGAGAAATCTAAGGTTCCAGTTTGGTTATAAACACAAAAATTTAATAGAAACTCAAAGACCAAATGATACCATAATGGTCAAGACCTTGAAAAGAGATCCAGCAAACATATGCTCTCTGAAGGGCAGAGACTTACTCTGAAGAAAAGATAATGCAAATTTATTTGAGCAGTTAATAACACTAGTTAACGGGGAGAAAAGGATCTAATGGAAGGGTTGGATGTAGAAAACTGACACCAGCAAAGATTTATGAGCAAAACAGAATACCCGTCTAAAAGAGAAAGATACCTAAATGGGTCTCTGAAAAGACAAAGCCCAGCCAATTCCAGCAAGACAAAAATAAACCTAGGATGCAAGAAAAAAATCCATTTCTTTAAGAATGGATGCAAGTGAAGACTACTCTAAAATAATATACAGTTGTTACAAGAAATAAAAAAATGAAAATAGAGTGAATAAGTTCTAAAGGATAATAAAATGACCAAAAATATTTGAAAAGTTTGACTTAAACTTTATTTGAAAACTTTATTTTTTAATTGTTTTTAAAATTGTTTTAAAATATTTTTTCTTTAGTGTTTATTTATTTTTGAGAGAGGGAGAGAGAGAGAGAGAGAGAGAGAGAGAGAGAGCATCAGAAGGGAGAGACAGAGAGAGAGGGAGACACAGAATCTGAAGCAGTCTCCAGGCTCAGACCAGTCAGCACAGAGCCTGATGCAGGGCTCAAAACTCACACCACAGACTGTGACATCATGACTTGAGCAGAAGTCAGACTCTTAACTGACTGAGCCACTCAGGTGACCTTTTTTTTTAAATTTTTATTTGAAAACTTTAAAATAGACAACTTATTTGGAATAAAAAAAAGTGGGAAAATAATATTTAGAAAAAGCATGATATGAAATGAGACCTAACAAAATTTAGAAATTGTAAATATATATTATATTAAAGATACATAATTAATATATAAATAAAATAAATATATGTAAAAAATGTACATTTATAAAATTGGATTCCAAAAGACAAAATAAAAAGCAGAAGAGATTTTATTGAAAATTATAGTACCATCCATCCCACCCTACCTCTGCCAACACATTACTTTTTAGTAATTTACTACCTCACCTAAATTCTGTTTAGAATTCCTTACTAATCGAAGCTTCCAAAGTTAAGTTTGCTTTCTCCTGTCAATTCTTCATAGATTTATTGTCTCTTTCTCTAAAAAAAATATAAAAACTGACTGCCTTGATCATTTCTTTAGATCTCAATTCCATTATCGGGCCTCCGTGCACAGGTAATAAAACTTTGTGCGTGTGTGTGTGGTTTTTTTACTGTTAATCTGTTTCATATAGATTTAATTCTTAGTCTACCTGGAAGAACTTGAGGGTAGAAAAGAGTTTTTTCTCCCCTTCAACAGCAACAATTTATATACTCAATATTTTAAGGTCATCAAGAAAGAAAACATGAGTCAACCCTCACTCAGCTATATTAAATTCAAGATTAAGGCCATAGGAAAATAGTTATGGACATAAACAGAATCAAGGACTATTTTTTCCTTGATATTTCCAAGAATATCTACCAGGGAATAAGTTCAACTCACCAAAAAGTGAATCAAAAATGTTCGGCATGATATCTGAGAGTGAAAATGAACATTTTATATACAGAACTAACTTTTTTAAATGTAGATAAACTTGACAAAATGATATATGTAATTTTTTACCCTGACAATAAAGAAATAATACAATTTAACAAAATATTGGAGAAAGGTAAAGATCAATAAGTATACCTGAGATTAGAAAGTTCCACCTAAGATAATACCAGAGGATTTATATTGTCACTTAGCCTTGAATAAGAATTTGTGGAAATGATAAAATTGTAAAGTAAGCCAGTCCTCATAATCATATCAAGTTTGTATATATCATCATAAATAGGTGGTAATTTAATAGCATTAGAATAAAATACATTAGAATTCTATGTAACTGCAGGATTCTAAGCTCTTTGAAAAGTAGTTCTGCAGCATGAACATAGAACTTTGTTTTCACTTATTGTCCCTATTTACCATTTCTTGTAACACTTGAAAGAATGAATAATTGAGGGGTGCCTCTGAGAAAGATGAAATAAATAATACAAGTGAGAATTCATGGTTGCCTTCGGCTTTTTCCAACTTCCATTCTTGACCCTTCCATCTTTCCTATTGGCCAGTGAGACACTGTCCCCTCCCCCCACCCGCTGGTTTCACCTTTAGTACACTTATTAATGCTGGTCTCTAGTCATGACTCAATCACCACATTCCTACTTGTGGCCCAGAGGGACTTTCCAACTTGCAAAGTTACTCTTAAAATGTAATGATAGGACAGCATATCTTCTTGTGTGTTTGATGAATCTAGATTTGAGTTGCCCAATAAAGTAACCATTTGCTGCAAGTGACTATTTAAAATTTGATTGAAACTAAATAACATTAAAATTCAATTCCTCAGTCATACTGGTTACATTTCAAATATTCACTACCTACTTGTGATGAGTATCTACCATTTTGGGTTTTGGAAAACAGAGATATGGAACATGTCAATCACCACAGAAGTGTCTGTTGGACAGTGCTACTCTAGATTTACAATAGTCTCTTTGGAAAGAAGGGCCATGAGATAACATATATTTGGAAAATGGTGTGTATTTCATTATCTTACTAGATAACTGTAAGATACATTTTTTAAAATTTTAGTCATTTTAAACACAGTGTTTCCCAGATTAAATGAATTAGATATTTACATTTACTTCTTGTCTGGGTTCAGGAAAAATGTATGCTCCATGGAATACACTTTCAGGGAACATGATAGAGCAATTTAAGAAATGATTTATTTTACTAAGCTCTGGTAAAAGAAACTGACTTGAATTATGTGTGATGAGTTTACTGCATATAAAAATATTTAGCTTTTAAACATAAATTTAATAACTTTTTAAAACTACATTTAACAACATATGCTCTGTACTGCATAACCAGACTAACGGAAATTCTGTGCTAAGTTAAAAGCTAATTCAAAAACTCAAGGCCTCTTTTTCTTTGTTTTTCATGGGATTCTTTTTTAATTTAACATGTTTTAATTTGTCCACAAAAGTGAAAGCTTATTGGTTATTAGAGTTATGAAAGTTTGTTCTGGCATGCCTTAATATCAACTCATGGCTGAAAGTTGTGGTTTAGTATTCTAAAATGTGGTCCGTAAACAAAGAAGTGATTTAAAAGGGTACATAATTTCTAATATGTATATACATAGCAAACATATTAATTCCCATGATTTGGGTGAAAAGAAATTTGTTATCAATACATTATCATTATTGCCTGGAGGTGGTTGGAGTGATGCTTTGTTCCTCTTAATTAATCATTAATATTTAACACATTTGGAGGATTGCTCTTAGCTATTACATTGGCTGGGTGGGCATTTGGTTGTGAAAAATTACCAACTGTTTTGTTATGTTGATCAGTAATTTCTTCTGTCTCAGTTCTCCAATATGATCATATTCTTGAGCCATCTTAAGTTTGCCACCATTAAAACAGAGTTTTCAATCACGTATCTAAAGTTACATCACTAGCAAATGATGGAATCAGAATGCAGCCATGCTTACTGTAAAATATAGTCTATTCTTCTTTGCTTTATATCTGTGTCAAAACTGGACTTAAGCATTAAAATGATATTATGGTGAAAAGGTGTTCTTTAGTAGAAAGAAAGACACACAACTTTTGAAAAAAACAAGGGCAAGGACAGAACCAATGGGAGCAAAGAGAAGCCTTCATGCTGATGGAGAGAGAAGTGTCAACCCCTCCTTGATGAGGTTAGCATTTCAGGAGACACAGTAAGACAGTCTGTAAATGCATATGTAAAACCAGTCCTTTTGTGGATAAACAAAGCCTGTCAGAAATCAGAAGACAGTAAATCATAGCTGAAGTTTGCCCTTTCTGGCTGATGTAAGAGTCCTTGTGGATAGCAAACAGTTTAAAAATAGAAGAAGAAAACAAGAAATATATAGAATATTTTAACCTTTTTTTCAGAGGGAAAAGTTATCTATGATAAGAACTTCGCCTTCACTATTGTTCTTCATGTATAGAAATGAAGATGGTGTAAAACTAAGCTAAATTGAACATATTCAGTGGAATGCAACCAAGTATAAGACTATGTATAAGAGACACATGCACAAAAAAGAAAAATCCTGAGTGACAAAATACATTATAAAGGGCATTTCTCAATTTAGAGTATGAAAGCGATATATGGCTTAGGAAACTCTCTCAAGCAGCATATGAAAAGAGATATTGAGGGGCACCTGGGTGGCTCAGTCGGTTAAGCGTCTGATTTCAGATCAGGTCATGATCTCACAATTCGGGTTCAAGCCCGGTGTGGGGTTGTATGCTGACATCTCAGAGCCTGGAGCCTGCTTCAGGTTCTGTGTCTCCCTCTCTCTCTGCCCCTCCCCTGCTTGTGCTCCTCTCTCTCTCTCTCTCTCTCTCTTAAAAGTAAATAAATAAACATTAAAAGAAAAAGAAAAGAGATATCGACATCTTTTATTACTTATTACTACTTATTTTTGTTGTATTTAAAAATAATATGACTTTTCTCTAAATAAAAGAGAGGCATATGCATTGCTAAAATTAGGAAAACTAGGAATGAGTAAAGAAAAAAAAAACATTGATCCACGTATTGCTTTTAGGCTTGCCAAAACCCAGAGATTCTCTATTTTTTTCTGGATTTTTTTTCTTAAAGTTAGAGATAATATATCAGGTTTACACTAATTCACTAGCTACACTAATCATATTTATTAATATACTTATTTGTGCCTCTACCTGTAGGTATGTATATATGAAGGTATGTATGTATGATTTGTATGTTTATTGGCTTGTCATTTTTTTAACAAAACATCTTTGGCTCTGTCTAGGCATTCAAAGCAATAAGCTGCATTATTTCCATTGAATATCAGGGTAAATCCTACCAAATAGTTATCTTTATTTGATGAAAGTAAATACTCTAATTAAATAAATAATATCAGCTCCTCACCTAATGCTATTACTTTCCTACCACGCGTTATTAAAGACATTTCATTTATTACATGTTGACACCTACTTTTATGTTGCTTTGAAACTTAATATATACTTTCCTATTACATATTTCTTGTCTCTTCAGTTACCCTTCTGAATTCTCTAATTAGTAGCCACACATCCTGCTAACTTTGAATGCCTAAAATGAAAGTAAATGCTTGGCAGTCTTTTTCATGAGTGTTTACTGAGAACCAATATAATATAAGTAACACAAAGAGTATATGATACACTCCTGAATTAGAGGGAATTGATGGATACTTTACAAAACTTGACTCAAATTTTTTGAAAAGAAAATGTTGCCATAGTCAACAGCACTTCAGGTTGTATGAACAACTCAGGCAGCAGGATCACAGGCTGTGTTAATAGTGATGTTTTAGTAGGAGTCCCAGAGCATCATTTTAGAGAAAACCCTTTCTGAAGATTAAATTATAATTTTTTACACTTTTTTGTTTTTTATTTAAAATTTTTTAATGTTTATTCATTTTTAAGAGACAGAGAGAGACAGAGTGTGAGCAAGGGAGGGAGACACAGAATTCGAAGCAGACTCCAGGCTCTGAGGTGTCTCTGAGGTATCAGCACAGACCTGATGCAAGGCTCAAACCCATGAATCGTGAGATCATTACCTGAGCCAAAGTCAGAGGCCTAACCGACTAAGCCACCCAGGTAACCCTACTTTTTTTTTTAAGCTCATTTATTTATCTTGAGAGAGAGAGAGAAAGAGAGTGGGGATGGGGGAGGGGAGAGAGAGAGAGAGAGAGAGAGAGAGAGAGAGAGAGAGAATCCCAAGCAGGCTCTGTACAGTCAGCTCAGAGCCTAAAGCTCAACCGACTGAGCCACTCCGGTGCCCCTATAATTTTCTACTCTTATATTTGTTTTACTTGTTTTTACTATTTTTTTTTTTTTGGCTTGGATAACTTTTGGCCTTTTCTTTCTTCCATGAAGACAGCAGTATTTTGAGCAAGTGTAATAAATCTTATGCTTTCTGCTTTCTTCACTCTCAGTTATGTTACAGAACCTGAATAAGGTGAGTGCAGTAGACAGCTTCAGAAATGGCTGCTCATGATCTCTCTCCCTGGTATTTATGTCATTGTAATGTCTCTCATGAGGTTCACACGGCAAATAACAGTGTCCAGATTTCCTCCCACAAGCAGCAAGGAGTGCAGACTCTTGTCCAATAACCCAGAGGAACTGAACCCTACCAACAACCACAAGAATAAGTTTGGAAGAAGACCCATCCCTAGTTGAGGGCTAAGATGAATACATTTCCAGGTGATAATCTTGATTACAGACACTCTGAGCCGGAGGTACCAACCAGGCTGCCACTGGATTCCTAACCCACAGAAATTGTGAGAAATGTTTGTTGCTTTAAGTGACTAGATTTGAGAATAATTATTATATCGCAGTAGATAACTAACACAACAGTAGACAAGAAGAATGAAAAGGGATGTCCTTATGTGCAAGGATATAATGATACTAATAATATATATACATTAACCAGTAATGGATATGCTTGCTGGCCCCTGAAGACACAAAAGGGAACATATTTTAAAATCTTTATTGCAATGCTATTACTACCACTTCTAGAAAATCTAGTAAAAGTATATTGAAGACTAAAAGAAATCCTATAGATTATCTATTTCAAAGTTCAATATGGTATGATACCTTGGTCGAGTCATAGGTCACATATTTTCCCTACTCTCTTTAGCCCTCAGTTCCTTTGCCTTAAATACAACTTTTCATCCGAATTTTTAAAAACACATGTATAATCTCTTTTGTGTCAGATTCACTTGCTTTTAAGAGCCATTGGTTGGAAAATGTTAGTGTGCAAAAACTACCAAAGGTAAAATTCAAGTTCGCGTTGATAGCTTCTTTTTTTTTTTAATTTAACATTTCTGTACACGACCCACGTGCATCTTTAGTGACCTTAAATGATCCTAAAATTATGGACTCTACCAAATGTGAACACATTTGGACTGTGGCCCTAGGTCATTAAAGACTAAAAGCATTGGGAAGAATAATGTTCCAAAGCACAAGTGTCTTTCTCATTTACTACCACATCTAACGGCTTTAGATCCTGAAATTCATTATAAATGTTGCTCATAAACATTTAACTTCCGTTTCAATGATTCATTGAAGAGCATGTTTACTAGTCACTACCATTTTATCCCCTGCAGCAAATTCTGGCACAGTGGCCTTCCTTCAGTCCCATAATTCTGGCTAAGTTCGGGGTTTGTATTTCAACTTGCATGAACATTTATTAATTCACATATTTTAACCAGTTTACAGCTTAGCTCAAATATTAAAATATAAGCATTGCCATTGATTTCATGGGGTCGTTCCAAATTTAGCCTGTTGATGATATTCTACTTCCAATGTATTCCAGGTATTCAATAGCACTATCATTTCCAAATTAGCTTTTTAATAAGTAAAAATTCAGATGTTTTTATCTATCCCTGTGTGCTATTCATATAGCAAAATTGAGGGTGTTTTGCTTTTTATTATTTCAAAAATAATTCTGTTCAATCTTTATAAACACTTCCTTTTGAACGTGAAAAACATAAGATCAAGATAAAAATAATGGCTGGAAAACATTTCATTTAAAATGTGACACCAGGGGGTGCCTGGGTGGCTCAGTAAGTTAAGCGTTTGACTCTTAATTTCAGCTCAGGTCATGATCTCAGAGTTCCTACGTTCAGGCCCCAGTTGGGCTCTGCGCTGACAGCATGGGGCCTGTTTGGGAGTCTCTCTCTGCTCTCTCTCTCTCTCT
>CM053562.1:43896983-44036977 GCA_028646485.1 Cryptoprocta ferox
CTTGAATCCTGAAAACAAACTGAGGGGGGAAGGGGAAGGGGAAAAGGTAAAGCGGGGTGATGGTCTTGGTGGAGGTCACGTGTGGGGAAGAGCACTGGGTGTTATATGGAAACCAACCTGACAATAAACTATAAAGTTTTAAAAATATATATATATATAATAAAAATAAAAATGTAACACCATTGTCAAGGCCAAAAATAGTTTAATATTTCTCGATATATCTAATGTATTGAATATAATTACTATTCACTATATAGATACATTAAAAAGAAAAAATGATAAAATAAAACTTTGTAGCTCCAGATTTACATTTTATGTTACTCTACTAGAATCTATCATTAAAATAAATGTATTTTGAACTGTTAATCAAGTTTTCATGAAAATATGAAATTCAAAAGTACATCAGAGTCAAGTGGAAATTTGGTAATAAAAAAGATATTTATAAACAAGTTTCTACAGTGTGACATTTATTATCAGTTTCTGAAGGTAGGTGAAATAGGAGGACATATTTAATTCAGCTTAGGGTTTTTCACAAGAGGACATGTAAGGCAATTTAAAGAAATGGATGTAGAAGTGTTGAATGGGAAGAGTCTTGAGAAAGAGATTAAAGTCTTCTTCTATGGTATCTTTGGATTATTAGAAGGGAGAATAAGCATAGAAAATAATTGACAATAAATAGGGGCAGAATGGGAAGGTAGTGAATTCATTAGGGTAAGTAAATATGGGAATTACTAGAGGAGAGCTAGAGGACTGCTGTCAGATATCTGGATGTTTAATTCATTCAGAGGTAGAGCTGTTCAAGATGATGTTAGGATGCAGGATATAGTCATGGAATGAGATTAATGGAATGGAGATGAAAATCACTGGGTTAGAGGAATCAGGGGCCAGTACATGATCCCTTCTGTGAGAAAGGCACTTATTTACTGAAGTTTCTCAGATCAGTGTTGACAAAGTTGGAGAACATGAACTGGCACCAGACAAATGTGGGGATGTATGAGCTCCAAATGGGCTACTTTTTCCTGAAAACAAAAATGTCATGTTTAGGAAAGAAGTAAATTTGGGGAATAAAATTGGTGATGCACTACCTTCTTTTTTTTTGAGGAAGAAAAATGGTGATGTTGCACCATCTGCAACACTTCTAGTAAGAAATAGCACAATAAGAAATCTTCAGAAACTGCAAAGAACATGATTACTTATCAGAGGGAGGTATGTCCAAGGTAAATTAAGAGGCAAGAAGAAAATATTCTAGCATGAGGTGAAATATGAAGGAAAATGAGTTTATATAAAACAGAGAGGAAGCTATGGGGGACGATCAGCAGCAGGATGGAAGCCACTCTGCTGACTCTGGAATACAAGCATAACCACAATGGGTGGAGGTATGTGCCAAGACAGACACCCAGTGGAATTTGAGTTTGGATGAATGTGATGGGTGAGTAGCTAGAACAGTGTGGTGGAAATAACTGGATGCCGTCTTTAAGAGGAACCCAGGTGTGAAAATACTTCCAAGCTAAACCAATTAAAGACAATGACTGGTTTCAGATTTAGATAATATTCTCTGTTTGCAATCCAATTATTACCTTGTAGTTGTGTAGTTTGTAGTCATTAGTTTAAAATCAGATAGAATGCTGCTATGTAGGGCGTAGAAATTATCAGTAGGTCATTCTTTCCTCCCTAAAATATGAGAACAAGCCAAATGAGCCACAGAATCATAGTATATTTCAAAACCCATGAAAGAGCTGGGGATAGAAAGAAATGTGAATGAACTTCCAGAAAGTGGCTAGCCATTCTTAAGAGACAAAATATTCTCAGTGGCTTTCAGCACTGGCCAATAAAAGCTGGGTGAGAAGAAATCTGCTATTCTGAGAATTGTGGAGAAACTGGACACATTTTTAACAAATCTTTAAATGTCACTGGGAGGGCTTGATGGCTAGAATTATGAGGAGTCCAAGTCCCAACTCCAGACAGTGCTTATGCACCCACTATGTTCCAAGGACTTACACCACTTACAAGAAGAGTGGGAGGGCAGAATACCTAGGAGAGATGTCCCCAGGTGCATGAAGTCTTTCTGATTGTAGGGCATCAACACAAGTCAATTGAAGGCAAGAGAAAAGAGAGCAATGAAAGAGACGTACTGGAGATCCTGAGGACTCCCAACATGCAAAGTAACAGTCTTGGAAGGACAGAAGGAGGAACAGAACTGAGAAAATCTCTCCCAGGGAGAAGGATGCATGGCAGCCACCCTCTGTCACTTACCTTCCAAAGAGTAGAGTGGGAAACCAAGCTTTTATCTTTTGTTTTAAGTTTATTTATTTTGAGAGAGAGCACGAGCAGGGGAGGGGCAGAGAGAGAGAGAGAGAGAATCCTATGCAGGCTCTGCACTATCAGCACAGAGCCTGGTGGGGTCTCGAACTCAAGAACCCTGAAATCATGACCTGAACCAAAAATCAAGAGTCAGATGCTTAACTGGCTGAGCCACCCAGGCACCCCCAAGCTTTTATCTTTAATCTAAAAGCTATTTAACTATGTTGTTTTGTTTTCAGATATACTGAACTTTTTATCTATGCTTACATATATATACTGCAATATATATATCAGCACATATATATATATATATATAATTTTTTTTAGAAAGAGAGAATGTGTGAGTGGGGGAGAGGGGCAGAAGGAGAGAGAGAGAATCTTAAGCAGGCTCCATGCTGATTGCAGAGCCCAACGATGTGAAGCCCAATCCCATGACCCTGGGATTATGACCTGATCCAAAACAAAGAGTCCAAAGCTCAACCTACTGAGCCACCCATATTTTACCCTAAATATGTTCCCTATCTTTTCAGTATTTAAGCTAAGATGTACTATAAAAAGCTTTATCAGGGTTTTCGTAGTCCATCCTTCAGAAGGCTATTCTTTGCCAAGGAACATTCCTCTTTGGAGTAAATGTAAGAATTTTCAGAGAGCATGTAAGTTTTGAAAAAAAAATCTGAAAGAGAGAAAGAAAAAAAGAAAGAGGGAGGGAGGAGGAAAAAAGAAAGGAAGTAAGGAAGAGGAGGGAAGGAACAAAGAAAAAAAGAAAATAAAATGAAAAGAAAGGAAAAATAAAAGAAAAGAAAGGAAAATAAAGAAAAGGAAAGTTAAGGAAAATTAGGAAAGTTAGGGAAAGAAGGAAAAGAAAAAAAAAGAAAAAGGAAAAGAAAAAAAATGTATGCACCATAAAGGAAGAGAATAAGAAACCTGGGCTATATTGCTATAGTTGGATTTCATGGAAAGTCAGGGATAACATAGAAACAGGCTTCAGGGACTAGAATACAACTGAAATTGTCCACAAAAGCTCAGAAGAGCAGCCATGCCATGCATCCTCAGTCCTCCTCTACCATTATGTCTAGACTTGTACAGTGAACACGAAACCTCATCCTGTTCTACTCGCATCCTTGTGCACATCCTGGCTTCATTTTATTCAAAATTCCTGTGCAGGTCTTATTTTGATTTACTCATAAATTAGTGTTTCACATTGCCCTCTAGAACTCTGAGGTTTTGGTATATTTCTATATGTGTTTTTCAAATGTTTTTCCTCCACTAAATAATTAAATTACCTTACTGTGCATATTCAGATCCAGTCCCAAATATGTAGAAGTAATAGGGCCTATTAATGATGATTACACTTCTCATACAGTTTTCCAAAGCCAGAAAAAGAAATCATGGGCTTATGATAAACAATACACAATAGAATAAAGAACAAAGAAAAAAGAAAAAAATATTGAGAAAAATCAGAAGTCTGAGAATTATAGAAATTTTAGTGAACTGTTCTGTATCTTTAGAACACTGTAAGATATGGCCTCCACCAAGTAGGGGTACAAAGCCAAAAGCATCAATGAGGCTGAGGTATAATTCCCACTAGATGGGGTTAAAAGTATCTGGATAACATTAGAAAAGCATTGCCAAGAACCTAAGGAGTCAGAAAGATTCAAATCCCCATTAAAGTCAGTCATGACTCCAGCCCACCCCGATCTTTCCTTACAGTGCATTATTTAAATCCCCGTTGCTATGGATATTCCCCAAGATGAGAGTTTGTTTGACTCGTGTTATCGTTCTCAGTAGGCCTCACCATAAATTCAGGCCAGTCTGCAGATTAAAGGCTCTACTCTCAGCCATTCACCCTCACTCTATTCACCACAGCCATAGAGAGTGGATTTATGAGCTGAAAGACCGTATCTACTGCTCTCTTCAGCAAGAGATTCCTGTGATTTTAGTCTCTTAAAAATGAAAGGGAAGACATTACATTAGCATTTGCAATAATACCACAAAGCATCATTTATTTAATAGTTTGTTGATCTTGGAAATGTCTATGAGTATGAGCCTCTTCAGATTTGAAAGAGAAAAAAAATGAGAACAAAAAAGTAAAAACATTTACTTTCAATCATATCCTGATTAGCAGAAATATTAAAAGTAAGCATCTTCTTACTATGAAATGACAGTTTAGTCTCATTTTCTCTGGCTTTTCTTTATAAGATTAATGAAAATTTATTTTATACCTGACTGGATAAAATATTTTGGCCCATTATTGATTAAGGTTAAACATAGCAGAATTAAATCTGCTCATTAGATTTCAGTGTGATAACAGTATCTTTAAAACCTATACTCCTCAGATTATAATACAACGTCCTTACCACTTATGTTCAATACCCTGACAGACCAAAAGTAACAAAGAAAAAATTCCTTAGGAGTTGACAAGAAGACATACATGCATGTTTATCTGTCAACACCTTCTTTTCTGTCTTGTATATATTTTTTGTTGTTGTTTTGCTTTTCTTTCCCTTTTTTAAGTGTTCAAGATTCTTCCCAATGGTCTATAGCTATGGCTCATCAGTTTTTATTGCTCTGTATATCCATTGTGGTTATATCACAATTTATTCATTTATTCTAATGTTGACAAACATTTGGGTTGTCTCCAATTTCTGGGAATTTGAAATGATTATTCTATGCATATTCTCGTGCATGTTTTGGGATTAGATATGCACTTCATTTTCTAGGGTCTACAGCTGCAAGTAGGATTGCTAAACTGTGGGATATGCATATGGTGAACTTTGGTAGAAGTTGCCAACCTGTTCTTCAAAAGTTTTGTCTGAGTTGCATGACAGCCAGCAGTGTATGAGAGTTCTCACAGAGCCACGTCCTAACCGATACTGACAGTGGCAGACTTTGTGTTAGCCAACCAATCTGTGATGCAGGAACATCATAGTGTGGCTTTTATTTGCTTTTGCCTGGTAACTAAAGACATTGAGTGCCTTTTGACACATTCATTGTCCATTTGGAATCCATCTTTCGTAAAGTTCCCATTTATTCATTTGCCTTCTTAAATTTAGTTTATCTCATTGATTTGTGAAGTTCTTTATATATTCCATATAGTCACCATTCTTTAGATTATCTTTTCACAACTTAAAAAAATTTTTTAATGTTTATTTATTTTTTAGAGAGAGAGACAGACAGACAGAGCGTGAGTGGGGAGGGGCAGAAAGAGAAGGAGACACAGAATTCAAAGCAGGCTCCAGGCTCTGAGCTGTCAGCACAGAGCCCAATATAGGGCTCAAACTCATGAACTGCGAGATCTTCACCTGAGCCAAAGTCGGACGCTTAACCGACTGAGCCACCTAGGGGCCCATCACAAATTTTATAAGTTCTTAATTTTAACATATATACAGCATGTCAATGTTTTCCTTGAATTAGTTCCTTTGTGTTTTTTCCTAGAAATCATTCTTTTCTTCAAGGTTATGAAGGTCATTTCCTACACTATCTTTTAAAGGCTTTATATATTTGAATTTCAGTTAGGTCTTCAGTTTACCTAGCATTGACTCTCTTTTAGTTGTGTAATGTAGGGGTCCCATTTCATTTCTTTTCCTTAAATGGATAAACAGATTTCCTACTACCAATTATTAAAAATTCTGTCCTCCCACTACCTGGAAAGTCACAATGCACACATCAAGCTTCCATACATGTGCATGTCTATTCTTGGACTTGTTCTTCTGTCTCATTTGTTATGTTGTCAACTCCTGCAATATACCATTGTTTTTCTATAAGTCTTTATATCTGACAGTATATGTCTTCTCTCATGTTTTCCTTCTTCAATAGCATTTTGACCATGGCTGGACAGTTGATATCCATATAAATTTTAGAATCAGGAAATAAAAACTATTTGTTACTTTTATTTTAAAATAAAACATATCAGGGCACCTGGGTGGCTCACTTGGTTAAGCATCCAAATCTTGATTGTGACTCAGGTCATGATCTCATGGTTCGTAGGTACAAGCCCCACATCAGGCTCTTCTCTCTCTCTGCCCCTACCTTACTTATACTCTTCTGTCTCCCTCTCTCTATCTCTCTCTCTCTCAAAAAAGAAATAAATGCACTTAAAAAATAAAATAAAATAAAGCGTATATATGTGTATTAATGTATATCCAGTCATCATATGAATAACTTGCTAATTCTAATAATAATTATTATTAATTTCATTGCTTTGGATGTTGTATCCATGAAATCATACAACCTATGATTACTAACAGTTTTTGTTTTTTCTTTCCTAATTATGGATTTTTTTTCTCACTGAGATTTTGGATTAATCTATTACAAGATGTGGCTTTCTTACCTAATAGAACATATTATGTTTATTCAATCTATTTAGATTTTAGAGGTCACATGGAATATTTGGCTGAATATTTGGTTTTAACTCATGAATCAAGTAAGGATAAGAGAAAGTTTAGTTGCTGTCCTGGCTGTTGTTCACACTGTTGTGTGAATGCTGCTGCTGATCCAGCAGATCCAAAAGAGGATTGATGTTTCTCTGTTGGATCAAGATTCTGGTCAGAGCATGAAGAAATCTTCAATCAGAGAAGCACATCACAGACTATTAGCTCACGAAAGAAAGCTATGCTAAGAGCCATTCTTCTTGTGAAAAATAGTCTTAGCTTCCTACACTTGTGCAGCAGAACTCCTTCAAGTTAGAAATGGTATAAATGTGGGAGGCCTGACTATATGTCCTAGAGCCACTAATATTTTGTACACATCTATGGACCCACAGAGAGATCATAATGAGTGGTCAACTCAGGGAATCAAATTCAAGTCTGATTTACAGTTTCTTTTGTCTCATTGACTGGCTCCTGGTTACTTCATTTTACCTACACACTCAAGGATGGACCTGAAGGCTAGCGGAAAAGATCAATCCCTCATGTGGACAGGACTTTGAACAGTATATCTAGAAGTATACTTTTCCTAAAGAAAAAATAAATCCCAGAGGTACAAATCTGCAATGATTTATGAGCAATGGCTAGCCACATGGCAAGAAGATAAGAGCAATTAAAAAAAATTGTTGTATTCCTCATAAAGGAATTTGGGGAAGAATTATATGTATAGAAATTTAAGAATGAGTATCAAGTGAGAGTATATTTGTTTCCTATGTGAATGCTGACTATAGAGGAGACACTCAATAATCAGAGGGACAAGCCTACCCATCCTGGACAGCTTCTTTCACTAATTACCATAAAACCTGATCAATAGGCTCACAAAGCAATTAGGATAGAGATCATCCCTGTACCAAATAATGGGCCTTCACCTCACTGAGGCTAAATTAACCACTGCCATTGATGGGGCTCAGTCTCATAACTCCAGAGAACACTGTTATTACCTGATACAACACCATTTCCTTGGAAGATTGGGAAATAACTTAGTGAAATTTTGATTGTTTGACCCCCTTCTTTGCTAAGTAAGCAACTTTTTTCACCTAATAAAAATTCTGCTGGATATGGATGCATCATCTCTGGCCATAACATTTCTGTAAGCACTAGCAATTGTAGATTTTCTAATTCAGTGTTATGATATGAACAACATTGCTTTTGAATAAACTATTTACTTTACAATAATAACAACAAAATTAATATCATTGATGGAGTGGCTCATGTCCAAGGAGTGTGTTTGTCTTATCAGTTATCTCAGCTAAAATAAACTTGTTTTCATGTAAAGTTGAAGTGACCATTTGAAGAGTTAAAATGGCATCAATATAAGCTGTAAGTATACTGTCCTATAGGACGAGATATATGCAAGCATCTATTTATATATATTGAAATAAGCAATTACGGTAGATATGAATATGCCTTCCCTGTGCAATATTTGGTATTGTTTCTGCTGTGGCCACAGCACACTGTTCTGGTGCACAACGATTATAAACGGTATTTCCTAATAATTCACTAGTAAGTTTTTGTTTTCAGTCACCCAAAGTCTACTCTTCTGGTTTAGAAATCTAATTCACTCAGGCAACAAAACATTGTTTCCATACAGTCACCGTCCCACTTTAGGTCCCTAGACCATTAAATCAACAAGAAGAGATGCTTATTATACTGAGATGCTTAATTCTGGCTATCAAGAAGAAGTAGGCAGGAGTGTGTTTTGAAAACAGAGGATGCTCAAGTAAATTTCCCAACTCCTTCATAACCTATAATAATAGAAAGAGCAGAAACACTATTAGTACTCAAAACTTGTACCAAGCAATAAAAGTTGAAGTGCTGCGATGCTGGCTGAAGGAAAAGCAACATGGAATATGTGGTGAAAGAGGGAGAATATAATATCAAGTGTAGCCCTGTGAACTGAAATGTAGATTGTAATAACCATGTTCTCTCTTCCTTTCAAATACCTACGTAGTTAAAATAGGGTTACATTTCCCTATGAATTTCCTAACATAGTGACTATGAATATTTTCTATTTTGCCTTATTATGGATGTAGGCTTTGCTCTTCCTTTTTGCTAATACTTTATATATGGTGTACTTTTTTTGATAGTTGACTTATGTTTATAGAAAATCAAGGCAGAATTTTGACCAAATAAGCAGAGAATGGATATCACTTTAAGATGAATATCATGACTGATGGTGCACTGGGAATCCTCTTTGGCTTTGTTCATTATGTATCAAAAGCTATGAGTGGATTTTGAGTAGCCAAACTGATGGAGTATGATGGAGATGTTGATTGATACTCACAACCTTTCTTTTGCCTTGTATTTCTAGGGTTGGAAAGCTAAACATTGCATTTTTTAGGTCCCCTTAAAATTCGGTATTGCATTTATAAGTTGTAAGTGAGGCAGATCCATATTTCTGGAGTATTATGGGCAGATAAGTTTGCCCTGAAAACAATGAGTGTTAGCAGAAACTGGACTCCTTGTCCTAATGTGTGATTAGCAGCTTCACGTTCCAAGAAAAATGATGACTGTGGCAGCACTCTTAAAAGAGGCAGAAACTGTTTCCTAAACTTGGGGACAGAAGCAGTGTCCTGGCTTCTTGATCTCAGCTGTAGTGGTATGAAATTAAAGCCCAAACTTACTGGTAGCTATGTGACTTTAACTGCACCGTTTCAGCCAAAAATTGTGTAAGCATCTTCTTGGTCTTTCTGTCTTGCACAGAATCTTGACTGATATAATGATTTTGTTTATTATTGCTATTGTCTTGTCATATAAAATATGCACACTCATACACAAACATATGTTTAGAACTTATTTAGAAATAAATGAATAAATGAATAAATAAATAAATAAATAAATAAATAAAGTTGTTGCTGTTTTTTTTTTAATTTGTCCTGGAACAATTTTTTAATATGTTGCTTCTAATATAACCTTCCCTATAGTAGGCAAAAAGGCTAGCTCATGGTGTAATTAAAACATACAATGACATCCATTTCTGGCCAAGATGCAGTAATGGGGCAAAATTTACTTTCTTGTTCTCAAACGACTAAAAGACTGGGAAAATATATGAAACAGTGGCTCTCAATACATTGGACATCGGGCAATGAAGAATGATTGCTGAGAAAATAGGAAACAAAGTAAATCCTATTATTTCCCCAGTTAACTGCCTGAAGACATTTCCAGGCTGTGGCTCAAGGTTCAGACAACAGGAACTCAAGCAGAGCCAGAAAGTCTCCCTGACTTGATAAGATAGAGAAAGGAACCCAGGCAAGCAATTGTGACCAGAACTGTAGGAAAATATATCAGCTAAAAAATTGCTGCACAGGAGGAGAACCCCAGACATCTTCAGGGAATCCTTTCAAGAATTCAGTTAAGTATTGATCAGTGCATGCCTGAGAGGAAACTACCCAAGGGTGTGGAAAGGGTGACAGAAAGTATTAGAGCAAAACAACCTCTGGGTCTCACAAAGTGCCAGAAAATTGCCTGCTATCACTAACCATATTGGAAATCTCATCATTCCAAAGGTCTTGACTCTGTAGAGGAGAGGAATTGAGCCTAGACTAAATGATCCTCTATTCTACCTACCACAGCACTAGAACAAGATTTAAAAGGACCATACCATTTTCAAGATTTAATGATATCCAGAATGAAACTCAAGAATACTTGAGGGCTAAAATATATATATATATATATATATATATATATATATATATATATATCCATCACACACAAGTAGGAAAAACTCACACTGTCTTGTGTCAGACACACTTATCTAGAGTCATGCAAAAGTGAGGGAAAATATGATTTATGAAGAGAAAAAGCAATCATTAGGGAATAGTAAATTAAAAACACAATTAGTTATTATTAGAGCTATTAACATGTGAAAAATTAAAATTACTAACGATACCAAATTTTGGCAAGGATGTGTATAACTAGAAATCTTATATACCATTGATCAGAATATAAAATGTAGCAAACACTGAAAATTAGCTGGTCGGTTTCTTTTTTTAAGATTCTTTTTTTTATGTTTAGTTATTTCTTACAAAGAACAAACAGAGGGTTGATGGGGGGAGGGTGGGAGAGAGGGGAGAATGGGTGATGGGCATTGAGGGCAGTTGTTGGGATGAGCAGTGGGTGTTGTATGTAAGCAATGAATCACGGGAATCTCTTCCTGAAGCCAAGAACACTGTATACACTGTATGTTAGCTAACTCGACAATAAATTATATTTTTAAAAAAAAAAACTTGTTTTGAGACAGAGAGAAAGCACAAGGGGGGAGGGTCAGAGAGAGGAGAGAGAGTGAAACCCAAGCAGGTTCCTCACTGCCAGTGCAGAGTCCAACGTGGGACTCAAATCCATGAACTGTGAGATCATGACCTGAACAGAAGTTGGACTCTCAACCAGCTGAGCCACGCAGGTGTCCCAGCTTGTCAGTTTCTTAAAAATTTAAACAGATGCCTATCATATGAACCAGCCATGAATCTCAAAATAGTTATGTTAAATTAAATAATTTCACTGAGTGAAAACAGCCAGATAAAAGGAAGCACATATTGTATGATTTCATTTTTATAATCATTCTAGAAAATGCAAATTTTCTATAGTAACAGAAAGTAGACCAGTGGCTTTCTGGGGATGGAAAGAGATCATGGATGGATAAGAAGCAGAAATTACAAAGAAATACATGGAAACTGTTGGGAGTGGGATATATTCTTTATCTTGATTTTGGTGATGGTTTCATGGGTATATAAAAATATATCAAAATATCATATTGTACACTTTCCCTACATAATTCATTATGTTAGTTATACTTCAGTAAAGCTGCATCAAAACATAAACTTAAAACTTCACTGCCTTAAAATAACAAAATGTGTGTATGTGTGTATGTGTATGTAGTGCAAGCTACATACATACCTATTGCTTGTCCACAGGAAACAAAACAAAGCAGAGTAATGCAACTGCACATGCTAGTATTTATGACAACATTTACAACAGCGGTGCTGAAATCAGAGGTAACCTGTCAGTATGGGTCATGGAACACTCAAGGATTCCAACCAACTGAGACTTCACCATCTATAATGTTTTATATTACCATAGTAGAGAGAAAATAATGTGGCAAATAAGATATTTTTGTCATATTTCATTGGCTGAAATAAGTCATGGGCCAGAGCTAGCTTCAAATAGGAAGAGAAATTAAGTGCTTGTGAAGACCATTAACAGCTAGGTCCTAGAATCTATCAAATACCAAATTCACTTTCTATTTACTTATAAAATGCACTCAGGCTCTTTGCAGGGGAAATAACTCAATAATTCACACAGTCATCTCATCAAGATCAAGGTCCAATAGTTTTTGGTAATGCATTGTAATTTCTTCACCATGATGTAACACAAGGTAATTTTATATTCTGGATGTAATGTCTCTTTATCTGTAGATTGCACAACTAAAAAGAAAAGTTATTTACCCTCTGACATATCCTCTGTACTGGTGGAGGTTGTGCAACATAATTACAGACATATCAGTGTTGGTCGATAGAAATACTGTAATCCCTTTGGATATAGAATGTTCTTTGATGGGTGCAAGACCTGAAATTAAGGTTCAAAATTATGTGCTGCTATAACATCAGAAGCTTGAAGGGACACAAATGGCCTAAACACATGCTCCCTTCCTATGAATAAGGTCCTATAGTCAAACAAAGTGCCTGCATTTTTCCCTGCCAGCATGAAACATTATTCAAACATGATAATCACATTGTCCTGAGAAACAGAAATTAGTCCATTCTCTTGTTCCAACAAAACCTGACTCCCATAACCCATTCATTCTTGTCTTAAGTACAAACCTCATATAACCCTGCATGGCCCTGTAGTTTTATATGTAACTAATAAAATGGCAATACATATATATACAATTATAATTACATATTATATGTAACTAATAAAATGGCAATACATATATATACAAATATAATTACATATTATCTATTATGTATTTGTCTATTATAATTATATATTAACAATATATAATTATTATATGTGACTAATAAACTGCCATGATTTCATCTGTCCAATATCATGTGTTGGAGATACGGCCATTCCCAAACCCCAGAGTGGAAATGCATCCTTCAACCTTCAACAGGTTGAAAAGGAGATGGTCCAAACAATTAGTCTCAGATTGCGCTACTTTAGAAGAACTCCCTTGTCCATTTTTCTCTATGTTCTCCTCCAATCTGGTGGTTGCCAGGGACTGGGAAGTGGGGGAAATGGAGAGATATTCATTAAGGAATACCAATTTCCAGTTATAAGATAAATATGTTCTTAGGATTTAATGCACAGCATGGTGACTACAGTTAACAATAGTGTACTATACAGTTGAAAGTTGCTAAGAGAGTTGATCTTAAGTGTTCTCACCACACAAAAAAAAAAAAAAAAAGGAAAGGAAAAGAAAAAGAAAAGAAAACAAAGGTATTATGTGAGGTGATAGACATTTTAACTAACCTTACCGTGGTAATTGTTTTACAATACTTATGTATATCAAATCATCACCTTGAACAGTTTAAACTTATACTATGTTACATGCCAATTATACCTCAGCAAATTTGGAGAAAAATAAAGAATGATTATAAGTGGATGTTGAATTCTGGAGTGAGCAAGTGGGCAAACACTATAGGGACTGAACCTCCTCAGTGGTGGAATAATGACTTCATTTTCTGGGTGAGCACACCCTGAATCAAAGTTAGAGATACTACTTTATTTATTTCAACAGACAGATATTGGCTTATTTTATATTTTGCTTATGCATGGGCAGTTCCCTAGTAATTTCTCTTGTCTCATCACTCTTATTCCTGCATTTTTTTCACCAATTGTAACAATAACATTCCTGTCAGACATAAATTTAATGTTTCTTATATTTCTCTTTTTTGGCATCTCATATGTCCTTAGTAGAACTCTAGGAAATTCAGCTGTAAGGACTGAGGCAGAAACTATTTTGAATGAGAAGTTCCCACATAGAACAATCATAACTGTTAAAATCATCAAGCTTCAATCCTTTGATGTGTTCCACTAATATACTTTGAAATATTTACCTATTTCATTTGGACAGAGCGAATAATGGACTCACTACCTAATATGCCAAAAGCAATTTTTCAAAAGGACCTAACAAGGATACAGACTTGGAATAATGTAAAGTTCCATTTTCACGGGTCATTTTTAATTACATCATAATGTTTCCTGACATACTAGAAAACGAACACTTTCACAACTGCATATTGTTTACACATTGACTTAATTTCAGTATAAATTATAAATTAGAATCTCCAAATCATACTCATTGTATCTTCGAAGCAGAATTCCACAAAAAATGTTACCAAGATAAAGTGGTATAACATTAAAGAATATTGTTAATCTTTCTTCATAAGATCAAAGAAGGGATGATTTCAAATGCTGAAAAAGAACTTTATCTCACCCTCTTAGGAGACCAAATGTCAGATTTTAGGTTAGAAGAAAAACTAAATTAATACTTATTAAGACTGATATGGAATTGGTAGGAGATGTCAAGTTACAAGACACTAAAATCTAGCACTATAAGTAAAGATAAATTTTTAAGTTAATGTTACAAATCTAGCGATATTAAGAAAAAACACTCCACTAAAATTGAAAGATTACAACTTGTAATGATGAGAAAATGTCATGATTAGTTATATTAATGACTGCATATATGTGTTCAGTTCACTCATTTAAGACCATATTCCTTGGTCACAATATTGAGTGAATATAGATGATCTGGATAAAAATTTGAGTTACACATGGTTGGAAGTTAAAACTCATATCCTTTGTTGACAAAAATAATTGCTGTACAAACAATAAATCACTATCTGTGAAACATAATGAAATTACAACAATTAATGAATGTGGCATAATTTGTCTATAACAGAAGACAAATCCCAATGACTCATGAACTATTATATATTTGATGGTTCATATAGCCATCCCCCAATTATAAGCTTATCTTCTTATCTACACTTCAAATAAGTATAATAGGATCACTGTCCAGCCAGGGTTTGGGCATACTTACTTAATATGGCAGTCACAGTGAGTGACCAATTTTTGATGATCATCTCAAATTCTCCAACTCTTACTGACAGAATGAATGTTTTTGATTGTTAATATTTATTTTGCCAGATAGTATTTCATCCCTTTGAATGTTTGGAGATTTATAAGTATACATAGCCTACTGAGTATTTGGGGAAGTTATATCCTTGGAAGTATCTAATAGCCTCACAAAGCAATTAGCCTTGGTCTTAGACTGACACCAAAAGTTCAAGTCATACCTAAAATGAAGAATCCAGGAATCTCACAAAAGTTGTAATCGATTTACTGCAGCTGTAGGAATGTTTTCTCTGGGTGTTTTTTGTTTGTTTGTTTGTTTGTTTTTTGGGTGGATATATTCTTGCACCTTGTTTATTCTTCTAGTACAAGACTACTTTTCTTAATTTATCCATTGCTTACAAAAAACCTATCATTATTGTCAAGATTAATGTATATCATAACTTTATATTACTTTTTAAATTGGTTGTGCTAATGATAGCTGGCAAGAACTGGGTTATATAGTTTGCGTTGTGATTTTCTCTATCATATACTGGATTTAGACAAGTTATTCTTGGTGAACTGAACAGACAGACTAGTCGAGAAATATGTAAACTTAAAGCTATAAGGAGGAAAATTATGACCAAATTGACAATTTAAAAATGTATGTAACATACAGATGATTGTAGTTCTGATGGTCTTGACCAAAAGTCTGGCTGCTTCATATAGTAATTTTCTTGTGATTAAGATTTTCTGATTTTAAAAATTAATAATTCAGGGCGTGTGTTCATAAAGGTGTTGCAGGACCCAAAGCAAAATTTGGCTAACCATGTTTTTCTAAACTGGTCATCAATCTAACAGACCTCCAACAATTAGCTCTTAGGTACTACTTGGATCATACCCTAATTGGGCATCTACCCTCTGCTTTTCCCTGTGGAAGAGTGTCTCATAATTCAGGTGGAATAAGAAAGTTAAGAGCAAAATAAAACAAAAACAAAACAAAAAAAAACATGGGCTATGTCCTTATACATGTAGTAGTCATCAAACTATGGCCAATGAACCTATGAGGTGACATGAGTTTTGCTTATGGCCCTTGAGCCAAGGAAGATTTTTGCATTTATAAGTGTTTATAAAATCACAAAAGAAGAATTTGCCATAGGGATTGTATGTTGTCAAAAAAGCCTAAAATATTTTTATGTGGTCCCTGACAATAAAATGTGAAAACCAATCACAAAGATAAGCAATAGCAATAGCTATTAATATTATTAACTATTAGCTAATTTTGCTGATAGCAAGAGAAAAGTAGGTCAATGTCAAAATAATGACTAAATTTATACTTCCAAAACAAAATGTCTAAAGTGCTTATACAAAGACCTAAGCCTAGTTATATACCAAATATTACACCTTCAAATCAAAATTCAATACAAAATCCTAGGCCTGCATACCTTATACTAAGAACTAAGTCAAATTATTTATCACGTGGTACGCCTTAAAATGAAAAGATCTAGTTACTTTATACTACAAATACCTGTGTCCCAATTATACAGTGACATAGGTCTAAAGACCCTATACAAAGATCTATTTTGTTAGACATAGTATGCTAAGCACACTAAATTTGGCAAGAACTAAATCAAACTACTAAAGCTCAGATCATTATTGTATCCAAATCACCTGGTGGCAAATTGGAAGAAAAAATGGAATTTAGGCTCAAGCAACTCAATGAGTACATGTCTTGATGAAAGGAAGCTCTAGAAGACTGCTCACCAAGGGTCTTTGGTGTAGTGTATAGAGGTAGAATTGATTTATAGCTACACTGGAAAAGATTTGGGGGTTCCTAGATGTCTGATTTTTTAAATTGTTTTTTTTACTCTTTTGTTGTTGTTGTTGTTGTTGTTGTTGTTGTTGTTGTTAAGCATGGGAAACTCTGAGCAGTAGACTTTCAGAAGTAAAAGTAGATTGACATTATTTGCAGGAGCATAAGTGATTGATTAGCTTTCAAAGGTGTGTTTATTACACTCTATTCTTTACTGATCAGCTGACTTTCAGAAATGAGAGATGTTATTGATCTGTGTTCAGAGAGGTAATTTGCTTCTGAAGGAATATATATACATGTGTATATATATACATATATATATTTCTTGGTAACTTATTAATAAAATATACATTTTATATTTAGTATATAACTCTTATATTTTACTAATAAGTAATCAAGACACAATGCTTATCCTGTTTATAAAGTTATCATGTTGTTACACCCACAGAATTTTAAGTGCTTTGCTTTAATACTATTTTATAATTTCTTTTCTTTTTTTTTTAATGTTTATTTTTGAGAGAGAGACCCAGTGTGCAAGCAGGGAAGAGGCAGAGAGAGGGAGACACAGAATCCAAAGCAGGCACCAGGCTCTGAGCTGTCAGCACAGAGCCCGATGCGGGGCTCGAACCCACGGACCGTGAGATCATGACCTGAGCCAAAGTAGGACGCTCAACTGACTGAGCCACCCAGGTGTCCCTATAATCTATTTTCAAGCCATTTAAAAAAAAAATTACTCTATCATTTTTTATTGTTTCAGCAGGTATTATTTATACTAATTTATATCGATTGACAATAGTAATACTTCAGATTGCCCCAAGAATATAAAGAATGCTGTTCTCAATAGGACATAGCTATTTAAACAAATGATATAAAATAATAAAATAAAATGAACGCACTTCAGAGACCAGAAGCCTACTCTTTAGCCTGTCATTAGCTAGCAGATCAGTACCATTTTGAGATTATTTCCAAGATGATATTAGGACTAAGAAAGTTCTAATTTACTTATAAGCTTCAAAACATGTTAATGCTAAAATTAGTAGAAATTGAAGACACAATCAGACTCTGGAAAAAAATTCAGTTATGATTTTAAAAATACTCTTATTTTATTAACGTACAAAATTATAATTAAAGAAGATGGAAGGAAGGAAGAAGGGAGGGAGGAAGGAAGGAAGGGAGAAGAAGAAAAAAGAAACAAGGAAATAAAGAAGCGGATTTATTTGCTCAGATGTTATAAAAAATGGAAAGAAAAGGAGAAAAAAATAAAAACACATAAAAGTGATCTCTAATGGATTATTCAAGCATTATCTGCTTTTCTATTATTAAAAATATCTTCAACCAGCTAACTTTCTAGAGTTAGCTGCTTAAACTAAGCCCTGAAATCAGTTTAGGTTGCATTTGATATATTGATCAAATCTGTCACATGAAAAAACCACCACCTCTTCTAACCTGAATTGTTTGAGATATTAAAATATAACAACCATATTGGTTTAAAGAGAATAATTTCTGTTACATTTCATAGTAAATTTTATATAGGAAAACAATCCTTGGTATTTCATCTTAACACAGGGCTTTCTCTCTCACCCCCACCCTCCCCAACTCCACCGCCACATACACACATACTTACCCAGAATATAAACTTCTTGGGATATCTTGTTGGGCTGTTCATGTAAAGAAAACATCTCTTAGTCTCTTAAGCAGAGTATTATACAACAGAGAAAACAGTTTTGAAGATAGTTTATGTTTTGTTTATTTTATGTCATCTCTATGAAAATGTGTAAGTGAATAAAATTTAAGTGAAACTATTCAGTCAGTAATTTGATGTCATTTTAGATACTGATTATACATGTGGGGTGCGTGTGTGGGTGGGTGAGAGGGTAGGTGTTTACAGTCAATACTGTAGTTATTAGATAAATTAAAAATGAAGATTTCATGAGTTTCAAAAATATTAACTCTTTTTAAGATTGCAGCTTCATATAAGGTATTTTTTCTTTTAACAGTCAAAAGAATGGAATTAAAGATAGAAACATGAGTTGCCAAAAATTTAAACCTGCATCTTTAATATTGCTGCAAGATAGAATATTTAAACATGCATGTTTACTTTTGCATATGATAAAAGTGTATATTAAAGCATTATTTAAGGCAGAAACCAAAGATTTTTTTTATAAATTAGGAACTTTTAAAACTGTTGGTAATAACATGATCAGTGGCATTAAAAGATGATGACACGATTAACATTTGAAATGAAATTGGCACTTCACAGTCTGTCATACATATGCATCACATGACTCAATAAATGAGTTTGTCATAACAAAATGATAAGAACAGTCCCTCAAAACAAAACAGAACAACAAAAGTAGCAGAATTGAATGGAAAAAATATTGGGCCTGGGGAATTTAAAAAAATGGTGCTGACATTGAGACAGATAGATGGACCAACAGAACAGAATGGAGAGCACAATAATAAATCCAGACCTATAAAGTCAAAAAATATTTCACACAGATACAAGAATATTTAATGAAAGTAAAGATAGTCTCTTTAATATATGGTGCTGGGAAAACTGGATAACCACACACAGAAAAATTAAATTGAACCTATCCATTTTACACTACTCACAAAAATTAACTAAAAAGACCTGAAATCATAAAACTCCTAGAAGAAAACATCAGGAATAAAGCTCCATAACATTAGTCTTAGCAATGACTTTTGCGTGACACCAAAGCACCAGCAACAAGAGCAAGGAGTGTGTTAATCTTAAAAATGTTCTGTACAATAAAAGAAACAATCAAAAGATGTGAAGGCCAATGATGGGATCGTAGAAAATATTTGCAAACATATACCTGATAAGGAATTAATATCCAAAATATAAAGAACTCATAAATCTGTTGTGTATAATATAAACAATCTGAGTATCAATGGCAGAGGAACTGAACAGACAGTTTTCCAAAGCAACTTACATCCCATGTAAATGGCCAACAGGTACTAAAAAAGATACTCAATATCACTAATCATACTGAAAATGCAAATGAAAACTGTAATGAGATGTCACCTCACACATGTTAGAATGGATATCATTAGGAAGACAGGCAATAACAAGTGTTGAGGATATAGAGAAAGGGAACCCTTATTCACTATTGGTAGAAATGTAAGTCAGTATAGCCAGAATGGAAAATAGTATGGCGTTTCCTTAAAAAACAGTGAAACAGAACTACCATATGATCCAGTAATCCCACTTCTGGGTTTATATTTAAAGAAAATTAAAAGAGGATATTGAAGAGATATCTCAGCTCCCATGTTTACTGCAGCATTATTCACGATAGCCAAGAAGTAGAAACAACTTAAGTGTCCATAAGTGGATGGATAGACAAAGACAAAAATGGAGTACATTTAAAATGGAGTATTATTCAGCCATGAGAAAGAAGGAAATCCTATCACTTGTGACAAGACTGAGGGACCTTGAGGACATGATGTTAAGTGAGATATAAGTTAGAGGAGGACAAATACTGTATGTTGTCACTTATATATGGAATCTTAAAGGCCAAATTTGTGGTAACGGAGTAGAATGGTAGTCACCAGGGGCTGAAGGGGTGAGAAAATTGAGGAGATATTCCAAGTGCACAAACTTAAAGTTAGAAGATAAATATGTTCTGGAGATCTAAGTCACAGCATAGTGATAATAGTTAACAATAATTTATTATATATTTTAAAGTTACTAAAAGATTAGATCTTAAATATTCTCACCACAAAAAAGAAATGGTAATTATGTGAGCTGATAGAGATGTTAGCTAATGCTATGTTGGGAATCATATTGCAATATATAAATGTATCAAATCAACATGTTCTACACCTTAAACTTACACAATTATTATATGTCGATTATATCTCAATTATTTTAAGGAGGCAAAATAACTCTCTAGAAACATTGTTCTAATAGGTAAACATGCACTACCATTTATTCCATGTATGTCTATATCAACAAGATGGTGATATTCCTTCCAAAATGTTCTATTACATGATAGGTCTGTTTTATATAGGTTCAAATAATTTTATGGAATTTGAAACCATATAGGGAAATTTTAGAAGGAAACGATTTAAAAACATCCATGAAATTTAAAAAAATTTTAAATGTTTATTTACTTTTGAGTGAGAGAGAGAGAGAGAGAGAGAGAGAGAGAGAGAGAGAGAGAGGGAGTGCAAGGGGGGAGAGGCAGAGAGACAAGGAGACATGGAATCTGAAGCATGTTCCACGCTTTGAGCTGGGGCTCAAACCCACAAGCTGTGAGATCATGACCTGAGCCAAAGCTGGAGGCCCAACCAACTCAGCCACCCAGATGCCCCTAACAGCTATGTAACTTAAAAATAGTAAGTAATGTGAGTTAAAAATTGATCTGTCTCATTTCTACTGTCTAGACATTTATCCATATAATCTTTAGAGAGCACTTGTTAGGGACTTTGCTCTATATTCCATATATATTTCTCAATAGGAAAAAGTAATAATAACTTTGGCTGTAATAACACATTTATTGTCATAAAAATAAATGAATAAAAATAAAAAATAAATATATATTACACAAAAGTATTGATATTTCCCTTTAAGTACTTTTAAGTAAATAAAAGTAATGAAATTCCTATTTGCCTCTATGGAAAATACATAAAAATATTGTTTCAGAATAGAATATTAATTTTCCCAATTCATTTTTTTTATTTATTTTGAGAGACAGAGAAAGAGAAAGAGCTTGAGTGGGAGAGGGGCAGAGAGAGGGAGAGAGGGAGAGAATCCCAAGCAGACTCTGCACCATCAGCACAGAGCCCAACGTGGGGCTCCATCTCACGAATGGTGAGATCATGACCTGAGCAGAAACCAAGAGTCAGGCACTCAACCGACTGAATCACCCAGGCACCTCTTCATTTTCCCAATTTTTAAAATGGCTCTACTTTATTTTTTTATTATTAGAAAAATGTATATAATTTATAAGTCAATATTATACTTTTTAAGTTACCTTACTTAGCTTTTAAATAGGTAAGAATTTAGAAGTCTCTAACAAGAAGTAGAACTCCAATGAAGCTTTTCTATAGATTTAAGGTACATACTTTCCCACTAATATAGCACATGCTCGATAGTTGAGTTTTTGCTAATTTTAAAAAGTGCAAAGATCTTACTAAAGTTACTTGTTTTTTAGGTAGATAGAAAATATTCTTTTATAGATAACTGAAATCTATATTTAAAAGATACACTATCTGTTTTTACTTAGTTATGGTGACTCAATTAACAAGTTGTACCATATTACAGTTATTTATTAGTATATTTATAAGTAATGTGTATATGTTTCTAAAATCAAAATGATAGATTTGTTAGAGAAAAATGAAAACAGCAAACTGAGAAAATGGTATGAATGCAAAAATATTTCCTTCCTTTTTTCCTTCCTTCCTTCCTTCTTTTCCTCCCCCCCCACCCTTTGTCTAGGTATCTTCAAGTAAATGAATCCCCAAGACAAGCCACTAGAGTCTGATTTGGAAAATTATGTCAGAGAGAATAAATGCCTTTTAAATGGCACCCTAATGGCACCAAAGAGGTAATGAACCTGATATTCTCCATGAACCGGATTCATTTTAAAGACACCCTTTCACAGATGAGGTGTGTGGCTAATTATATTTGCACATTTGGCTAGCTGCTTAGTCATGCAAAATGAGCAATATTATGGGCCATGAGTCACCAGCCATCTTGCCATATGGACATAATTTTCTGGATATCTTATATATTTTCGAGACTTTATGACAATAGCATCTTATTGTGAAATAAAATATAAGATTGTTTTTTTGAAACAGTTTCTCCCCATTAAATATGTTTGGAGTAACTTTAAACAGAATTTTTAATGAAAGTAACTATTTTAAAACATCTTTTAATGAAATCAATTAAATTTTGAAATGGAGTTAAACGGCATACCTATTCTACTTTTTACCTGAAAATATCCAGCAGGAACTTCATACACAGTCCAGTGGAAAAACTGGAAAATCATCATGAAAAAGAAATCGATACAGGACAAGATGATTCATATTTTCTTTCCCAAAGTATAATGCAGGTATGAAGTATCTTTTATAATCATTCCATGTCAAGTTCTACTTGATAGGAAAAATGATCTGAGCAGGATTAATGGCGTCAGTCTCCTCTGTGCATTAATGTTATATTTTGAAATAGAGAACTTTTTATGCTGGCTGTTGAATATATATGGAAAAATTCAATATTGACTTAGTTAATGTGTTATATTTTCCATAAACCAATACTGTGACTATTAACATTCAATCAGCAAATAAAATCAAACAAAGAGTAATTGACTACTCAAATAATTAGGGCTATTTGTAAAGACCAAAAGTGAAAACCTAAGTCTAAATGATTGGTATTCCTGGGCAGGAAGTGTAATGAATAAACATACCACTATTCATTATTATCAGAAAAGAAGTGTGCAGCAGTCAGAATTATATTTAAATTTCTAAGCATTTCTTGTTCCTATTCCATAGACATTCATAGTTCCATGAGATCTCTGACACACATGCTGAAAATGAGAAAAATCTTTTTTTTTAAATCAGTGGCTCTCTTTGTGTTGCTTAAGCTTACATTAGATTATTAAATAACTTAATGTTTAATATTATTTAGAAAATTATTTCATTTGGAAAATATCCTATAATTTCTTTTGTTCATGCATATGTTCACATGAATGTGTGTTTAGAGTTGCACATACATGTGTCATTTAGGACTCATTCAGCATGGACAGATATAAACTTTTTGAAGGTAATACATTGACTTAATTAAATAAGAAAAATAAGGGGAGTTCTTGTACTGAGGTAAGGCTTGATTCCAAGCTCAAACAATATTATTTGGCTTGTCTTTCTTTCCATCTTTATGATCTGCTTTCTCCAGCCTTCAGACTCAGAGTCCCAGCAACCTTACTTTGATGGTATCCAGCAGAAAACAGAGAATGTGTTTATACACCTCCTTCTAAACAATCATATAAAAACACTCTCTTGCCTTGGTAAGATGAAAGGCCTCGACCATTTCTGAACTGTTCTCATAGCCACAGCAATGTGATGCTTGGCATTGGCCAGTGGGAGTTGAGTGATTAATCCTAAAATCAGGGATGAAGTCAATCATCTGAAGTGTATGAATAAAAAGTGACAGAGGGGGCAGTTCTTCAGAGAAAAATTGATATACGATCTCCAAAAACATAGTGAATAAATGTTGAGGTGAAAAATAATACTGTCATTCTTAATCATGACACAATACAAATAGTGTACAGTTTGCACGCCAGACTAGCCTCCTTCTCACTTGGTATTTGATAGAACCACTTGGCAGGTTGTGCACATTGGGATCTGTTCTTTCTATCCTCTTCTTTGATGTCCTGGTTCTCTGCTGTTTATCTATTTTTTCCTATATACTATACTGGTTGATGTCTGATTTTATTTAATATTTTATCACTTGTCCAATTATTGATTGGTCAGAAGTGACCCATTAATTACAGAAAATTGTTACTCTGTGTGTAATTGCTCAATACTCAGAAGACAAATGTATGCAATTCTAAAGTCCTATGTGGCTCCTGCTTTTAAAATATAGTGTCTGATGATTGGCATTGCATATTCCTTTCTGTACAATTGATGTTGGATTATGGATACAGGAAAGCATAGATGCTGGAGGGCTCCTCAGAAATTAACCCCATTATGTTACATCTTATTGAATAGGAACAGATTGTGTGGTTCTACAGATTTTAGTTTTTTTTTTTATTGTAATATATAGACTTATTTTAGCACACAGATAAATTAACATGGTTATATTTCATATAAAATAGTCTAGAATGTAAAAATGAAAACTGATAGAACTTAGGGGATCATCATTTCCCATCTCTATTTTAGAATGAGAAGTTTTGACATTAATAACTCAATTTAAACAAAAATGTGTCTTCAATGCACTAGAACTTTAGAAAAATATTTGTGTGTTGATAAAAGGAAAAAAGGTTTCAATTATTTTTTGCATGTTTGGTTAGAAATAAATTTTAACTAGATAGGTTCTACTGATATACCCTAAATTTTTAAATGCTTCTATATACAAGATCCTATGGTAAGCCCTTTCTAGAACTATTTCCATTTAACTCTTTCGGCAATTTTTTTAAGTAAAAAATACACGCTTAAACTATTTAAGTGAGACACCCATTTTAGAGGTATCAGAAATAAAATCAAAACAGTTTTACACCTACGCCTTTCTCTTAACCACCACAAATTATAAGGTTATGAATAAATGTGTGAATTATCAATATTTATACTCTTTATTTTATATTATGGCATAATTTCTAATGAAATCCATAGCTATTAGTGAAAATTATTTATAGTAAGGTGGTTAAATTCATTCTTGTCTAATCACTAGTTCTTAAATAAGACTTATTCTAAATAATGTTTATTCAAAGATTAATAAATGTGAGTTAATAGTCTATATATTGAAATACATCTCAGGATTATAATGATAATGTCATACACCTTATGTAAAGAAAAATGAATTTATTGTTTGCACAAAGGCTGTGATAAAATAAATAACCATGTTGAAGGGGGTAAGCCATGAATCTGCTTTTCTCATTTTTGATAATTCCACTATGTAGTTCAAAGGTTTATTCTGGAAGTTTGCAACTATTCAAGTGGATAATTGAGTTTGGGGGAACTCAAATGATAGATGGAATCGGTGTTAATTAAAGTACTTGCCTGGGGCCTTTACAGTGCTCTCTTAAAAGAAAATAACATCCCCCCAAAGCAGCCATTGCCAATTTTTTTTTCTAACAGCCTCTTCTAAAATGTAGAAAATAAAATATTATTTTTCCTTTCTAAAAATGACTCACAACCTAGAGATATAATATATATCAATCCCTCTCCTTCATTCCCAAGTACACCTTAAAATGTACTATCTCCAGAAAACAGTTTTCAAAAAATTAGGATGGGCCATCTAGTCCTGAGCCATTAAGAGTTTAAGTTATGCTTTCAAGAAGCATTATATTTGTATCTAATTTTAAAAACTTTAAAGTTGAGCCATAACAATAGACTGTATTTAAACATTTTATTTTAAATCATGAAATAGATTTCCTATCCAAAAACTATACAATGTATTATATTAGAAAAATCAAAAAGGCCGATAGAGTGTGTGCATACAATGTAGATTTGTGATTCACTGATAGATAATGTAAGTTATCTACCAAATAATACTTTTACTATTTACTGGAGATGAACTCTGGCTAACTAGACTTGAAATTATTATAATAAAACAAACTATTAATAGCTAAATTATTCCTTAGGTTATGCCTGCAAGCTTGCTAGTAATGACTGATGCCCGGGGTTCTGGAATTACTCTATCCAGGCTGTTTGGGATTTGTTTCCATTCTGTAAACTACTCCATATCTTTCAGTAAATTTCCTTTTTCTTTAAATGGTCCTGTAGTTTCCATTTCCTGCCACCCAAGAATCCTTTTATTAAATTTTAATTACAGTATAGTTTACATACAGTGTTATTTTAGTTTCAGGTGTAGAATATAGTGATTGAACAGTTCCATACATCACAAGTCACAAGTGTCCTCCTTAATCTCCTTCACCTATTTCACCCATTCCCCTACCCACCTCCCCCCTGGTAACCATCAGTTTGTTTTCAGTAGTTAAGATTATCTGTTTGTCAGCAGGTCTCTCTCTCTCTCTCTCTCTCTCTCTGTGTGTCTCTCTGTCTCTCTTTCTCTCTTTCTCTGTTTCCCCTTGCTCCTTTACTGTTTCCTTAAATTCCATGCTACTCAAGAATCTTAGTTGATATATTTCTTCATATTATGCGTTGTAAATTTTAGGACCACATTTTTTTCTGAAATGTTCAATTTTAGTCTGCTCAGTAATATGCATCTTACTTATTCATATTAAAAAGCATGTTTTTGGTGTTTTTATTAGGAAATTTCAAGTCAAAGAATATTGCTACAAATATCACTATGATATGTAGGGCTAACCAAAAAGTTACAACAAAGTGTACTAATTATAGTAAAACAAAGAGCAACTAATATATATATAAAGCAAAAATGTTCACATTTGAAAACCATACCACGTCATAACCATAACACCATGAATAACCAATGAGAAAGCACTCTTTGCAAAAAGGCTGTTCACAATTCAAACTTGTGCACCACACAGTAGGAGCTTTGCAGCTTCGCCAGCCATTGTTTGGTATGTATACCGCTTATTAGAATACTTAATAGACATTGCCAGGAAATTATGAATGATTGAATATTCTTCTCTGAATACCAAATTTAGGTTTAACTACTCATTTGGCCACTAGGAAGTACACCAGAAAATATTCATCTGCAAACATGAAAATCAATGAACTTGCAGTTCATTTTCCATTAGAAATAGTATATCCAAAGGAATATAAAAGGAAAGATATTTTGATAATTTTTTCCATTAAATTACAGGAAGGCTGTTCACAGTACCTGACATAATACTTTCTTAGTTATCCATTTAACTGTTTGCTAATTTTCTACTTGAAATGTGTTACCTAATGCAGTAGGTTAATTTAACATAAACTGAAAGACTTCTAAGTCCTATTAGCCTATGTGTTTTTCGATTATTCACAGGCTATAAAACAAAACAAAGCAAAAAGTGATTCTTTAAAGGAAACATTAGTGGCTTCATTGAAAAAAATGCATGGATAACCTTAAATATAATAATATACCAATTTATAGTGTATTTTGTATTAAGAGAAAAATCAATCTACATTATCAGTGATTCCATCTAAATGCTGTGTGGCATCACAGATTTTTTTTCCAGCTTTGTGCATAAGTAAATTGAAGTTCAGAAAGGGTATAGGGCTCAAGGTAACTAATATAATAGTAAAGTAAGAGTTTGAGTATGGATTTTTCTAGAATTACGTGTTCTCACAAATTTCACATTTTCAGAGGTAGGCAACCTTTGTATACAGCTACATAAAATTGTAAAAGACATGAAGAAGTGAGGGATAGCATAAGTAATAAGAGGAAAATCAATAAATTAAAACAGAAAATGACATTCAGATGAGGGGGTATTTGAAGACAATGTTTATAATTTTACCAAGGTCAAACTTGCTTCAATGCTTTATTCTTTTCAAATTTGGTTTTAATCACCTAGTAGGATCAAAGGTTATTCAAAGAGATCATATGATTAACCATCCTGGGCTTTGGGGGAAGGAAGTATTAGGAAGGCATTTTAATAGTGGGCTCGATAAAAGGAAGGTCATCAAAGTACATTTATATTTGAACATTAAACAGCACTTCTTTGAAGTGCTTCCTGATGAGATTCCACTTAGTTAAATATTCTTCCAAAATGCTCTCCTAGCATTACATCCAAATGGGAGAGAGGGCGAGGATCGACTAGTATGGAGTTGCCGAACCGATAGAGAAAGCTTTATGCTTCTATCAGGTTCAGAATCTTTTATTTATTTTTTAGGCTCTATTAAATGGTATATATGTCAGTTCTTTCCATGAAAACAATGATGTTTTATCTATCCACTGATCTTTATGGAATTGCATGTTCCTTTAAATAAGCAACTGTATCAGAAATGTGTTTATTCACTAGCACACAAATTATATTTTAACTGATTTGAACAGGAGCTTTAAATTTATTGACTGGGCCATAAAACAACCATTCAGCTAATTGGGTTAAAACTTATCTTCTAATGAATATTTCCTACTTAGAGGAGTTGTGCTTCACACAATAATGATTAGTGGGCTTCCTGTTGAAAACAACCACATCTATTTTATTTTAGCATAGCTCTACATAAACTATTTCTGTAATTATTTATGTAACTTTACCTTTTACAATATTTTACACTACGGCATGGATCAACTAAACCATTTCTGCATAGTTAGTCATTACAGACTTTACTGGTAATCTTGTCCTTTAAAAAGGCGAATAGAAGCCACATTAAACAACTGGACAGTGCTTCCATTGCAAGTCAGTGAGATGCAGGATTTACTCTTACTTAGTCCTGTATATAAAGCAGTAAAGCCTTTCTTATTTAACTCAACACAATAGGACCACCCCTGAAGACTGATGCTGATGCCTTTGCATAGTTTCAAAGCTCTCACTCAGTGTAGTTCTCTCTCTAGGTCCTGCAAACTCTAACTGGCTTGCTCTTCCCTTTCTTACAAGTCTTTTCAACACAGGGAGATGCTGTACTCCACCAGTTTCCTCTTCCTCTGTTGTGGCTTGAAAACTCTCTCCAGATGCAAGAGTGGGGGCAAACCTAGGTTTCAACTTGTTTCCTACTTGCAAGGATCACTGTCCTGTGCTGCCTTATGTTCAATGTCTCAAAACCACTACTATGTTTTGTCTGGTCTTGTAATTGCTTCAAGCTGAAGGGTAACAACTCTGGTCTGTTTCTACATCCTGGCTATAAGAACTCCATTTGTCAGCTCTTAACAAGAAAATTAGCATTTCTGAAAAAAGATGCTAAAATATATGCAGTATATCTATATATACTCTCTCCCTCTCCCTCCCTCTCTCTCTCTCTCTCTCTATCTATATATATACATACATGCTAAAATATAAACACATAAAGGAAGCAGGTGCCACAAATTTTCATATCAGACAAAAGAGACCTTAAGGAAAAAATCATTATTGATGATAAAAGGGATACCACATAGTCATAAAATGAAAAAAAAAAACAACAAGGAGGATATAAGAAATTAACTTTTTTGGTAGATGGATGTAATTATGTACTCTCGGGTACAGAGATGAAAAAGAAGACAAGTAAAATTTTTATAAAACATCCACAGTCACTATAAAAAAACTATTCCACAATTAGCTATTTTGTTAATAAACAGTTAAGGACCAGAAAAACCTTACAAAGACTACATTAATAGGTTTTATCTAGTAGAAATATTGAAAATCTAGTAAACACATGAAAATAAGGTTTTATATTAGTTTCAAGGACACATGGAACTTATCGAAAATCTAACTTTAGGAGTCTTATTTGTATTAATTATTAATCAGTATATTATTTTTATTTTATTTATTCATTTATTTACTTATTTATTTTTGCAGGAGAAACAGGATCACCTCTAGGCTCAGTGGAATGCCCTGTTTCATCATCTTAGTATAAGCTGTAGCCTAATAATGGGTGTTCTTAGGAGTAAATGAAGTTCCTTGGTTTTTGTTTCTGGAAAGGAATTATCTATGTAATTGGCTAGTCTCAGAAGGTAATTTAATGTTGGTGTCAGTGCTGTTGGCAATGTCCCAGGTGTATATGGTCTTTGGCACCTATGGAAGCTCCTCGAGACAGAGCCAGCACCCTGTGTCCTCATCCTCAGAGTCCTCATTATCATCTTTGCTAATGGTAGGGATTAGACAACAATGAAAATCAATAAATGATGTTTCAAAATTGAGTGTTCCAGCTAACATCATACACATATATAAATTCCAGGTAACATAAACTTTTCCATTAATTATTATTAATCCTTTTCTGATGTTCATTCTGAAACTATGCATCTCAAGTAATAATACAGAAAAATGTGAATGTGTTACTTGATTACAAAACATAACACTTTAAAATGTTATATAAAAGATAGAAAAATATATTTATAGATTTAGTATAGAAAAGGATATCTAACAGCAGACCAAATCATACATGGCAAAAGAACATAGTTTATACTTTTTGCAACATAATATTACTTAAGATTTAGTAATTCCCACTCATAAGGAAATATTCTAGAAAAGGCTGTGCAAATATCTCAGGAAGATAAAAACAGTTTTTGTACAAGATTATTTTATTATATCAATGTTTCAAATATTTTAAAAGGTTATTTATTATAGCAATACTTCAAATATCTTTTTTTAAGTTTATTTATTTATTTTGAGAGAGACAGAGACAGTACAAGTTGGAGAGGAGCAGAGAGAGAGGGAGAGAGGAAATCCCAAGCACGTTCCACATTACTAGCCCCACGAAGCCATGAGATCATGACCTGAACTGAAATCAAGAGTCAGACACTCAACCAGCTAAGCCACCCAGATGCCCCAATACTTCAAATATCTTAAATGTACATTAAAACAAAAATGAATGCTAAATATATTGGTATAATTTAAGAATATATATGTATCTATGTGTGAATATATATATGTTCCCTTATAAACATTAGACATAACTTATAAAGTGCATATAAATATAAATACATAGAAATATACATGTTTATATATTAGAATATAATATAGCAATTAAAATCTCTGGACGAATTCTATATGCATCAACTGATAAAATTCAAAAGCTATGCTGAGTATAAAAATTTTTGTGGAAGTAGATACCATTTATTTAATATTTTATCACAAGAAAAACATTCTTCAAGCTTTCTATTGCTTAAGATTTTCCAAATTCATTACAGGCCTCCCTTCTGGAGAAAGAGGGAGATTAATAGATTGTGGAAGAATACATAAGAATCTTCTTTATATGTAAGTTTTTTTCACTTAAAATGACAACAAAATAATACTTGAAGCAAACATGACAAAATGATAAGATTTGACAAAGCTGTGCTTTCAGTTTACAGCTGTACATCAAATTCTTTAGTCTTTTCTGTCCATATGGATAACATTTTGAGTAAAATTAATTTAAAGAAAAACTGAAACCTTGCTTTTAGAGTTGAAAGAATTCAACCCTTTATTGTAGGCAAGAATGATAGGAAGAATATTACCATGAGGCTTAGTTTCATAAAATTCTTGAGCTAATCTACAAAATTTCCAGAGACAGGGCATATGACTGACAAATGACTAAAAGTTATATTGCTAGCATCCTCATCTACTAAATGACTGGGGAATAGCATCTGGAAACTTCTGAGAGACAAGATCACAATCTCAAAATCTTTTCATAACCAAGATATCGTTCACTCACATAGCATTAAAAGAAGGTGTGTTTGAAGATATAAAAAAATTTCAGAAAATAAAACAACTGTTTATCCATTTAAAGAAAGTACACAAGGATCCAACTAAAAAATTCAAGCAGAAGAGAAATATCTATGTAGAAATCAAGTAGAATAGTGAATTTCACAACATATTTAAAGTATTTTTTCTAAGCTCTACTGATGAAAAGAACAGAGAAGAGAAAAACTATTGAGTACAATAAATATTGGCTATATATAATTAAATAAATATACACATGTATTTATAGCTCTATATATCACATATATACAGTTATTATATATGTTATGTATAGCTATAAATATATAGATATTGATAATTATGAAGTACCTGAAAATTTATAATAAAACTTAAAAAAAGAAGGATATTCTTGAAATACAAATGAAGGATATTCTTGAAATACAAATAGCATCTTGCAAAGGATTAACTATCTGAGATTATAAGTAAAAAACAATCTCACTAAAACCTAAGCATTTAAATGGGCCTTGTAAAAAAAAATGTACAAATCTCATTAAATGTAATTAAAGTAGTTTAAACTAAGGGTTTTAAAATGATCATGTTATTGTGAAAAAGAAAACATTATATCCAGAAACACATATTTTTATGTGTACTTGTAAAACTTTACCCAAAAAAACCGTATATTGTGTTGTAAAGTAAGTCACAACAAAATTTGAGTCTTGAAACTAGGTTATTTTACAGATGAGAATGGAATTATATCAATATTACCAATAAATGAATGTAAAATGAATTTTAAAATTATATCTCAGTTACATCATTGTAGCAAATATTAGGAATTAATATAATTAAAAATGTGTAAAACATCTATACTAAAAATAAAACTATTATTGGGAAAATACATAAGATTTTTTTCTGATTACTTGTTTATTAGTATTTATTTATTTATTTATTTTAATGTTCACTTATCTTTGAGAGAGAGAGAGAGCTACACAGTGCGCGAGTGAGGGAGGGGCAGAGAGAGAGAATCCAAAGCAAGCTCCAGGCTTTGAGCTGTCAGCACAGAGCCCAAAGTGTGGCTTGAGCCCATGAACCTTGAGATCATGACCTAAGCTGAATTGGACACTTAACTCACTGAGCCATTAAGGAGCTCCTATTTTTTTTTTAATACGACTGTATGAAGTTTAATTTTTTCTAAGTTTTTATTTAAATTACAGTTAGTTAATATACATTGTAACATTAGTTTCAGGTGTAGAATTTAATGATTCATCACTTACAACACCGAGTGCTCATCAGAAGTGCACTATATATCTTCATCACAGATTTAACCCATCCCTCCCCCCCACCCAACTTCCTTCCAGTAACCATCAGTTTGTTTTCTACAGTTAAGGGTCTGTTTCTTGGTTTGCCTCTCTCTCTCTCTCTTTTTTTTTTTTTCCATTTCTTATGTTTCTAAATTCCACATATGAGAGGAACCTTATGGTATTTATCCTTCTCTGACTGACTTATTTCACACAGCAAAATACTCTCTAGCTGGATCCACATAGTTGCAAATGGGAAGATTTTATTCTTCTTGGTGGCTAAGTAATATTCCCTTATCCATCTATATCTATCTATCTATCTATCTATATATATATACTACATCTTCTTTATCCATTCATTAGTCGATGAATGTTTGTGCTCTTTCCATAATTTGTCTACTGTTGATAATACTGCTATAAATACTGGGGTGAATGTATCCCTTTGAATCAGTATTTTTCTATCTTTTGAAAATAGGAGTAGTGCAATTGCTGGATTGTTGGATAGTTCTATTTTTAGATTTTTGAGGAATCTTCACAGTGTTTTCAGAGTGGCTGCACCAGTTTGCATTCTCACAGCAGTATAACAGTTTCCCCTTTCTCCATATCCTCCCCAACACCTGTTATTTCCTGTGTGATTAATTTTAGCCATTCTGATGGCTGTGCAGTAGTATCTCATTGTAGTTTTGATTTGCATTTCTCTGATAATGACTGATGTTGAGCAACTTTTCATGTGTCTGTTAGCCATCTAAGTGTCTTCCTTGCAAAATGTCTATTCATGTCTTCTGCCTATTTTTTAAATTATTATTTGTTTTTCGGGCATTGAGTTTTATAAAAAATAAATAAGGTCTTAAGAAATTAAATATATACCATATTCACTGAAGGAGAATAAGTACTATGACATAGAAAATTTCCCCAAATGATTTTAAGGATTCAATGCAAAGCTAACTACAGTCCCAGATCTAGTTGGTTATGAATATTGACAAACCGATTCTAAAACATATATAGAAATACATTTGCCCAACTTAGCAAAGTCAATTTTTAAAGACAAAAGAGTGGTGACTTAGACTACAGGGTATCAAGATTTATTACAAAGGTGTGGTAATTCAAATTGTTTTTGTGTTTTCTGCATATTCAGGTAAGTGGAAGACACCTGAATGTGCAGAAATAAAACATAGGCATACAATGACCTAAATTATGACAAAGGTCATACTGCAGTATCATATAGAAATTACAGTCTTTGATAAATAATGGTTCAATTGCATATTCATTGAGTAATAAAGGGTCTGAGACAAACAAGGTCATTATTTTGTGATAAAGGAGTCAATCCAAAAAGACAGACAACATAGGTAAATATTAATGCACTCATCAAAGGGTACCTAAGTATAAACCAAATATTAACAGTCCTGAAAGGAGAAACAGACAGCAATACACTATTAGTAGGGGACTTTAATAATCCACTTTCAACAAAGAATTACATCTAGACAGAAAATCAATATGGAAACATTGAACTTAAAGTACATGTTAGACCTAATAGTTCTATATGAAACATTCTATACAACAGAATACATATTCTTCTCAAGTGAACATGGAACATTTTCCAACATAGATTATATGCTGGACCAGAAATAAGTCTTGACAAACATAAGAAGACTGAACTCATATCAAGTGAGTCCCTGGGTGCCCAGTTGGTCGAGTGCCTGACTCTTGATTTTGGCTCAGGTCATGATACCTAGGTTGTGGGATTGAGCCCCACGTTGGGCTCCATGCTGAGTGTGGAGACTGCTTATGATTCTCTCTCTGTCTCCCTCTGCCTCACTCCCTGGCTCCCTCTCTATCTCAAAAAAATATATATATAATGAAAAAAGAAAAAGAAAAAAGTCCTATCAAGAATGTTTTCCAACAATAGTGGTATGAAATTAGAAATCACTAATAAGAAAAAAAACCTCAAAAATTCACAAATATGTGGATATTAAACAACATGCTACAGAACAACCATTGGATCAAAGAAGAAATTTAAAAAAGAAATAAAAAATATCTTGAAACAAATCAGTATGGAATACAACATACCAAAACTTATGGGATGCAGCAAAAGCAGTTTTGAGAGGGTAGTTTATAGTGATGAGTGATTACATTCAGAAAAACAGAAACATCTCTAATAAACAACCTAACTTTATATCTAAGGGAATGAGAAAAAAAAAAGAACAAATTAAGTCCAAAAGTTAGTAGGATGGAAGACAATGAACAATGGAAATAAATGAAATAAAGACAAAAATGATCAAAGAAAGTAAGAGGTGGTTATTTTCTTTAATGTTTATTTCTTTTGAGAGAGAGGGAACATGGGGAGGGGCAGAGAGACAGGGAGACAGATCTGAAGTGGGCTCTGTGCTGAGAGCAGGGAGCCTGATGGGGGGCTCAAACCCACAAATCACGAGATCATGACCTGAGCTGAAGTTGGACACTTAACCAACTAAACCACCCAGGTGCCCCAAGAGATGGTTATTTTAAAAGATAAACAAAACATAAAAAAAGTTTAGTTAGATGTGGCAAGAAATAGAGAGAGCTCAAATAAGTAAAATTGGAAATAAAAGAGATTTTACAAATAATACCACTAAATACAAAAGATCATAAGAGACTACTATAAACACTAATTAGCCAACTAGCTGAAAAACCTAGAAAGAAAAAATTCCACAACCTACCAAGTCTCTATCATGAAGAAATAGAACATTTGAACAGACTACTAACTAATAACAAGATTGAATCAGTAATCAACAACCTCCCAACAATGAAAAGTCCTTAACAAAATGGTATCACTGGTAAATTTCACAAAACATTTAAAGAAGTAAAGCCAATATTTTTCAAACTTAAAAAAAATAGAAGAGGGGGGAAATACTTCCAAACTCATTTCAGAAGTCTAGCATTATCTTGATAAGAAAAACCAGATGAAGACACTAAAAGAAAATTATAGGCCAACATCCCTAATAAACATAGATGTAAAAATCATCAAGAAAATATTAGCAAACCAAATTCAACAATACATTAAAAGGAACATACACCATGATCAAGTGGAATTTGTTCCAGGGATGTAAGGATGGTCCAACATCCACATATCAATCAATACGATATACAACATTCACAAAATGAAAGATAAAAATCATATGATCATCTCAATAATGCAGAATAAGCATTTGACGAAATTCTACATTCATTAATGACAAAAACTCTCAACAAACTGGGTACAGAGGAAACATACCTCAACATAATAAAGACCACATATAACAAGCCCACAACTAACATCATACTTCATGGTGAAAGTTTGAAAGGCTTTCATCTAAGATCAAGAACAAGACAAGGATGCCCACTCTCACCACTTTTATTCAATACAGTGCTGAAAGTTCAAGCCAGAGCAATTAGACAAGAAAAAGGGAAAAAAAGGCATTCAAACTGGAAAGGAAGAAGTAAAATTGTTACTATTTTCAGATGACATGATATTATATATAGAAAAACCTGAAAACTCCACCAAAAAACTCTTAGAACTACACAAATTCAGTAAAGTTGCAGTATATAAAATCAATATTAAAAAGTTGCATTTCTACACACTAACAATGAACTATCAGAAAGAGAAATTAAGAAAAAAATCTTGTAATTATGTAAAAAAGAATAAAATATCCAAGAATAAATATAGCCAAGGAGGTAAAAGATCTGTACACTGAAATCTATAAGATACTAACACAATAAATTAAAGAAGACTAAATAAATAGATATTTCATATTTATGGATTGGAATAATTAATAATCTTAACATGTCCATATTACACAAAAAAATTTACAGATTCAATGCAATCTCTATCAAAATTACAATAGTATTTCTCACAAAGAAAAACAACAAATAATTCTAAAATGTGCATGGAACCATGAAGAGCCCAAATAGCCAAAGCAATCTTGAGAAAGAACAAAGCTGGAGACATCATGCTTCCAGATTTCAAACTGTATAATAATTCTATAGTAATCAAAACAGTTTGGTATTAACATTAAAAAAATAAAAGACAGATATACCAATGAAGTGGAATAGAGAAGCCCAGAAGTAAACCCATACAAACATGGTCAATTAAATTACAAAAAAAGGAACCAGGAATGCACAATGGGGAATGGATAGTTTCTTCAATAAATGGTGTTGGGACACGGGACAGCTACATGAAAAGAATGATCCTGTACCCCTATCTTATTCCGTCCACAAAAATCAACAGAAAATAGCTTAACAACTTGAACATAAAATACGTAAATGTAAAACTCCTAGAAGAAAACATGTGATTAATCTTCAAGACCTCAGTTTGGCAATGATTTTCTGTTTGATTCCAAAAGCAAAGTCAACAAAAGCAAAAATCAACAAGGTGACACTATATCAAACAATCAAGCTTCACAGCAAAGAAGACTGCCAAAAAAAAAAAAAAAAAAAAGTCAGGGGCACGTGGGTGGCTCAGTGGGTTAAGACCCTGATTCTTTATTTTGGCTCAGGTCATGATCTCACGGTTCATGAGTCATGGTTTGAGCCCTGCATCAGACTCTGGGCTGACAGCACAAAGCCTCCTTGGGATTCTCTCTCTCTCTGTGTGTCTCCCTCTCTCTCTCTGCTTCTTTCCTGCTTGCACTCTCTCTCTCTCCTTCTCTAAAAAAAATAAATAAATAAATAAAATAAAATAAACACTTAAAGAAATGAAAGCAACCTACAGAATGGGAAAATATATTTGCAAATCACACATCTGATAAGGGACCAATATTCAAAATAGAATTCATACAAGTCATTAGCAAAAATGCCAAACGGTCCCAATTAACAATGAGGAGAGGAACTGAATAGACACTTTTCCAAAGGTGTTATATAGATGGTTACATGAGAAAGAGTTCAACATCACTATGCAAAGGAAATGCAAATAAAAACCATAATGGATATCACCCTGTAGCTGTTAGAATGATTATCATCAAAAATAAGAGACAGCAAGTGTTATTGAGGATATGGATAATATGGGACTTTGTGCAGTATTGATGGGAATGTAAATTGGTGCCACCATGATGGAAAACAGTATGGATGTTCCTGACAAAGTAAAAATAGAACTACCATATGGTCCTGTATTTCCACTTCTAGATATATATTCAAATGAAACAAAATCACTATCTCAAAGAGATATATCCAAAAGAAATAAAATCACTATCTCTAAGAGTTATCTGCACCTCTAATGACATGGCCTAAGTGTCTATTAAAAGATAAATGGATAAAAAATGTAATATATATATATAACATATATATCTCACATATAATAATGGAGTTATTCATAATGGGATATTCATAATGGAATAATATTGGAATAATTTATAATACTCATAATGGAACATTATAAAGACATAAAAAGGAAATCATACCATTTGTGACTATATGAATGGATCCTGAGGGCATTATGTTAAGTGAAATAGATCAAACAAACAAACAAAAAGACAAATACTGTGTGATATCACTTACATGTGGAATCTATAAAAACCCTGAACACATAGAAAAGGAGGGAACATATTGGTGGGAGAGTGTGGGATGTGAGGGAAATGGGTAAAGGTACTCAAAAGGTACAAGCTTTTTATAAATAAGTTCTGGCAATGTAATATACAGTAAGGTGACTGTAGTTAACACACTGTATTGTACTCTGAAAGGTGCTATGAGTAAATCTTAACAGTTCTCATGACAAAACAAATTTTGTAATGATATGTGGTGATGAATATTTACTAAATTTATCATAGTAATCAGTTCACAATATGTACACATATCATTGTTGTACCCTTAAACTAATTTGTGGTTATATATCAATTATATCTCAATAAACCTGGAAAATAATTAAAACTCAAAATTTAATATAAATGTAACAGAATTAACTCTTAAAAATAAAGTCAAAATTAATTGTGTTAATAATAGAAAAGTCAAATATCCAGGAGCTTCACTCCCAAGTTAAAACTGTCATACAAATCAAAGGAGAAAAAATTTGAAAATTTAAAATAATTGTTCAAAACAAGAAATATTATTTATATTATTTATTTAAATTATATTAAAAATGAGAACAATTAAGTTAATGAGGTAAATTGTATATATATATATATATTATGTGGGTATTGCTAATAATTAGCAAGATGCTTGAGAATGTGGGTAACTCTCTGGAAAATATTAACAAATTATCAATTTTATTATCAAATTATCAAATTATCAAATTATCAAATATTAACAATTATATTAGTGAAGATATGAAAATGCAAGTCGATCAATGGAAAATATTTTAATTATGTGAGATATCTTATATTTTGTCATTTGCCTAAATTAATTTTGTTCTAATTAGTCAAAAATTTAAATATCTTAGAATAGCATCCTACCTAACAAACTTTCAAAAGGTACACAGAGCAATAGTACCTTTCTGCAGTACAATTTCTAACACCTTGAAATGATTGAAGAATCAATTAAAATATTAAAGGAAATCCAAAAAAGTGTGCTGTTTTATTTTACTTGTTTATATCCATGAAGTTATTTTTCTGTATAATATATCCATAACATTACAAATAATAAACCAAAGTTAATATAGATGATTTTTTATTTTCATTTCCATTTGACCCTTTCCTAACTAGTGGTACTTTTGACTTCAGGTAATAATCCAGCTCTTTTCTAACATAGTTTTGTGTAGTGTTTGAAATATAAGTACCAAACAACATTTTACCATTCAAAAATGCAGCTTGATTTTTTCTTTTTTTTGAGAGAGAGAAAGCATGAGCAGTAGAGGAAGAGAGAATCCTAAGCAGGCTTCACACCCAATGTGGAGTCCATTGCAGGGTTTGATCCCACAACCCTAAGATCATGACTTTAGTGGAAACCAAGAATCACTCAACTGGCTGAGCCACCCAGGCATCCCACAGCTTGATTTTTCATTAGGTACAAAGGATACACTTACTTACTTACTGTTAAAAGTTATTCAATTATATATAACAATTTTGTCACTAGAAGTTTATTTTATTTATAATCATTTTTCATTTTTGAGTTTTTAAATAATGAAGAAGCAAAAGGTGAATCAATTAAAGCAGACACATGAAATGGTCAGATGGAAGTACACCAGTAAATAGTTAAATACATGTATGCAAACAGAAAGCCATCTCTCCAATTATACTTTGTGTGGAATAAAAAATCTATAAAATTCGGATGAATTCTGATCAACTCCTAAATTTGTTATGGAAGATATGTTTAATTGATTTTTGTTTGAAATTTCCTCATTATGTTTCTGTGGAACTGTCAGTCCATTGCACTAAGATGAATAGAAGTATTTAATTTAGAAGAGATTCTTCTTCCTTTCACAGAGTGAGGATATTTAATTCCACTTATGTATTAGGATCCCCCAACTACCATGATTATCCTTGTGGATAAGAGATTATTTTAACAATAGATTACATTCGTGTTCCACCCTTGAGTTTCCAGCTGGCTGCTGTAATCATGGTTTACATGCCCTAGTTGTCTTGTCATTTGAGATGTTTATTTTATTTTTACTGCTTTTTTCCCCACGAATGTGCTGCAACTACGTAAGACCACTTTTCAGAGAAGAAAAGAAAAAGAACAGTGATAAATTATCTAAAACTACTTAAAATCTTAAATAAAAACTACTAATCTTGCCAAACTTTTCTCCATCATACAAACATTGCACTATTTTGAAATAGTCTGTTTATCTGTTTCATCCAAGAAGACTTGAATAGTTTTAGATATATATATTTTCCATAGCCAGTATGACAGTTCCCCAAAGAGTAGGTACTTGAAAAAAATGTTTCTATGTACAAAAATATTGATAGAATTTCCTATAAATTTTGGAAATATATGTCTTACTTGGCATTTTTAAGTTAAGATTTATTGCTAATTTTATGACTACTTTTTTCATAACAATAAAAAAGAATATTAAATATTGTCACACTGAAAACTACTGAAGAAATTTCAGCCAATTTTTTCTTTTTTTAATATTATTTATTTATTTTGAGAGAGAGAGAGCGAGGAAGGGGCAAAGAGAGAGGAAGAGAGAGATTTTCAAGAAGGTTCTGTGATGTCAGCACAGAGCCCAAGATGGGGCTCAATCTCACAAACCATGTGATCATGACCTGAGCTGAAATCAAGAGTCAGACAGTTCACCAACTGAACCACCCAGGCACCCCCCAACCAATTTTCTATAATCTGTTATATAAGTGCTGTTACCTTTCAATCCTTATCTCTCCTTAAAAAAAGGCAAAATATTTAATAAAAATAACAATATAGAACATTAAGAATAAATAATAGCTCATGTTGGCTTCCTAAGGAATTTTTATTGATTTTTTTAAAACTAAAATTACATTGAAATATTTTGTCAGATTTTGATTATCTCCTATCTTTTCATTTCTGCTACTTTTAGCTCAACAAATCCTTTCCAGATCTTGAGTTCTGTGAAGAACTATGTTCTGTGTTCTGTGAAGAAAACATTCTATCTCTTCCATGTTAGAATGGTTCCAGTGATCAACTGATATCCTTGATGATATATAGTGCTTTTTTTGGAGATTAAGCATTGGTTTTTACTGCTGGCTGAATAAAAATTAAAATATTAAAATATTGATTAAAATAAATTAAAAAAATAAAAATATGAAATTAAATTTTTAAAAAACCTACACACATACAACTTCCATCACTGCCATCCTAGATACTTTGATCAACTATTGCGTTGACTTGGAGAAGAGGTTCACTGACTTTTAAAATAGATTAACTTTCCCCCAGAGTAAGAACTATCATTTCAGAAGGGTTTTGCCTGAGAAATAACATTTGAAAAAAGCATCTTCACACTCAATATTTATTCTGAAAGCTCTGTCACAATATTTCCCTCCAACCTCTTTTTAAAAAGACCTTCCAATATTATTTGTTTCCTTCGGTCCCTGACCATCCAGTAGTTCCAACAATACCATTAACCACTGCCTCTACATTGGAGTGGATCTCTGCATTTTAGAATAAAGCACCTGGCCTTGCAGGGAAAGTGGACAACAATATGTGCTGAGACAAATACTGCCACAAGCGCTCCCTACCCTACTCTCCTCCTTAGTCACCTCTGTGTTCCTTTGTGATACTACAACCTTCAATTCCTGCTTGTGGAAAAATCCAATGCAAAACCTTATGTAAACCGAATAATCAGTCATTGCTGAATTCCAATACCAAGGTAAGTAATGATTCTAAAACGGGAAATATTTTCTAGTTACAGAGAACTGACATTTGTTCCAAATCCTAAGTAGCCTCAGTGTAACTAAGGAATTATATAGGCTCTATAATGCATTTCAATCAAAAACATCCATGAACCACCATCTTGCTTTCTGGCTATAAATTCCCACTTTTCCTCATTGTATTTGGAGTGGAGCCCAATTTCTCTCTCATACTGTAAAACCCCATTGTGGTATACCTCTTGAATAAAGTTTGCCCTATTGTTCTTTAACAATGTCAAGAATAATGTTTTTCTACTAAGAAGATCTGTCCTTCTTCTCAAATGTCACCAGTAAGATCTTGGTTTCCTATTCTTTCCCAGTCAGATCTCTAAGTCTGAAACAAACAAAAACTTATATAAAGTTATATATTAACCTCTGTTGTAATTCTCCAACACACAAGATTAGCAATGGCTCAGTTCATTTTAGCTGTGTCAGCCTTACGGTTTTTGTTTGGTTTTGATATAAGAGCTCTTTTAAGGAAATTATAGAAACTGTTTTGCTGGTTTTTTGTCCAGGCCTTAAGATGAAAATTTTAAAACATAGATCTATTCTTTTTCCATGATAACCAGAAGCAGACAGGCATAGTCCTTATATTCCTCATGATCCCCAACTCACGCTAGTCTATTATTTCCTGTTACTTCAACAGGTACTTCATTCCAGATGACCACAGTTGATTACCTAAGGATCCGATGGTTTGAACACTGAATGCTGTGGCTTACCATGTCTCTTTACTGAAACTAGATCCTCACTGCCTACAAAACTAACAGGTAGAAAACCCATACATATACCTATTCCTTAAATGTTTATGATCTCAATTACTCTACTGATCAGTATTCTTAATTACAGATAACAAAATCCCTCTTGCTAGTTTTCATATAGGGGAATTTAATGAAGGAAGTGTGTGTGTGTGTGTGTGTGCGCGCGCGCACATATAATACACATACATAACTTTCTAGGATTACTGAAGAGGGCTGAGATCTCTCTAGTCTGTCTCCAGAAATGAGATTTCATGACACAAAATAGACCTGTGCTTCCCAATTCTGCAATCTGGTTTCCTGAATCAGGAAGCTCCTATTATAATTTCAGACATCAGAAACATGCTGATTTCCCTATAATCAATAACAGCAAAATGACTGCCTTCTTGAATGCTCTTATCTCTGAACACTTTAGTTGTAAATCAAAGACTGCACAAATGTATCCAACTAACATCTTAAAATACTACCTTAATCCCGAATATTAGAATGCAAGCCTCTGCATTATAGAAATAATTTGGGAAGAAACTGAACAAGTTAATAAATATCAGCTATACTTCGTTACTTGTGATTTTAGATGTATGGAAAAGTTTTCCAGTACCCAAATATGGTAACAATTTATATTTCCACTAGCAATATGTTAATATTTCCTTGTCCCACATTTTGTGTCATATGCTTCATCGCATAATGCTCAAAATCCAAGTGGCTATAAATTGATGCTAAACTAATCAATTGTGTTATCACATACTTCTATTATAGATACTTTAAACAAAAATTTTGTTATTTATGAAAGTTTAAAAATCTATTTGTCACAATTCACTGACTAATATAGATATTAAAAAGATATTACTATGTGTGTAGACTTTTTAAACATAATTTGTCTATGAAATTGTTATGCTATTTCTCACTACATTCTAAATTTTGATCTATTAAGTAGATAATATTTTTCTTTATAATTTTGTTTTAATTTCTCTATTAGTTAAAATTATTTACTCCTTCCATTTAGACTTGACAGATTAAGTTGAAATGAGAAAACATTCCTACTTTTTATTTTCCAAGACATGAAGATTTTGGTTAAAATATAACAATAAATACATAAGTACAATTAACATCAAAAGAAAAATATTGAAATTTCAGAATAAAAGGTCAATGGAGACCAATGAAGAATATTGTTTAAGAATGTGGACATTGGAGATAAACTATAGTTTTAAAATCTGGCTTTTCACTAGTCTGCTGTGAGAGGATGGGACAAGTTACTTAACTTCATTGAGTCTGGTTAGTTAACTTATAAAATGGAAATAGTATCTCCTGAAATTTTGTGAACGCTTCCTGTTTCTAAACATTTATATTAAATGCTTTGCAGGGTATGTTATTCATCTATCTTTTTCAGAGAAACTGACCACTCTTAACAAGTTTAACCTTTGGATAATGTGGAGGCAAATGCTGTATGTTCATGAAAGGACTTAATTTTCCTTCTTGGCACATAGACAATATACTTCCTAACCTGTCTTCTACCCATGTGAATTCATATGAATGAGTTCTGGTCAAAGGACTGTGGGGGAAAATTATTTTGATCGTGATCTTTTCCACTCTCTCTGTCCTGGGCTACATGACTGGCAATTAAAGATGTTATGTTACTAGAGATATACAATAAAAGATGCATGAATCTTAGAATTTATTACTTGGAGAAGAGCCACCAAAGAGAGCCATCTGACAAATAGTATTCACATAAGACTTGTTGTAAGTGGGAAATACAGCTTTGTTTTTTAGTCACTTAGGTTTTTGGGTTTCATGTCATAGCAGATGGTGTTTTTTATAGACAGAGAGATGTGCAGACCTGAAACTCGGTGTCAGAAATGATTGAAGAAGGGAGAGAGGCACATGACACTATTGGCCAAAAATCGTGTGCTGAGTTAGTCTGATTTCTGGTAAGAAATTTAGAAATGAAACACTGATAATCTAAATCACTCAGCAGAACTGAAAATAACTGTTTGTGTGGGTGCACCTGAAAACTTTTATAAGAGAGTTAAGAAACTCCTACAACTGAGATTCCTAAAACTGAAGATCCTCATATTATCTTTATAATTCAAATATCTTTCAAATATATTAACTAACATTGGTTTGAATGGATTTCTATACCTAGTACCTAATTTTCCTTAGACAAAAAGAAGACTATATTCCTCTGGATTCTGTTATCAGATCTCTGGCCATCTGTCTGCATAATCATTGTAAGAGTCAGAAAATTCTTAGTCACAAGAAGAGCTGGATCCAGCTGCTTTAAAGAGAAAATGGGCCCGTTAAAAAAGATATTGTGTAGTTCCCAGAGCAGGCTGGCAATGAAGGCCCTGAGGCAAAGTGGCTAGGAGCACTGCCCTGAGCACCACGCACAACTGGTCTGGTAATAAACCACAGCCATTCTCACCAAGCACTAGAAGCATGCACCACTGTCAGTTCCGGGATGGAAACTAAGGTTCACAGCAGCAATGAGCAGAACCACTGCTGGAATGTGTTCCAATCTCCATGTTTCTGGTATTAATGGCTTGCAAGAAAAAGCCTGCAGGTAAGGCATCTGCAGATAGTCCTCAAATATATATTGAATTCTTCCGTAATAACACTACTCCTGGATTTTATGTGGCACCAAAACAACTTTGTCCTGGAAAACTGGTGAAAATATGTGGCTAAGTTCTGACAAATAAGGTATGAAAAGAAGCGATGCTTGCCACTACATTTTAATACATCTAGGAAACAATACATATTTTCTTTCCTACTAGCTAGAACATGTTCCGTGGATAAGTCTTCTTTGACTCAGCAGAAAGACAGCCTAAAAAGGCAGGAAGACAACTTTTTACTTCTTTAGTTCTTCAGCACTTCTGCCAGAAATCAGAAGTACATATACTTGTTGGAAAGTTTTTATACCAAAATGCTAGCTGCAACATTTTTGGGAAAAATGTAATTAAAAAAATAAAGTACCCTATAATAAAGGTAGAATGGGTGAGATTTATCAGTAACAACTTCTACATAATAGAGACTTGTTCATAAGCCCATGACCTAGGGAATTGCATTAGAAGCTGAGAAGCCAATGATTTTATCTTATATAATAGTTGACAATTTCTTAAATATATGAAAAAATATTCAAGTGCTGAACCAAAAAACCTCAAATATCTAAAATACTTGTAAACAGTATTACCTACATCTGAATCTATAATCACCATTAAATTTATGAAGATTCTTAAATCTAACTTGATAGTGCTATTCTATATCCTTGATATAGTGCCTTCTGTATCCTATACCTAATCAATATTTCTGATTAGTAATGTAAAAAATTAACCTATGCATCAATTTACTCTCCAAATTCTATATCATTGCTCTTATAAAATTATTTCATAGTTCCTTATCATTCATCTTATATGTGTTTATACCATCAGTACTTTGATTAGAACACAGTAGTCATATCATAGACATGATTAATGACATGAATGAACAGGTATTTCCCAAGCTTCATTTGTAATAGTAACATTTTTACTAATTCTACTATTTTATATTTTTATTGCTTTAAAAAGACTGAATATTTTTTAATGAAAAGTATGGTTTTTGTAGTGATTTGGGCCTTTATTTTTTTAAAAAAGAATATAATAAAGCATCTTAATAAATCAAAATATTTTTCACATTTTACAAATATAATCATATATAACTCATACTTTTTTTTTTCTTTTTGGGGGGAGGCTTTTATTACATGAATATACATCCAAGTTAAAGTCCTGGTTTTAAGGTACATTAGTTATTTTATTTATTTTAATATTTTTTAATGTTTACTTATTTTTCAGAGCGGGGGACAAAGAGAGAGGGAGATACAGAAACTGAAGCAGGCTCCAGGCTCTGAGCTGTCAGCACATAGCCTGATGTGGGACTTGAACTCATGAACCACGAGATCATGACCTGAGCTGACGTTGAATGCTTAACCGACTGAGTCACCCAAGCGCCCCAAAGATACATTAGTTATTTTAATTAACTTCATTCTGTTTTTTATTTTTTACTCAATGTATATTGTGATAGGAATTTACCAACATGATAAACTTATCTTTCATTAAAATATATTCATCAAAAGGTTTTCTGATTTCATATATGGTATAAACACATGAAAAGGAGATGGTGGTTGGAACTTTGATTTGGACTTAAAATCTACCTTATATTGGCTTAATATACACAACTGCATACTGTATGAAAGAAACATGTCCTATACAAGACCAAGATTTATGAAGATTTCTGGAGGAAGAAATACAGAAACATCACATACTTCATGATAAATTCTGGTGCCAGTTTCCTTCTTAACTACAAGTGTCATTAATATATATATACATACATACATATATATTTATTTATTTATTCATGTATATCACAAACACTGAAAATAGTAATAGATATTTGGGAAGATTCTGGGGACCTGTGGAGTGGTTCAAACATTACATCTAACTAAAAATGACTTTACATTTAAATTTGTTTTGTCCACCCACTTAATGGGGATTTATAACCAATTCAGAGTCTACAGAACGTCACATTTTTTCTCTTTTTTTCTCCTTTTTGCCTCTTTTCTGCTTTTTAGCCTATCCCTCTTGGCTTACACTGGGAACTTCAGTAAGTAAATAATAATATCAGTAATATATTAAAATCATACAGACAGACACATACATTTTAGGCACTATGCATTACAAGTAAAGCCGAATTTAATTTTCATCAAAACCTTATGGTATAGGTGTTACTATCATCTTTATACTGTAGATGGATGAACTGAGTATTAGAAAATTTAACAAAAGTTTGAATCTGAAATTTGGCTCCAAATTTCTGTCATTTCTTTTCAGAGATATTGTTTATGCAGGTATTAGAAGAGCCTCTAGAGTCCTGGCCTTTGTTATGAACATACGATTGTTATAAAACTGGCTGCCCTCGTACATTTGAAATAATGTCTTAGACCTTACATTGAAAATTAAAAATTGTCTATTTAATTTTCTGTAGGTTCTAATTTAGATTGTGAGACTCCCTAGAATTTAAGGGCGGGAGTATGTTTGCCTTGTTTATTATTTGGTAATTATGGTCTTTCATTGGCTATTTAAGTCATTACACATAGCAATAAGCATTTATTGAATAAATACATGGGTGTATAATTAAGACATCTTAATATAGATTTAGCTGATTTCTGACTCCATGAATTTGGTTTCAATGTCAAAATCATTTAATCTATAAGCTTTAGTGGATTGCAAAATTCAGAATTAAGGTGGGTCATTACACCCTGCTAATATGAAGCTCATCCATAAATCATATGGAATCTGTACAATATTGTAATTGAGAGTTGAAATGAGTATATACTACACTTATCCATATTTATAGCTCTTTTTTGTTCAAAATAACATGCTAATATCTTATTTCCATTTCAGAAGCATAAGTATGAACACAAATATTCCATAATAAGTTATTTCAAGAAACTTATAAAGAAATAAAAGGATCAGTAATCACATACATTTAAAATAATACTTCAGGAATTATATTATGCTGCATTGAACACTTCCAGATGGCAATATTTTGAAGACTCTATATATCACATTCTTATTAGCTTATGTTTTTAGTATTCTTAAAACATTGCACATTGGATTTCCATTTAGGAAATCAGCTAACTTGAATTTATTCAAACATGATTTTATCTATGTCATTCTTTAACAGACCCAGTCATATGACACTAAGTTATTAAGTCATCATCCAATATTAAGATTAATAGAGGAAGGAATAAAAGATCAAAAAAGTCTTGTTTCCATTTTTTTCTCCTAATTCAAAATTAACTCAGGAGACTATTGAAATAAATTCTAATTGACAAACAACAAAAACAACAACAACAAAAACAAAAATACCCTTGTGATTAATCTCATAGATTTTTCCCCAAGTTTGTTTATTCTCAGTTTCTATGTGAACTTCTCTGCTCTGCTTCCTATGTTTTGGTGACCCTTAGATTTCTGAACTCAGCCCACTGCCTTTTTCCTCTCTCTGTTTTCACTGGAGAAGGTAATCTGCTCACATATGTTACAATATGGGCAATATTTAAATCTATTTCTAGCTCAGTGGAAGACCTCCTGTAAAAAAAAATGCTTGGACAGTTCAGGCACATGTGAAAGCTTAATTATTTTTTTTAAGTTTATTTATTTATTTCAAGAAACTTATATAGAAATAAAGAAAGAGAGACAGACAAATAGATGGAGAGACAGAGAGACAGAGACAGAGAAAGCATGAGTGGGGAAGGGGGAGATTGAAAGGGGGAGAGAGAATCCCAACCAGGGATCAACACCATAAACAATGAGATCATGACCTGAGCCAAAATCAAGAGTCAGACGCTTAACCAACTGAGCCACCCAGGTGCCCCAATTATTCTAATTATTTGCAACCTCAAGAAAAATGTGTCCCTTCTCCTCTATTAGATTGTTGCTAGCTTTTATATTATCTTCATGCCATAAATCTGAATGTCATTAAGCTTTTTTTTTTTAACTCAGTGGTTTTCAACCTTTATCACCTCTCTACAGAATAAAGTACGTGAGAACACATCTGTCACAAAGACAAAAGTACTGTTGGCTTTTAGTAAACCAAAGCCAGATATCCTAAAATCCTATAGTAGATAATAATAAACAAAAGATTATTGCTCCAAAAAATGTCAATATTATCTGTTTTAGAAGCAATGCGGTATCCACAGTGTGTTAATCTAAAATCCTCCTTCTTTTACTTTCGCAGTATTCATATATTTTTGATCCCTAATATCAGTTGCTGTTTCAATATCTCAGGAGATCTTGGCTCTTCTACTGCAGTGTTTTCTGAAATGGTGTATGAGTTAAATTATTCTGGTATTTACTGAACAAATTTAAGTTCCTTGAATGAGCCAGACATTGTTCTAGGCACTTGGGGACATAGTAATGAATAAGTCAGCCATATTACATTCTTTAAAACAACCTCACTCTTGTGAGAGGAGACAAATGACATGAAAATAGACAAATTTGGTCAGAGAGTAAAAAGTAATATGTAAAAAATTCAAATATGATATGGTAGGAAGTAACCGGGAAAGCAGGGGAAACTTTGGTGAGGATGGTGAAGCAATGGGAAGAATAACACCATTTGTATTGAAAAAATACAAACGATTGTATCGAATAAATAGATAACTGCAGATGAAGTAGAGAGAAAAATTTGGAGACTGAAATGTGGTGAGATTGCTAGATAGGAGGCATATGACATGGGCCAGTACAAAGAGGGTCACTACACATTCTACCATGCCTCAACTGAGGTTATAACTCTTGCTTTGGTGTAATAATCAATAGTTCCCCCCTTTTACCCTCAGAAACTTTTACACAAGGAATTATATAATCATTATGCTTACAGAATATGTCCAAAGATTGGCATATAACATGCACAATAAGTTAATTGAGAATTTTTTGAAATTTTTTAACAATGGGCTGGCATGACCTAATTTAAGCAACAACAATAACAACAACATTGGCTGCTATGTGGCATTATATTGATGAGGAATGAAGAAAAGGAAAGGTGGAAAAGATCAGAAGATGAAAACCAAATAGAAGTATATTTCAAGAGTTCCAGTGAGAGCTCAAAATGGAATGCACAAGGGTTATGATGGTGAATACAGAGCTAAATAAATAAAGTCCAAATCTGTGTAGAAGGTAACCACTGTCTACAGTAATTTGTCTATAGTCTCCCTCCATGCAAGTTCACCTGGAAAGATCAACTATACCAACCTTTCTAACAATCCAAATATATCCAACCCCTGCCCTTTTTCTATTCCATTAGGATCTTTGCATTGGCAGCAACATAAACTCTAGAGAATTCAACTGAGTATAATAGAGAGCTGATGCCTGGATATCTCTGTGCCTTTTAAAGGGCATTTCTAGCTTTCACTTTACCATTGTTAATACTGACTTCCTTTTCTTTCTTGACATACTCCATAGTATAACACCCTTACTTTCTTTCACCTGCAAATATTTAAAAACTCTTTCCTCAGCTATTCATTCTTCGGACTCAGCTCAAGTATTATCAACTCTAATTTGCCTTTTTGGAACTCCCAAGTTCACCAATTCATGAATTCTTCAAGGTTATTAAGTAGCAAGTTGGTTAGAAATACACAGCAAGTCTTTCCTTCTGCCCTCATAGATTATCTGGTGTTATAGTTATTGTGTAATTACAGACTTTTAGAATTGCATAATAATGATTACAATAACTCTGAAAAACCTAGGTAACATAAAAGAGTAGGTGGCAGGGAAAGAATTTTAATATATCTATAGCACACAATTATTTGAACTCACTTCAAGTTATAAATCATAATTTATGTAACGATCTATCATCACAAACTATAATTAATGATCTATCAACTGATGATTAGTCTCTTATCAACTTTATTGAAATCAAAGGAACAGAAACCAGTATGATATGTAATAGAATTAGTTTCTCTATCATTTGATGCATCTGCTGTTTCAATTTCTTGAAATTTTACAAAGGTTTTTATATGTTATTATCACATGACTAGTAATTATATACATATTATACCTTTTGTGTGGAGAACTTTAGTTTTATCAGATTTTCAAACAATTTAGTAAAGTAATAATTACAATATTGACATTACACATATTACAGTTTTCAAATGAGTGTTTTTTAATGTCTCATGTTTAAATGCCTCTTGTCAATATCTTAAAATTGAATTTATATCTATTTTCTATTTTATTATTTTTTATAACAAGGTAGCCATCATTGTCAAACCAATCAGCCAAATCAGATTCATTTCTCTAGAAAATGTTTTTCATATTTTCAATTCAAATAACATGTTGATATACACCTAAGAAATATTTTTAAAACCAAGATAAAAATTATGAAATACAATTTTTAAGTCATGAGCAACATCATTTGCAGATAATGTAATTAACTTTTCCATGTTTCAAATGAATTATAAAATAAGATGATACAGTTTCTTGTTATCCAAATTGCAATAGTCTAATATGTGGTTAAAATTATGTTATTTATGAAGTAAGATGTAAGATAGAAGAAAGGGAATTATTTATGAGTTTGTATGGGCAGACAGCGCTCTGATTTTGACATCTAAGTAGTAAGTAAGAACATGAATAAAATAAGAAAGAAATCCATTCATTTTGTTAACTTTCACCATTAATTCCCTTGTATTTGATGAAAGAGAAAATTATATACTGCTAAAATCAAATAAAATAACAGCTACTTCAGTATTAGTAAGTAGAATATACAACATATTATAAGAAAATAAATAAAATGAGAAATGACCATGATTGGAACAAAGACTTCATGAAACTACTACCTATTTCATTGAATTATGAACACTGTATCACAAGAAATCACATTTGTTTACTCAGTGCATCCTGAAAATTTTGGCGGTCCTGGGAAGCACTCCAATGACATTTTAAATAATTAGCATCATAAACAAACTTGGCTTTTTTTTTTCCCCACAGCTTTCCTTTGCAGCCACTCACTCATCTTAATGATGAGTTGTGAGGAAGCTTTAAAATATTGCTTACCTTTAAACACTGCTTAATTATTTTGTCTTTTGATATTTTCTTTGATTTGTTTTTAAAATTCTCTTCCTGAGGAGCCCTGGATTATTTGACAAAACCTGTTGAAAGATGGAAGAGGAGATATCACTTTCACTAACTTCTCTACAATATATTTGAATTTAAAATATCTCAACAAGTGCCAAAAGACTCTACTTTTAAAGCCTCATTAACTCAAACAAAAATATGTATGAAAAAAAGCAAGGATATTTATGCTATAATAAATTATAAAAGGGGCTTCCACAGAAACCAATAATTCTAATTGACACTTTCTTTTGCATCCTAGGTGGTTTTACATCCCAGAACAATAATACATCAGAATAAAATTCAAGACAGCAAGAGAATGTATTTCATTTTTAAGTAGGAATTTTAGAGAAAGGTATGTGAGAAAGGAGAAGCTATGGACATACATAGGTCAATCCATAGACAGATCGATTTTAGTAAAGAGACCATAGGGAAATTAGAGATGTGGAAATTTGTTTTTATAATATTTATTATCTTTGTTCCCACTGTCACCCTTGGGAAGGCTTCCTGTGAGCGTATTCTAAAGACTGTGGTGTTGGAAATCTCAACTAGGATAATTAGCATATTATTACAGGGATCTGAAACATTAGTAGGTATTAGCTAATTTATACTTACGACCCATATAAATACTGGGGTCAGGAGGGGCTAGTAACTGTATTCAAAAACCTATTCATTAGCAAAAGTCACTAATTTCCCATTTCAGGTAGATTTTTTAGGTTCCCTTACAAAATGTTTGATAATTATTTAGTTGAGGTGAAGTATGTAACTAAGTATACTTTGTGTAACATTACATTTATTTAATAAATAATTTAATAAATATTATTTAATAAATAGTTTTGAAAATTTATTGTATTTCAGTCTTTATATTGGTTTCTACAGATAAAGTGGTGGCCAATCACTTACTCCATTTTTGAGTAGAGCACAGTATATTAGCAGAAGTGGACACAATCTATGAGGAGTGTAGGCCACTAAGATAGGATTAGCAGAAAAACCAATGGAAGGATAAATATCCCAATTTTGGACTGGAAAAAAACTTCCTGAAGAAAATAGATACAAGGAAATCTCTGGATTAGTGTAAACAAAAGAAATTCATAAGGGGATGCTAAGAAATAAAGATCACCTGTCATCATGTTGATAAATTTTAGGCAGTCATATATACTGTTGATCTGAATCATTTCAACACAGTTCTTTCAATAGGTAATAGCTCTTTCCTAAATATTTTATTAATCTTATTATTTGGCATTCTGCTTACTATGTATCTCTACATTGAAAATTTTATAAACATAGATCACTGTCAATGAGACAGATGATATAGATGAGATATAGATCACTGTCAATGAGACAGATGATATAGATGAGATAGAATTCTCAAATAAAAAAAAGATCATTACAACTATTACTATTACAATTACAATCTAGTGATGTAGAAAGTAGTTAACTAATCATGCAGAAAATATATCAATTCTGTTTGTGTGTATGCATGCCTACATGGGTGTGTGTATAGATGTGTGGGCATGGGTGTAAGTTAACATGGCAGTGGTGGGTAGAATTCCACCTATCCAAATTAGGTGTTAAACTGGGAAAAATTATGAAAGTAATCAAGTGATTTAAATATTTAAAATAATTCCAGGAATAGATGGTGCACTAAGCTTTGAAACTAAATCTTAAATAAAAGATGTTTGCTCAAAGTTCACTGCTGATGTGGCAGATAGAGCAGAGAATATGACTATAAGAAATAACCCCATAGAATGAAAGTTCAGGTAAATCAGTGTGATTGTGGTACACTGGTCCCAATTTTCAATCATGAGTTCAATCAACCATTCAATCAACCGATACATGACTGATATTATCTTTCCTATTTTTTGTCCCAGTAAGCTCAAAACAATGAAAATGGTAAAACTATAACATGAGGTATGTGAATGACTTTATAACCCAGATATTTTAGAAATAAGTAAGTTCTAGAAATAAGACATTTGGAATAATTAAACCCACATTATTAATGTGTTTCCAGCCCAGAAAGAAGTTATTTTATTTCAGTATACTTACTGTGTTTATTATTGAAGATTAATCTTTAAAAGAATATGAAATGAGAATACTCAGAATTTTAGGCATAATTGTAATTTGAAAGAGGCAATCAAAACTGTTAAGTGTGTGAGATTAGGTTGCATAGTGTAATCGGGTATAAGGTTTGTAAATGACATTGGAATATTTAAGAGAACTTAATTTAATATATTTATTATTTTGACTTATTATATTTATAAGATTTATTTAAATGCTTAGAAATGGTTTGCTTGGTAAATCTTAAGAATATTCTATGAGGTATTAAAGTGCTTTAGAATATCATGTTAACTGTAGAAACAGAATAAAATGTTATGGTAATTTAATTAGCTAAATTTGTAAATGGAAAATGATTTAGGGGAATTTAATATTTTAACTTGTTCAATGGAATGTATATTAAATCACAAGGGGGAATAAACACAATTTGCATACTTAAACTGTAATCTTAAAATAATCTAGGTTTTCAATTTTATTATAAGTTTAATAAATTAAATTCCAATATACATATATAACCAAACTACAATAGTTCTAAACATACACATACTCACTCACATACATACTCATATATCATTCGAATATTAAAAGTTCTCAATGACACATATCAGCTGAGTGACCTTGGGACATATTTTAACCTCATTAATTTTCCTTTGCTATTAAATAAGGATATAATAATTGTACCTTTCTTACAGAGTTGATTTAAGCAAGCAGAACACTGCTTGATAAAATTTTTAAAAATTCAGAAATTGCTTGACTTTGAAAACATGCTCCAAAATGATAACTGTAACCAAAACAATTAGATCACAATGAAATCTACTAAATTCAGATTTTCTTTCCTTTAGTATGAGATATTTCTTATTTTAAATGGTGACCTCCCAAGTGAGAAGTTACTTTAGGTTACAGTTTTCTTTTTGCTGCTGGATAATTATTATTATTTAGAAATGCCATTTTCTAGAAATATATATGAAGCATGATTTATGCAACTCAAGGTATTTTTCATGTATCCATAAATAATTACTGAATATATAATGTTTGCCAGGATCCAGATGAGTGCTGGGAATCCAAAATGAATAAGCCACATACTAGATCAATGCTTTTTTAAAGAATAACATAGTACTTAACATTCATTGAACATTCACTGTAAGCTAGGGAAAGGTCTGAGTTCTTGTGTTCCATTTCTCTCTAATTGCATTCTTATGAAGAAGGTATTATTAATCACACAGATAACAAAACTGAAGCTTTGAGAGTTTCAGTTTCTTGCTCAGGGTCTTGCAGATAGAAACTAGTGGAATTGACATTCCAAATCTTACTATTATTTTTGTGTTAAAATGGCTCACTTAGTGTGTTGAAATGGATAGTAAACTTTTGTGTAAATCAGTCTGAGTTAAATATCAATATAATGTGTTTCTATACATTTTATGATTTTTAGATAACTTTTTAAATTTTTAACATTTTTATTGAGAAATTATAAGTTCATATATAAAAAACTGCACATATTTACTATGTACAATTTGATGGGTTTAGAGGTGCAAAAATCTGTAATACCACAGTAGTGGGGATAGACATAGCCAACATTTCCACAGCCTTCCAGTGTGTTTTTGTTCTTCATGTGTTTGTTTTGGCAGGAAGAGCACTTAACGTAAAATATACCATCTTAATTTTGAAATGTGCAATACTATATTGTTTACTCTAGGCAATATGTTATATGGCATATATGTAGAAATTATTTATCTTGCATAACTGAAACTTTATATCCACTGAACAATAACTTCCTATTTCTCCCACCCCTCTTTCCTTTTTATAAGTATTAGCAAAATTAATTGATAATTATAGGACAAGATTAAGAAAGACTAGGAAATTTTCTATGGTTGTGTTCCAGGTCCTAACTAGCCTCTGCCTGCCTGAAATGGAATTCTTGAGCTTAAAAATATCACTTTCTTTTTATTATAACACACTAAGTGTATATAATCCACTAGAATGTGATTTGCAATTAAATAACAACATGAATCCTTTGCTACTTTTGAGTTCTAGGCAACCTTGCATTCAAAGTAATCTTGGAGAAATTATAAAAGGTCATTTCGCTACAGACCTCACAGAATCTCATTTCTAATTCAGTCCATTAAAGTGAGCATCTTCAAAATCTGATCTTTCTTTTTAAGGTATCATCAAAAGAAAATGACATCAAATCTTATATTCCTTCTTAGGAACTCTGTTCTCCTGAACACGGGAAAAGGGACAGATTCACAGTTACATCTAACTTCCATCTGTGACAGTTTTGGCTTGGTAGATGAGGGCCAGAAATTTTGTCTTTATAAAGAACAGAAATGACACACTCAACAAGACAGTGTGAGAGACTGAATACTCTGTCATCTGCACACTTACATGCTTACCAGGCCCAACTATGAAACCTAGTTGGTTTTTTAGTTACCATTTTACGTTATCTTTTATTTTTTGAGTCTCTTTTATGCGTTTTCTTCTAGCATCTTGCTTTCTTTTCTCTTAGGCTTTTCTTTCTTTCTTTTTTAGTGTTTATAGTCTTCTAACCTTATAAACAGTTAATGAATCCATGACATATTTTTCAAACATTTTAAATCCACAGAAGGAAAGAGAAAAAAGGCAGAAGACTGCAGACCAGCATAATCAAATGTTGGGGGTGTTTTGCCAGTTATGGCAGTGGGAGTGAAAATAATGGAGAAGAGGAAACATATGTCATATGTGACTCCTTCTTTTCCATCTAGTGACAACAGTTCCTAAAAGGAATGATGATTTGAAGGTATGTGAGTGCATTTGTGTGTGTGTGTGTGTGTGTGTGTGTGTGTGTGTGTGTGTGTGCATTGCTGTTATAAATATACAGGAGGTTGAAAAAAGAGAAAAATCCACGGGAAAACATTTCCTAAAACTTTGAAATTTTTTCAGGCTAAAATTATGAGCAAGTTTTCATTTCTGAATTATATAGTTCCTAAGCTAGGAAGAGAAACAAGGAGCAAAATGGAAGGCCATGTGTAATAAAATCTTCATTTAACATTGGAAATGCAATGACAATTCCCCGTGATCTTTGAAAGCAAAGCAATTCTTCAGATTATTTTATTTATTTATTTTTATTATTTTTTTAATGTTTATTTATTTTTGAGAGACAGACTGTGAGCAGGGGAGGGGTAGGGAGACAGGGAGACACAGAATCCAAAGCAGGCTCCAGGCTCTGAGCTGTCAGCAGAGAGCCCGACGCGGGGCTCAAACCCGCAAACTGAGGGATCATGACCTGAGCTGAAGTCAGATGCTTAACAGACTGAGCCACCCAGGCACTCCTCTTCAGATTATTTTAAAGTAGAGCTTCACGTAGGAGACTTCATGAGTATTTCTAGAATTTCTAGATATTAATTTTTCAATAAAGACTTAAGAAGTGATAACACAGATGCTCACATTGTTTACAAATTATACTTTCTCCTTGGTAGCAGCTTTATTGAGGTATAACTGACATACAAAAATCTGCACATGGATAACGTATACAACTTGATGGATTTGAACATTTGCTTACACCTGTGATAGTATCACAACAATCAGAGTAATAAACATATTCATTGCCTCCACAAGTTTGTATATTCTTTTTATTATTTTTGTGTCTTTGGTGAGAAACTTAACAGGAGATCTACTCTGGAACAAAATTTTAAGTGTGCAATACTGTGTCCTTTACTATAGCTACTATGTTGTATAGAAGATCTCCAGATCTTATTGGAACACTTCTTCATATACTTGTTGGTCATTTTTTTCTGTTCAAGTCCTTTGTCCATTCTTAATTGGGTTATTTGTTTTAGCTTTTTTTTTTTTTTTTTTTTTTTTGCTCCTGAGTTACAGAATTTTCCTATGTATTTTTGATATGAATACCATCTCAGATAAGTGATTTGCAAATATTTTCTCCTACTTCACAAGTTGACTTTCACTCTTGATTATTTCCTTTGCTGTGATGTGCATATGCTTTTTAATTTAATGTAGTCCTATTTGTCTATTTTACCTTTGTTGTCTGGGTTTCATTGCCATATTCAAGATACCATTGCCAATATGGACATCAACCTTTTATTTCATGTTTGCTTCTAGAAATTTTATGGTTTTAAGTGTTTCCTTTAAGTACTTAATCCATTTTGAGTTTATTTTGGATACAGTGTACAGTAGAGGTCCAATTCCATTGTTTTGCATGTGTATATTCTTTCTCGTTACCGTTTGTTGAAGAGACTGTCCTTTCACCATTCAATATTCTTGGCCACCCTGACAAAGATCATTTGGCTATATATGCATGGGTTTATTTCTGGGCTCTCTATTCTGTTCCATTAATCTTTATGTCTGCTTCTATGTCTATATCAAACTGTACTAGTTACTGTACCTTTGTAAAACATTTTTGCAATCAGGAAGTATGATGCCTCTATCTTTGTTCTTTCTCAAGGTTCCTTTGGCTATTCTGGTTCTTTTGTGTTTCCACATGCAATTTAAATAATTTTCCCCATATCTTTAAAAAAAGTCATTGAGATTTTAAAATCTGTAGATCATTTTGCATAGTATAAAATTTACTAATATTAAGCCTTCCAATCCATGAACATGAGATATCTGTCTTTCCATTTATTTGCATGTTCATTAACTTCTTTCATCCATGATTTGTAGTTTTCAGTGCATAAGTCTTTTACATTCCTGGTGATATTTATCTCTAAGTATTTTATTTTTTTGATGTTCTTGTAAATGGGATTTTCTTATTTTCTGTTTCAGAGAGTTCAGTGTTAGGGTATAGAAATGCAAATTATTTTTTCTTGTTATAGTTTATTTTATTTTATCTTGTTGTTGTTATTAATCTTAAATCCTGAAATTATACTGAATTTGTTTATTATAACAGTTTTCTTGGTGGAGTGTTTACCATTTTTTAGATAGTAGATCATATCTGGCACCAGAGATAAATTATTTCTTCTTTTCAATTTGAATGCCTTTCATTTCTTTTCCTTGATTAATTGCCCTGGCTAGGACTTCTGTAGTATGTAAAATAAAAGTAGCAAGAGGGGCACCTGCATGGCTCAGTTGGTTGAGTGTCTGACTTCAGCTCAGATCAGGATCTTGCAGTTCATGAGTTCGAGCCCTGCATTGGGCTCTGTGCTGACAGCTCAGAGCCTGGAGCCTGCTGCGGATTCTGTGTCTCCCTCTCTCTCTGTCCCTCCCCTGCTCACATTCTCTCTCTCCCTTTCTCAAAAATAAATAAAGATTCAAAAAATAATTTTTTTTAAAGTAGCAAGAGTGGGCATCATTGTCTTGCTACCAAGCTTAGTGAAAAGAAATTTCAGTTTTTTACTGTTGAGTATGATATTAGCTATGGGCTTGTCATACATGACATCATGTTGAGGTACATTGCTTCCATACTTAGTTTAAGTGTTGTTATCATGAAAGGATATTGAATGCATTTTTATGACTCAATTGAGATAATAATATGACTTTTATCCTTCTTTCTGATAATATGCTGTATAACATTTATTGATATACATAAGTTGAACCATCTTGCATCCCAAGAATAAATCCCACTTGTTCGTGATATATGATCCTTTTAATAGGCGGTTGAATTTGGTTTGCAAGTATTTTGTTAAGGACTTTGGCATCTATGTTCATAAGGAATACTAGCCTATAATTTTCTTTTCTTGTGGTGTCTTTGTGTGGTTTTAGTATCTGGGTAATGCTGGCTTTGTAAAGTGAATTGGAAGAGTTCCCTGTTCATCAAATTTTTCGAAGAATTTGAGAAGGATTGGTGTTACTTCTTCTCCTATATTTGATAATCTTCACCAGAGAAGCCATCTAGTCCTGGGTTTTTCTTTGTTGGGAAGGTTTTGATTATTGATTCAATCTCTTTACTCATTATTAGCCTGTTTGATTTTCTATTTCTTTATGGTTCCATGGTAAGTTGTATGTTTCTAGGAATTTAATCATTTCTTCTAGGTTATCCAATTTGTTAGCATACAGTTTTTATAATGAAATTATATCAAATGTTTTCCAAACACAAAGGTATGAAACTGGAAGTTAGTAATTGTTAATCAAAACTAAGCCAACATGTAAAATTAATAGATATGTGGAAATAAATAGTACATTCCTAAACAACAAATAGTCAAAGAAAAACTCAAAAATAAAATCAGAAAACATTGTGATACAAAGAAAATGAAAATACAATATGCTAAAACACAGGATACAGCAAAAAAAAAAGCAGTAAGAATTTATAGCAATAAACACCTACATTAAAAAGAACAATCTCAAATAAACAAACTAATTTTATATATCAATGAATTAGAAAAAAGGATAAACAATTAAGACCATAGTTAGCCAAAAGAAGATAATAATACAATTAGATCAGAAATAAATAAAATAGATAACAATGAAAAAAAAACAATAGAAAAAAATCAATAAAAGTAAGAGTTGTATTTTGATGACAAAAAAATAAAAAAGGCTTTAGCTATACTAGAAAAAGAGAGGACAGAGAGAAGTTTCAAATAAATAGCTTAGAAATACAAAAGGGGCACCTAGGTGGCTCAGTTTCTTAAACATGACTTGATTTCAGCTCAGGTCATGATCTCACCATTGCCAAGCTGGAGCCCTGCATTGCGCTCTGAGCTGCTGGCTCGGGAGCCTGCTTGGAATTCTCTCTCTCTCTCTCTCTCTCTTTCTCTCTCTCCCTCTCTCTCTCTCTGCTCCTCCCCTGCTCATGCTAGTGCACCTGCACGTTCTCTCTCTCAAAAAAAATAATATTTTTTTTAAAAAAGAAAACAAATTACAATACTACAGAAATCAAAAATATCATAAGGGATTTCTGTTCTTTCTCTTTTGTTTTTATAAAGTAGAAAATTTCATTTCAAAGAAAACATAATAAATTGAGAATTCTTTTGGCAGAAATGACTTTATGTGCTATCAAGCCAATTACTGCTGATATATTTTCCTTTTTTAAATTATAAAAATAAAAAATAATGAATTAAAGTAATCATAAAATTCTAAAAGATACTGTTTATAAATACAAAAGGCCAGAAAATGACAAAAAAATGTAAATTATATAATAAAATCTACAAATACATAGAGAGAAATTGCAGAATTAACTTTCTTTCAAACTGCCTAAAAATGAAACTGGTATGAATCAGAAAGTGTCTTTTCTTTATATTTTTTAACTAGAAATGCAACTTGTTAGACATTTCAACTAAGCAATAGAAATCTCAATCACTTAAATTATTCAAGACTCTTGAACATTAACAACAACAACAACAACAACAACAGAGCAGCATTATAATCTGAAAAGCTTAGTCATTTTCTTTTGCAAAAATCATTGCCAAAATGTTCCCCTGGGAAAAAACCCAACTCCTTAACTATAAAATGTGTCTTTCTCAACTCTTTTACTGTACCATCTAAATTCAGGTAGTAACAGAAAAAAATTAACTAAAGATTTATGCAATGAAACAACACACTCTGATGGCTTTTGAGCTTAATCATTGATTTCTAAATTCACTATACAACTGGCATTTCTCTTTCCGTTAGATTAATCTTAAATCAAATGATGAATATTTATACTCTCTTGCCACTTCAGCTGGGATAAAGCTCACACAGAAAAAAACTGAAAATGGTGAAAACTGAGTGCCTTTAAATATCATATATGTAAATATATGTATACATACATATGCTCATGTATATGTATATATTTGATTAAATTACATTATTTATCATTAAAGTCTCCAAACATAGAAGAGTTTTTTTATGAAGTTCTTTAACTCTAACAAACAGGTCATGCAGTTCGTTACATTGCTCCATTCTGACAAAACTCTGAGTGGTAGGGATACCCACTGCCCTCGGTTTTCAGTTACCTGTTGTCCATTTGTATGTCTTCTTTGGAAAAATGTCTATTTCAGTCCTTTGTCTATTTATTAATCAGGATGTTTACTGCTTTTGATCTGTTTGAGTTGTTTGTATATTTTATATATTAATTCTTTACTGGGTATGTATTTTACAAATATTTTCACCCATTCCATAGGTTGATGGAATTGCCTTGGATTTTGTTGATGATTGCCTTGGATGTACAGCTTTTTAGTTTATAGTCCTGCTTGTTTTTGATTTGTTACCTCTGCTTTTTGGTGTCAAATCCCCAAAAGGTCATTGCCATAATAGTAAGACCTATGTCAAGGCTTAACATCATAAGTCTTCTTCTAGGACTTACATTTGTAGGTCTTATGTTCAAGTCTTCAATCATTTTAAGTTGAGTTGTATGTATTGTGTAAGATGGAGGGATCTAGATTCTTTCTTTTTTTCTTTTTTCTTTTTTTTTGCATGTGGCAATTCAGTTTTACCAGCACCATGACTTGAAGATTAATTGACTATATATATATATATATATACATATATATGTATATATATATATATATATATTTCTCAGCTCTCTATTCTGTCTCATTGGCCTATGTGTTTGTTTTTATGACAATACCATAATGTTTTGATTATTATAGTTTTGTAATATAATTTGAAATCAGAGAATGTGACGTCTCCAGCTTTCTTTCTCAGGATTGCTTTTGCCATACAGATCTTTTTGCTTCACGCAAATTTTGGAATTGTTCTTTTTTTCTATTTCTGAGAAAAATGCCATTGGAATTTTCATTGGGATTGCATTGAATCTATAGACCACTCTGGGTGGTATGGGCATATTAACAATATTACATTTTTCCTCACCCAGTCATTCAGTAAATGATTATTTACATGATTATTTTAAAACTAATGTATTACAGGAACCATAATGAATTTTGAGATATTCAGTGAAAAATGACAGATATAGTCTCTAGATCCTTAAACTTTCATTCTTGAAAGAAGAGAGCTATATGAAAAGTAATTTAAGTATTAAGGATGATACAAAAAAAAGGATAGGTGTTATTGGAGCACGTATAGTGAGACTGACCTTGTAGAAAAGAAAATCTTCAATAAAGTTGAATGTGAAACCAGGTGTAGTAGTGATTAGTCATGTAATGATACTAGTAAAGAACATTTCAGGGACTGAGACAGACTTGAATATGTGAAGATCCTGACACATCAGATTCAGATGAATTTAAAAATATTATAATAAATATATCTAGATAACAAAGGACAGACTTAACAGGGCAGAAGACATAGAGAGTAGCATGAGTGAGTTTGGGGCGATAAGCAGGGCAAATTTATTCTAAGTCCTATAGACCATTTTCATCATCATTTTTTCCCCCTTCACTTACAGTCAATAGTAACATATTAAGGAGATTTTTTCAGAGTAGTACCCGTGATAATATTCTGCCTAAAAACTGTTACACAGGCTCAGAAACGAGAGTGAATTAGAGTAAAAGCTTTGGCTAAGGAGATGCCAGTAAATATAAGAGAATTAGATCATCTGGAGAAATATTAGTGAGGTGGTAATAATAGTATTTGTTATCTGTTCAAATATACAGCATTTTGTACTTGAGAAACAGTAGAAGTCATTATTTCTATTCAGATATGTTTTAGTGGGCTTCCTATTAAACGTCCAAGTGAGAATGAATAAGCTCTTTTGGGGATCAGAAAAGACGTTAGAGCTGGGGAAAAAGATTTGCAATTGTTATTGACTTTGAAGCATAAAATTAGAAAAAGGAGTTATCAGAAATAAAATTTAAAATGTCATGAAAATTCTTTCAATGATTTAGGAAATGATAGTTCTATCTGGTATATTTTAAATCAACTCAGAAAGCTGTAAATAAATTGATAAGTATGTCACGCGCAAATACATATAAAGTTGACCAATTAGAATGTATCAAAGACCCCTTAAAAGCATGAATATATGATGCAGAAAATAATATGTAATACCTATATTTTTAAAATGATCAGTGTTGCTTATTTTTCTGATACTTGGAAAATTCCTTTGATAAAACTTTATTTGTAGATTATATTTTTCTTACACACATATCTGATTTTAAAATGTTATAAAGAAAAGTTTATTTACAGAAACCTTTCACTTGAACGTCCCTGAGCTTTGTGTTACAAAATTTCATATTTAATATGCAGTACAAACACTTTTGGTTTTACTATTTATGTTGTTATCAAGAAATTTAATGCTATCTGTTTTTCAAAATGGACTGTAAGATTTTTGTGAGTAAAAACTAATTATATTTATTTTGTTTCCTTTTTAAAGAATGAGATATAGTATCAGAGATTAATAAGAGTGGTGAAACAATGGCTAGGAAAATGAAAGAACAATCTCTAGAAAGGAAAAACAGAATTATGTAATTTCAGTTATATAGATCGTTTTATGTAATGAAGTTTGAATTTGTTAACCATCTACTTTAGTTTGCTAATCTAAGTAACCTCTATCACTAAGAGCCTTTAGATTACAAAAAAATACAAACTCTACTTCAGTACTTTCTGATTTTTATCTTTAAAGAGCTAGTTTCAAGTGTTCTTTTACATGAAGTAAATAAAAATAACCATCTCATATCGTTTTAAAAAGCTACTCAGTTATGATAGATAGTTGGAATTGGTTATGCTTATTGACCAATTCTTACTCTTTGTTTTTGAATTTCTAAGCTCCTCTATCTGTTATCTTTGTTTACAGAAATCCATTAGATGATTCGATTGCCATAATAATGCTAGGATATCCTTTATTTTTTTCTTCTTAGTAGATAGTGTGTTGGATACTATCACAATAACTGAGTAAAATAAGGAGACATTTAAAATTACATCAGGAAAAAATGCTTACAGTGTATGTCTGGCATAAAAATTGCATAAATACTATTTACTATAATAAAAACACTATTTTGGTGGTTATTTGATGGTCAGAATTCTTGGTGTTTAATTTCTTTTCCTTAAGAGTACAGCATCATCATAACCATAACTGAAATTTTATATGTCATTGACCTATCCTCTAAATTAATTGATTTTTATCATTTAAAAGTTCACATATTGGTCAAATTACTTGTACAATCTGAGATAATTGCAAATAATGTCATTTGTGTTCTATTTGCTTTGAAACAATCAAAACAGTTTAGACATCAGTCTTATATTTAATCCTTTAACTGAAAAATTATCTGTGGGGCCAAATAAATCCATGGTGAGAGCCAGAAAGACAGGTTAAAGGTAAAACCCATGACTGCACATGTTTCTTTTTTCTTTATCCTACTCTTGCAACACTATCCTCTTAATAAGATATTTTTTTTAAATGGAAGTTAAGAAAAAACAAATTTTATTTAAGTATCTCTTTATTTAATGCAATTTAAAATGTAACACACCATCTCTAAAATTTTCTTGCCAAAAACTTGAACCTGAGTCCAATCAATCCTCTATATGTAATGCTTATTTGCAGGCATTTTGGGAGATGGAGACAGAACTAACACCAAAAGCCACAAACAGAAAAATCCTATAATCTGGAACATTCTCCAACATTACTGATAAGCTTTCTGAATCAAGTCAATGACATAAAAAGGTGTGTTAAAGGAGGGTCCTGTCTAAATTGGGGAGAAAAGAAAGTAAGATATAAAAAGAGATTTTTTTCAAAGATGAAAAATAAATGGGAACATAACAATTGAGAAGTTATTTGATATAGCAAAAGGAAGCCATAAAACATAAATGTTATGCCATCTTTTATGAGCTCAAAGCAAATTTCCTACAAGGACATCTTTGACTTAGAGCCAGGAGTAGACTTGAAGTTTATTCAGATTTCTGTGCTATGTTTTCTGAGATATACACATTTTGGTACTTCTAATATCTAAGTAGATATTAACATCTACTTAGTTTGGACTCCATATCACAAGAGTCTAAGTTGGAGTTAGGAAAACATGAAAGTGCCCCTTGTCTACTATTTTACTATGAAGGTGGCAAAATGCTTATGGTAGAGACTGAGAGCCTGTGGCCTGAGGCTAAATTTTTATAGTAGTGAAACCAGGTTACACAGCAGAAAATTTAGATACATTATATATACCTTATGTTCTTTAGGCTAGAATCTGAGAAATACTTGCAACTATTTTCAAGCTGATTCAGGGTAAGACTACCTTTTGGTTTCATTGATTTCCTCTATCAGTTGTCTATTCTCATAGATATTATCTATTCTCATTTTCTTTGATCCATTGGTTGTTTCAGATTGTATTGTTTAATTTCCACAAACTTATGAATTTTCTACTTTTCCTTCAGCTATTGATTTCTAACTTCATTCTTTTGTAGTCAGAGAAAATATTTTGATATGGTATCTATCCTTTTAAATATACTGAGACATAATTTGTGGCCTAACATATGGTCTGTCCTGGAAAATGTCACATATACACTTGAGAATAATATGTGTTCTCCTGTTATTAGATAGTGTTCTACGTGTGCCTGTTTGATCTACTTGGTTTATTGTTCTGTATGAGTCTTCTATTTCCTTACCTATTACCTATCTAGATCGCATCAATGGTAAGTTGTACCAAACATTAAAAATAAACTAGTCCAATCTTCCTCAAACTTTGCCAAGATTTGAAAAAGAGAAAATGTTTCTAATTCATTCTAAGAGGCCAGAATTGCCCTAATACCAAAAGTCAGACAAAAAGATACTATAAAAAAAGAGAATTGCAGGCCAACAATGCTTATGAATATGATACAAACATCTTAAACAAAATATTAGCAAACTGAATTCAACAGCATACTGAAAATTTTATATATCATGACCAAATGAAATTTATTTCTGGAATGCAGGTGTGGGTGCATCACAGTCAATGTAATATACCACATTAAAAGAATAAAGGAAAACAAAACAAAACAAACATACATAATCATCTCGATGCAGAAATATCACTTGAAAGAACTTCAACATCCTTTCATGATAAAAACATTCAACAAAATATAAAGGAAACCACTCAACCTAATAAAAGGCATATATAAAGAACCCATAGAAAACATCATACTTAATGAAAGACTAAAAGTTTTCCTCTAAGTTCAGGATTTAGGTAAGAATGCATGTGTTGGCCACTTCTATTCAACAGAGTACTAAAAGTCTTAGACATAATATTTAAAAAAAAGAAATTTTAAAAATCCAATTTGTAAAATAAGTATAATTATCTCCTTTCACAGATAATATGATCTTTCATGTAAAAACTTCACTACACACACAAAAATATTAGAAAATCTGAATTCTGCAAAATAGCAAAATAGTCAACATACAAAAATCCGTTGTATTTCTGTACAGCAATAATGAACAATCTGAAAAGAAGATTAAGAAAATAATTCCATTTATAATGACATATAAAAATACTTAGAAATTAACCAAAAGAGTAAAAGACTTTCATACTAAAATCTACAAAACACCGTTGAAAGAAATTAAGGAAGACATAAATAAATGGAAAGACATCCCATGACCTTAGATTAGAAATCTTACTACTGTTAATATGTCAATATATTCCAAAGTACTCTACAGATTTAATTCTATCTCTATCAAAATCCCAATGACATTTTTTTGCAGAAATAAAAAAAATCCTAAAATTCATATGGACGCATGAACTACTTCAGATAGCCTAAACAATCCAGAAAAATAAAAAATCTGATTTTTTTCTTCCTGATTTTAAAACATACTAAGAAGCTACCATAATCAAAATAGTGTGGTACTGACATAAAGCCAGACACATAGACCAATAGAGTAGAAGAAGAAGTCCAGAAATAAGCTCTCACATAAATGCAAAAAAAAATATTTTTGACAATGTTTCCAAGACCATTCTAAGGAGAACCTGTCTCTTGAACAACAGTGCTGAGAAAATTAGAGATTCACATGTAAGGTAATGAAGATGGACTCTTACCTGAAATTATATATGAAAGGTATCGTCAAATGGATTTATGACATAAATTTAAGACATAAAGCTATAAAAGTCTAAAAAAATAGGGCAAAGACTTTACAAGACTGCATTTGGCAATGATTTCTTGGATATGTTACCAAAGGTACAGACAACAACAATAAAAAATATATATATACATTGAATTTCATGATTTGTTTTAAATTGTGCATCAATAGACACTTCAAACAAAGTAAAAAGGCAACCTAGAAAACAAAAGAAAACACTCACAAATCATAAATTTGATGAAGGATTAATAGAACATATGAGACCTTCTAAGACTCAACAACAAGAAAACAAACAGCTTGACTCAAAAAAAAATAGGCAAAGGAATTGAACAGATATTTTTCCAAAGAAGATTTATGAATGGCTAATAAGTATATTAAAGGATTATCACCATTTATAATCATTAGGGAAATGGAAATAAAATCACAAAGAGATACCACCTCACACCCATTGAGATAGCTACTAACAAAACAAAACAAAACAACTACAGAAAATAACAAGTATGGGTGAGGATGTGGAGAAATTGGAAACTTGTGCATTGTTGGCATGCAAGTAACACGGCACAACTGCAGCCCAAAATTGCAAAGGTGGTTCCTCCAAAAAATAAAAATAGAATTATTATATGATGCAGCAATTCTAGTTATGGGTACATGATCAAAATAACTCAAAATAGATATCAATGTGATGTTTGTACACCAATGTCGATAGCAGTAGTCTTCATGTAGAAGCAACCCAAGTATCCGTCAACAGACATATGGGTAAACAAAATGTGGGATAGACATATAATGAAATATCAGCCTTAAAAAGGAAGGAAATTCTGACATATGCTACATGTATGAACCATTAGGACATTATATTAAGCGAAATAAGCCAATCAAAAAAATATTGTATGATTTCACTTATATAACGTACCTAGAGTAGTCATATTCATAGAGACAGAGAGTGTAGTGGCAGGGACTAGGAATAGGGAATAATGGGGGAGTTATTATCGAATGGATATATATAAAGAGTTGTGGTATTGCCAGAAGAAAAAGTTCCTGAGATTGATGATGGTGATGTTTGCACAATAGTGCAGATGTACTTAATACAGTTGAACTGAACACTTAAAGTTGATTAAAATGGTAAATATTATGTGATGTGTATTTTACTATAATAAAATGAAGCAAAGAGAAACTGTTTTAGTTTAATAGACTTTCTCTCTCATTGGTCTACTTTCTATTTCACTGATATCTGCTATCTGATTATGTCATTCTTTCTACCAACTTTGGGTTTCATTTCTATTTTCTAGCTTCTTAAGGCAGATCCTTAGATTACTGACTTCAGACCTTTCTTTTTTTTTCTAATATTAACATTTATTGCTATAAACTTCTCTTAATCACTGCTTTGACTTGCTCACAGGTTTTGATATGTTGCTTTTATCCTATATTCAAAGATTTTCTAATTTCCTTTGAGTTTTCTTCTTTAACTACTTTGTTATTTTAAAGTAAGTGCTTTATTTAAAAAATTAATTATATTCCATTCCTCTTGTTATTATGGACTTTAATTCAATACCATTGTGGTTAGAGTACATATTCTTTATAAATTTAATTTTTTATATTCTTTTTTAATGTTTAGCAGATGGTTTACCTTGCTGAATATGCCATATGCACTTAGTTTCAATTCTTTATGGATATCAAGAAAATTTATTCAATATATATGAAGGTACACATTTTGATCACATTTAGTAATAGTATTTCTATATTAACATGATACTCCCATTAGCAGGAGAGCTGGGGGAGAAAGAGAGAGATTGAGATTGCCAGTTTAGTTGTCTAAAAGATATATATTCATTTGGTCACTTGTAATATATGATGCTCTCATTTCCCCTAATATTTCACTAACAATAATTATTATAGTTTATGTTTTTGGCTATATGATGGACATAATATTATACTGATGTATTCTTTATTTATACTTTCTTGACTACTGGTTAAGTTTGAGCTCTTTTAATGTGCTTATTGTTTTTCTTTTGTACTTCTTTGAATTGACTTGATATTCTTTGGATATTTTCTATTTGATTATTAATCTTTCTGTGTCAAGTATAAATGCATTTTTTTACCTATCCTATCTCTCATACAGTTGCAACCATTTTTTTCTATGTGGTATTTTTTGCTGTGAATGATTCACAAATCTCTACGTAGTCTGCTGTCTCTTAAAAGTGTGTATAGTGTGTGTGAGGTGATGAGGTTGATTATTTTATATTTGTTATGGTTTTACTATCTTTTTTACAAAGGTCTTCTGAGCTTGACATGCCAATTTTGAAATTTTTATTAGATATTTATTTATTTTATTAATTAGGCCATTAGCCTATCTGGAATTAACCTTTTTACATAATAGGAAACATAAATTCAATGTTTTTTCTTCCAGTTGGATAGGTATTTTTGACAATATTAAATATACTTTCTTGTTCTCAGTGTATGGAATTTTTAGCTTTGTCTTGTGTTTGTTTTGTATTGATTCAAAATTTAATAGTGAGGATATTTAATATGCTTTCTACAATGATTTCAGAATATTTTAATAATTTAATAATGAAGCTAAAATGAATTTGTGTGCTAAAATACTGTATGGACTATTCAGTTTTAAGCAATTAACTAACTTAATACAACAATTCTATGATTACCGGTATCGTTATTCCCAGTTACATACTAGAAAACCCAGAAGTGAGATTTAGATCTAGTCAGACTGGTTCTCGAGACTGAATACCTAAGCATTGAATAACAGTAAGTTACACAGTTAATGTAATCTCTCCATAATATTCACGTCTGACTTTTTAATAGCAAAACGCTAAGCAAGAGGGAAAAGAAAGGAATAATACTTTGTAAGTGTGAGGGAAATTAAAATCCAACTGGAAAGGTTATATTTGTTCAACTGTTTAGGTGAAGATACTCTAAAGCCATTACAGGCTTCATAAGTATTAAGACTGGTTATTAACATCTGAATAAAAATGAGAGACTAAGTTGAGGGGATAACCTACAGTTTTACTGCTGTTGGGGGGGGCGCGGGGATCAATACCATTAAAGAGTACAGTCACGTAAAACATAAAAGCATAATATTGGCTTTGACACTGTAATTTTAAAGTAATTATACAAGGAGCCATTAAACTGAGGAAGCTCAGAGCCTTGAAAGCCTATATAAGCAAACAGGAACCTAAGCTACAGTCCACTGTAAATGTACTCCTATCCTAAAAAAAAGGAGATCTAAGAACAGCAAATCTCAAACAGCCAGCCAACTTAGGCATTCCCAAATAAGGCAACCACTTAAACTAGAGCCAATCAAATCATTGCCTTGCCTTGCTTCTGCATGTGTTCTAGAAAAGCCTTTCTCCCAGCCCCTGTTGGAGTGCCTTGGGTTTAGTGCTGCCTGATTTGAATCTACATTGGCTCAAAAAATCTTAAAAATGTTTATTTGCCTCATTTTATTTTGTGATACTTTAGTAGATCCAATTGATTAGATCACAATATGACACATTTTTTTGGGGGGGGTCCAGGATAAGTTAAGATTGTCAATGATTTAAAATATTATAATATATTGTGTCTTAAATTTGGGGCAAACATATAAGACAGAACTTTAAATTCTGGCAATAATCAAATAAAAATATAGTACATATGAATTATGATTCATATGAATTATGAACTATAGTAAACTAATATTAAATTAGTTCTTTGATCATCCCCAGACCTGAGATTACTGAATAATATATGACCTAAAATAACTATTTTAAATATATCAAAAACAAGTACACTCTAGTTGGATTAAAACAAACAGGATTTACCAGAGTATTATTTGAGGAGAAATGCTTCTATCTAAATAATGCAGTGATGTTGAAAATAAAATGATGCCAAACAAAATACAATAAAACAACCAAAAAAATTAAAATAAAGCCTAAAATAAATACAAATAATTTTGTATTATAAAAGACGTAATCACATTTGTTTAAATAATATGAAAAATATCACATATTTGTAAAATAAAAAAAATTAAAGTGGAAAAAGAAACATAAAAAATAACCAAAGAATAAATTCAAAATATATAAGGTACAACTGAAAATAATAGAAAATATAAATCAGAATCAAAATTAAATTATAAGAGTTAGAAACAGAAAAGCAGTAAGTCAAAATTAAAATGACTAATCTAATTAACACAAGTATGAACTCAGAACTAATACAAACTATGTTTATAATTCTCTCTAATTATTCCCTATAATTTCTATAGAGAATAGAACATTCACTTCTTTGTAGTAGACTACAATAAAGTCTGAAAATTCCCCCAAAATCAACAGGGTCTATGAAAAAGCTGATATGATTAAAAATCACTGATTAAAAATTTAAAAAAAGAGAAATTCAGAAAATCTTTCTGTGCATAGCCTTTGGGTTAAAGTGGAAATCAGGATGATGTTAAATCACAAACAACAATAATAACAGTAACAACAGATTTGGGACCCTATAATGCGATATTTATTGCAAAAACATAGGTGTTAATATATGTAAATCAAAAACAATACAAAGTCAAAGCATTAATGCTATTAAAGAAATCAATGCCATTACTTTTCCACTCCAGGGAAGAAAATAAAAATAGAGATAAGGGAAAGATGAATAAAACAAAGAACCAACTATAAAACAATATTAAAACACAAAAACAAGGGCTGTTTCATTGAAAATAACTCGATGAGAACAATGATAATAATAACAGGACTCTTAGAGGAACTAGTAAGAAAAATGTAGACCCTTTCCAAAAAATAAAATGTGGTATGTCAGAGTTCTACAAGTTCAGACAAGGTAGATACAAAAAAAACTTAAAAGGAATTATAAACACACACCAATAAAAATTTAAAAGCACAGTTCAAAATTAATTTCCACAGAATGTTAAATTTGGCCAAAAAGACACAGCGAACTTCGAATTACAGATAATACCTAAAGAAATGGAAAATCTTCAACCCGTAAAAGCACCTACCTAAAATATCATTATGGTAAGTTCTACCAAATTTATACTTTGAAGAAGGAAAACATATTCCTGTCTGATATGGATTGTTCCAAAGACGAGATGATTGAAGGCTACTGAACTCATTTTATGGTGGTAGCAAAAGCTTGATTTTAAAACTGGGTAAAACCAATAGAAAGAAAGATACAGGTCATCCATCTAATTCTCTATTCAGCACAGTTACTACAATACACTTGATGCATTTGGTTACGGTTTAAAAAACTGGACCATGACCCATAGCACAAGATTGTAGTTTTGTATTGTTTTGACAGATATTCGACATGCTCGGAATTTTCCAAATTAGAACAAATCGTTTAGAAAAATCGCTTTTATGTAGTCAGATGCATTTTTATTATCTTTTATATCATATTTTCTCTATGTATATTTAGTTTTGTCATTAGCTAATGGAGAACTAGAATAGAAATAATCATAATGGAGAATCATTTATTATTCATGTTAATAAACATGCAATTTCCTAAGAGTATTCTGGTGTCATTTTTCCCATTAATTTATATTACCTTTGCTTTATTTCTATAATTTACATACTCATTGGGTTTAATAAAAGTGAATTTTAAACTAGTTTTTTATTTTAAAAATGTTGACTCTATTTTCAAAAACTGGTATTTTTCTGTTATAGCTTGGAGCAAAGCCCTAACAAGTAGCAACAAAAATAAAACCCTTCCCCTGTAGGAAAAATAATACTAATAATTGGGACATTTTAGTTATTAATGTAAATGTCTCTGTTGTCAGATAAAATCCTTTGAAAAATATTTGAATACACATAAGAACTTCCTCAGCAAAAATATAACTTTTAAGTGTGAGAAAACATATATTAAATAGTGACAAAAGAGGGGGGAAAGTACATTCAGATTAACATCAATTTATATATTGACAATCTCATTTTGCTCAATTTTAATTAATATTCAGAAAGTGTACATTCCCTAGACTGGCCTGGCACAGGAATTGAGTCAGGCAAGTCCATATAGTCCAATTTTTCCTTCGAGCCTAGTTGAATGCACGCAACACTCATTACTTCAGCAAATCATGTGTGTCTTCACTTGTAGCAAACACATCCTTTAGATATCAGTAGTTTTCATTTTCTCATTACCTAGGCAATAGCTAAAGGAGAACCTTACTCTGCCATGAAATTCCATTTTCCTGTACTGACACTGAAGTTGGAAAGATTGTCTATGCAGTTTTTATAAATGTTTTAAGCAAGTTTTTGCATCACTTTTGTGTTCAGCAGCTTTGGACACATTCTCTGACCTGCCAATCTCCCTCTCTGTGGAAATTCTCGAATCCACTGTTCACATTAGAGTGACATTTTGAACACACAAAATGAATCGCATTAGTTTCCCATCTACAGACTTTCTCTACTTGATTAATTTTAATTTAATCTGCCATTATGAAGACAAATAACTTTAAAATTGCTTTCCTACCTTTGAAAGGCATGGCCCCCCAGATCTCTGCAGCCCTGTGTTGCAACAACATACATCCCCTGCCCCAGTCCCCTTTATATTTCTCCAGCCATAGGGCTTCGCTGTATGTGCTGTTTATGTGACATGCTCTGTCCTGCTAGAGAACCATGCAACTTTACTTCACAGGTTTTCAAGGGGGCATCTTTCCGTAGATTTTGCAACCGTTTCAGTTATCTCTCTCTTTCACAAGCCTATATTCTCCATATAGATGGAGATCATGTCCGTTTTAGCTGGCCATTTTATTTTAGTGCCAGAGAATATATCTGTTGCACTATATTGTTTGATAAAATTGTTAAATGTGGAGTGAATATAGTTTTACAAATTGAATTTAGTCACGGAGACAGTTTCCTTCTAAAATGGCCCTTAATGGGGCACCTGGGTGGCTCAGTTGATTAAGCCTCTAACTTTGGCTCAGGTCATGATCTCACAGTCCAGGGGTTAGAGCCCCGCGTCGGGCTCTGTGCTGACAGCTCAGAGCCTGGAGCCTGCTTCCGATTCTATGTCTCCCTCTCTCTCTCTGCCTTTCCCCCGCTCACTCTCTGTCTCTCAAAATAAAATAAAGATATAAAAAAAATTTTTAAATAAAATAAAATAATGGCCCTTAGCTAAGAAGCATTTTATTCAGTGCCTAAAGAATATATATTTCGACTCTGATTATTATTTTAAATATGCAAGACTCAAAATCCACCTTTTAATTCCTGCCAATATTATACTGTTTTTGTCACTGTGAATATTCAAGTCAGATCATAGTTCTGTGCCTTCAATAATTGTTTACTTGCTCAGCTCATAAGGAGTTTACTCTCTTTTCATTAGAGTGTAAAAACCAAATAAAATATTACTAGTTTTAATAAACTCTAAGTCTATACATGGCCTATTTGCCGGGGAAATTTGCTGCTACCTTTGCTTTGCTTATAAAAAGAAATACATCGAACAGTGATAACGTCTACTGTGGTGGCAGATCATATGATTTTCCTGAGTTTGAAAGAAGACAGTTTAAATAACACAATAGTTAAAAACACATGTAATGTTTAAAAATGTAATTCCAACACAAAAGTCCTTTAAAAAATGTTAAATGTAAAAAAATAAAAAACGTAATTCAAAGTAAACAATGTCATAATCTGTTGCTATAACAAAAAGCACACTTAAATATCAATGAGGTAATTTGGGGAAATATAGGACACTTTTGCATAATGAAATAATGTTGTTTAAGCCTTTCCTAATGCAGTCCAGTATTATACCTCTCCATATCTACCTATTATCTATGTTTATCTATCATCTATCTATCTATTTATCTATATGAAGCATATATATCTTTGTAAAAGTTCTCATAAAAGATTAACCTACATTTAAATCCCAGTTCAATTTAGTGTATCTTTGTGTAAATAACTTAAGCTCTCTTGGCCTCAGTTCCCTCTTGTGGAAAGTGAAGATAATACCTCTACTAACTTACAACTTTTGGAGTTATGCAGTCATATCTCAGAGATATTGGATGCTCAGTATCCGCCCACTGTAATAAAGTGAATATTGCAATAAGGTGAGTCAAATGAATTTTTAGGTTCTCTGGTACAGATAAAAGTTATATTTACATTATACTGTAGTCTATCAAGTGCGCAATGGCGTTACATCTAAAAAAAATGTGCACAGCTTAACTGAAAAATACTTTATTGCTAAAAAATGGTAACCATCATTTGAGCTTTCAGTGAGTTGTGATTGTGGTCACAGATACTGTAATAAATATATTAATTGATGAAAAATTTCAAAATATTACAAAAATTACCAAAATGGTACACAGAAATACGATGTGAGCAAAAGCTATTAGGAAAATGATACTGGTAGACTTGCTCAGCACAACATGGCCACAAATATTCAACTTGTGAAAAATGCTAATAAAGTGAAGTTCAATAAAATGAGGTATGCCTGTAATTAAAGATGATGCACTTCTAACCAAGGGCTTAGATTTGCAATGTGTAAAGGATATGCAGTTAGAACCTCTGAATAAAGAACTGCTGTAGCACTACTATTTACTCTGCAAAACACTACATATTTTGTTTTATTTTCATGTCTTGTTTTGAAAGGTTGAAATCATCCTGCATATCTGAAAAATTTATACCTGTTTTCTTTTTCCTTTCCTGAGATACTTTAGAAGTGTCATGCTAATCCATCTAGAAATTAGCTTCATTATAATTTTTGTGTTTCAATTAAAAACAAGTCCCTAATTAATAATATTCTAGCACTACTTTTAAAAAAATTTAACATTTATTTATTTTTGAGACACAAAGAGAGATAGAGCATGAGCAGTTGAGGGGCAGAGAGAGAAGAAAATACAGAATCCAAAGCAGGCTCCAAGCTTTGAGCTGTCAGCACAGAGCCTGATGTGGGGCTCAAACCCACAAACTGTGAGATCATGACCTGAGCCGAAGTCAGACACTTAACTGACTGAGCCACCCAGGCACCCCTCTAGCACTCTTTATTGAATAATTTAGTACCTCCTTTGAAATATCATCTTTATTATGTAATAAATAATACTTTGCAAGTGAAATGCTATATCTGGTGCTCACCAAGGATTTAATGAATTCTGTTTTTCAATATTATACCTTTGTAAATAAACTAATTTAGTATTCTATTTTGAAATTGTCAACTTATTCCAAAGTCACAGTTCTATAAAAACTACAATTGTTTTGCAATTTCTCCTTGGATAGTGAAGGCCTTTGACTATAGTAAAATGATAGGGGGACCTAAACTTGATTGGTATGGGTGGAAGTTTGTTTATAAAGTCAAATACATTCTAATTCTCTCTTTTCTCATGATTATAGTCACCTTATCTAGCAGTCTCTAATTGAATAACAGATTTATCATTTTCTATATTATTTAGATTTCATCTTAAAATCCCTAAGAATGTGTAGTAACATTACATTTGCCATTATAAAGAATTTTTTTATTGTTTTATTTATTTTTGAGAGAGAGAGAGAGACAGCGTGAGCAGGGGAGGGTCAGAGAGAAAGGGAGACACAGAATCTGAAGGTAGGCTCCAGGCTCTGAGATGTCAGCACAGAGCCTGACACACGGCTCGAACCCACAAACTGAGAGATCATGACCTGAGCCGAAGCCGGGGGCTCAACCGACTGAGACACCCAGGAGCCCCTACATTTGCCATAATAAACAATAAAACGACATTACCATCTGGTTAAAACTACTACTAAGTACAAGCATTTTCCCATAGGCTACACAATCAAGACCTAAAAATTCTGCGTGCTCTTTTAATTCTATTGAGATGTGCAATTCACACCTCTTCAATTCATTTTTTTATGAATCACTAGATCCCCTAAGTCCTTTCTATTAATTATAAAGGCCACTTGTACTCTCAAGACTTTTCACACCTTCAGTATATAAATTTTAGAGTGCTTTTAATGATGATAACTCATAAAAACTCTACATACTGATAAAAAATTTTTGGGTATGAAATAAATGATCTAAGTGCTAAAAACACATTGTCTTACTGCTTAGGTTATTTCATTTTTTTTAAGTTTATTTATTTATTTTGAGAGAGAGAGAGAGCACGTGAGTCAGACAGGGACAGAGAGAGAGAGAGAGGGAGAGAGAGAATCCCAAGCAGGCTCCATGATATCAGCGTGGAGCCCAATGTGGGCTGGATCCCATGAACCATGAGATCATGACCTGAGCCAAAATTAAGAGTCGGATGCTCAACTGACCAAGCCCCCCACGCCCCCCAGGGTATTTCACTTTATTCATGAATAAAGTTTTTTGTCTTATTTGATTTGAATCTCCCTGAATATTGAGGGAAAGTAGAGTCAAGGTCATTTCTAGCCTTGTTCTTCTATAACCTTTAGAAAAGAATAATTTCAATATAAAGTCTGGAATTTCATATATATGATCCAATAATTAGACCCCAAATTATATGCATTCCCATTTTATCTTATAATTTGTATGTATTTATGTAAAAATATTAATGTTATAAAAAATTATTACATTAGTTTTTCTGTCAATAGATTTTCTGTTATTACATATTGACAATTTAGCAGAGACAGCCCCTTCATTAAATATCATACTATTTCATTATTTCTTATTCTTGTGAAAGGAAGATCTGTACCAGAAATAAAATGGCAACCTAATACTAACATCTAAAGTGACCACTCACAGAGTAAATACAGAATGTGACATTGTAATCTTTGGACACACCTAATTGATATTAATATCAAAGAAGAAAAAATTCAGCTTGCATAAGCTGAAATGTGTTTGAAGTATAACTTTTAACTAAGATATTTTAAAGTGCTTGAATGACAGAAATATACCAAACACTTCCTAATATCTATGTTTCCTTTTATGTCTTTATCAATTCTTATTATTATAACAGGAGCTTGAAGATCCAAATTTAAAATTATTATAAAAAATTCCCAAGAAATATATACATATGTTATTTGAATATTCTGTTTGCATACATATGCACAACCACATAGAAATTATCATGGTATATAGGCCTAATAAAATATTTAAATACAAGGATAAATAAAATTGTATTTAAACATAAAAATATATGAAACTGTCCCATAAATTTTGTTCAAAAATTATCAGTTGCCAAAAACATTTACTATAAACAGCTAGTAAATCAGAAATCAAAAATTGAAAATAAATCACATGTGCAGATTAAGTTAAATTAAGTAAACCAATATCCTCATAAAAGTCCATTTAGTTACTCCAAATTAAAGTTATTTTTCCCCAAGCTTAATTTTTATAACATAAATCAATATTATATGCCCTTAGTTGCTTTTGTCTTTACTAGAATTACCTTAGCTTTCCGAATTGATCAAAACTTTCTAATCTTCATATTTCTTTCTTTGCCTAAAATCTTCTTTTTTCCTGCTGTTATATTCCTTGAGGACATTAGCCGGACTAGTCAGTTGTTTTCAAGCTTCAGCTTAACACCACTTTTCTTGAATCCCTCATCCCGCTCATACTTTTCTCCTTAAAAATTACTTATGGACATGTGCAGAAGCACTATCTCATGTCAACCTAAGTAATAGACCCATGGAGAATGCCTTTAAGTTTTAGGCTACCAGGATCTTATTCTTGGTTAGACGATATTTGAGATGCTACTGGAAGGAAGTCATTCCATAGTGAGGGTTTCCCCCTGGAAGAGAGCATAATGAGTTCTAAGGAAGATAACATTTACTCTACACAGGAGGATAGAGGCTGATTTCTGTAAAAGTAAAGTTTTATGAGAAAGGAGGACATGGTTATTTATGTTTCCTCACTGACTTCAGGCAACTGCATTGTTTGCCTCAAGTGTAATTTCTTGAGACTGTTCATTTGCCTTTGAATGCTTTTGAGGAATGCCCTTCAGGTAAGGATAACCACTTTTCTGGCCTGAAAGAGCTCCAAATAAGGTGAAACAAAGGCCAGTGCCCTGTGTCAGTTCTTCAGTTAACCTCCAGACAGATCTAAACAAATACAATTGATTCTTGAGAACAAGGACTACTCTGTTCCTTCCCAAACAGTAACCCAGGTCCCACACTAGAGATGCTGGCTGCCATGTGACAACTGCCACTGCACTGGGCTTACGGGAGCAGAGAGCAAGTAAAAACCTCATAAAGCCTTCTGTATCATTTTAAAATCTAATTGCTGAAGACTTCTATTTTCTAGATTCTGATAAAATTTACTGTGACAGTTTTTGCTCCTTTTTTCCCATTGTTTTTGTCCTTAGAACTAATACATTGCCATCTTTGCTGATATGATCCCATCGACTTTTAATGTACCACTTTTAACTATTTTGATTTTTAAAGCAATGTTTAATGGCTTTTAAGATATATTCAACTTAGTTTATATCTTGAATTTTCTCTATATTGCATATTATATTTCACTAATAATTTGGATTTTGAATCTACATTCTTTTTTTTTAAGTTTATTTGTTTATTTTGAAAGAAAGAGAGAAAACGAGACAATGAGACGGGGGTTAGGGTCAGAGAGAAAAGGAGACACAGAGAATCCCAAGTAGGCTCCGCATGGGGCTGGAACAACGAATCATCTTGAAATCATGATGTGAGGAGAAATCAAGAGTCTGATTTCTCTTGAATGAGCCATCCAGGCATCCCTGAATCTACATTCTTTAGTAAGGTTACCCTGTGAATATTGGCTCTTATATTATCTGTGTTGAGATTTCACCAAACAATATAATGCCTTCATACAATATGATCAGGTTGGGCGTATTTCTTTATTTTCTATGCTCTAGAATGGTTTGGGTAAGATTAAAACTATTTCTTCCTGAATATCTGGTAGAATTCAGTAGTAAAGCAATGTGGAACTGCATTATTCTATTTTGTTTTATTGATGAAAGAAACTTATAAGCAGTAAACTTTATTTAATACTTATAAGTCAATTAGTCTGAGTTGGGAGATTATCTCTTCAGACAAGATTTGCCAGATTTGCTCTAAAAAAAATCTACTTCCAGCATGAACTTCAAGATACTACATTTAGTTTTTGGTTTATAAGTCGCTTAACCATTAACATAGATTAAAATGTAGCCCTATATCATAGACGAACAAGGGCACAAGTCACCATTCACAGATCTGTGTATTGTGTTTGAAGATGTGTGTGAAGATAGTGCATATTTATTTGTCTAATTTTTCTTTAAACACAGAGCCAAGACTTTAGTTACTATTCCCTTCCTCTCAACTTGTGCTGTCCATGGATAGTTAAGATTCTTCCCATATTTAAAAAAAAAAAAAAAAAAGATTGTTCTCACATAACATATCAGATGACTTCAAGACAACTGCAGCTTGTGCTACCAGTTTAGCTTCCTTTTCTCCCTACCCACCCATGGATATTCCTACAATATTCCTATATCTCATGAAAACTAAAAACTATTCATTTAAGAAGATTGTTTTTCATCCAGACTTCTACTACATTACTTTTAATTTGAATCTTATGAGTTTTAGAAAATATAGCCTGCAATTTCCAGAATAGGAAACCATACTATTTTACCAGTACTAGTTAGCTAATAATTTCTTAGAATTTTATATGAATGTTTATAATTGACATTTTTTCTATATTCTTATTTTTTGTACTTTGTAAATCCATTTAATAATTAGTGTATGGGCACCTGGGTGGCTCAGTAGGTTAAGCATTGGACTTAGGCTCAGATCATGATCTCGCGATTTCAAGCCACACATCAGGATCTGTGCTGTTAGCTTAGAGTGTGAAGCCCACTTCGGATTTTGTCTCTCTCTCTGCCCCTTCCTCGGTCGTTCTCTGTCTCTCTGTCTCTCTCTTTCAAAATTAAATAAACATTAAAAAAAATTTTAAAAATCAGTGTTATTGAACAAAATGAGCAAACATTCTCTATGTTATGTTTTCACTTATCTCTTAAAATAAAATGTATTTTCTGATACTTGGAATTTTATTATTTGGATCTAGAACAATTAGTGTAGGAAGTTATTTAGATGTATTTCAAATGTAATTACTAGTCTATTATTCATAGTATCTTGAGAAATTCAGCAAACTTAGTAACATTTCCCTGGAGGAACAGCTGTTATTAATGATTAGACCTGTGACTCCTAGGTGGGGTAAGGTTTAAGGCAGTTGCCCCAATGGGTAGAATCTCCCTGAACCACAATTAACTGCTAAATGCCCAAATTTACTGATCTTGCCCCCACAGAAACTCTATTCACATGCCCCCGTGTACTGCTGCTCCTTTCCAAGGGCAATTATCCCTTGACTGCATTCACCAAATACAACAGATTAAAGAGACAAGTTGGCAAATTTGCATCCAGGAACACTTACTTGTTGTAACTGTTGTTTTTTTTAAATGAATTTAATTTATTGTCCAATTGGCTTACATACAATACCCAATGCTCATCCCAACAAGTGCCCTCCTCAATACCCATCACCCATTTTCCCTCTCCCCCACCGCCCCAACCACCCTTAGTTTGTTCTCTGTATTTAAGAGTCTCTTGTGGTTTGCCTCCCTCCCTCCCTATTTGTATCTATGTTTCCCCTTGCCTTCCCCAATGGTCTTCTGTTAAGTTTCTCAAGATTCACAGATGAGTGAAAACATATGGTATCTGTCCTTCTCTGATTGACTTATTTAACTTAGCAAATACCTTACAGTTCCATCCATGTTGTTACAAATGGCATGATTTCATTCTTTGTCACTGCCAAGTAGTATTCCATTATATATATAAACCACATTTTCTTTATCCATTCATTAGTTGATGGACATTTAGGCTCTTTCCATAATTTAGCTATTGTTGAAAGCACTGCTATAAACATTGGGGTACATGTGCCCCTATGCATCAGCACTCCTGTATCCCTTGGGTAAATTCCTAATAGTGCTATTGCTGGCTCATAGGGTCGTTCTATTTTTAATTTTTTGAGGAACTTCCAAACTGTTTTCCAGAGTGGCTGTGCCAGTTTGCATTCCCACCAACAGTGTAAGAGGGTGCCCATTTCTTCATACCCTTGCCAGCATCTATAGTCTCCTGACTTGTTCATTTTAGCCACTCTGACAAGAATGAGGTGATATCTCAGTGTGGCTTTGATTTGTATTTCCCTGATGATGAATGACATTGAGCATCATTTCATGTGTCTGTTGGCCATCTGGAAGTCTTCCTTGAAAAAATGTGTCTATTCATGTCTTCTGCCCATTTCTTCCCCTGGATTATTTGTTTTTCAGGTGTTGAGTTTGGTAAGTTCTTTATAGATTTTGGATACTAGCCCTCTATCAGATACGTAATTTGCAAATATTGGTTCCCGTTCCGTCAGTTGCCTTTTAGTTTTGTTGATTGTTTCCTTTGCAGTGCAGTTTTTATCTTGATGAGGTCCCAGCAGTTAATTTTTGCTTTTAATTCCCTTGCTTGTGGTGATGTGTTGAGTAAGAAATTGCTGAGGCTGAGGTCAAAGAGGTTGTTGCCTGCTTTGTCCTCTAAGGTTTTGATGGTTTTCTGTCTCACAGCTAGGCCTTTCATTCATTTTGAGTTTATTTTGGTATATGGTGTAAGAAGGTGGTCTAGTTTCATTCTTCTACATGTTGCTGTCCAGTTCTCCCAGAACCATTTGCTAAAGAGACTTTTTTTCCATTGTATACTCTTTCCTACTTTGTCAAAGATTAGTTGGCCATATATTTGTGGGTCCAATTCTGGGTTCTCTATTTTATTCCAGTGGTCTATGTGTCCGTTTTTGAACCAATACCATACTGTCTTGATGATTACAGCTTTGTAGTAGAGGCTAAAGTCTGGGACTGTGATGCCTCCCGCTTTGGTTTTCTTCTTCAATATTACTTTGGCTATTTCGGGTCTTTTGTGGTTCCATACAAATTTTAGGATTGTTTGCTTTAGCTTTGAGAAGAATGCTGGTGCAGTTTTGATTGGGATTGCATTGAATGTGTAGATTGCTTTGGGTAGTGTTGACATTTTAACACTATTTATTCTTCCAATATATGAGCATGGAAAATTTTTTTTCCACTTCTTTGTGTCTTCTTCGATTTCCTTCATTAACTTTCTATAGTTTCCAGCATACAGATTTTTTACATCTTTGGGTAGGTTTATTCCTAGGTATTTTATGGTTCTTAGTGCAATTGTAAGTGGGATCAGTTTCTTTATTTCCAGGAACATTTATTTGATAGAACCTTTGTTTGCCTCATCTAGTGCTGGGTCTCCGCTGTTCTTCCTGGAAATTTTCCATTTTTCCCTTAGTTCAGATTTTTCTTTCTTTTCAGAGAGATGTGCCCCCACTCTCAAATATCTATATTTATCCCACTTTTTACCGTGTGTGTGTGTGTGTGTGTATCATATTCTTCCGATTCATATCTATCTACATGACTGGAGTTTGAGATAGAGCACACTAAAGTATTGGTAAATTTTCCTGAAGGGATCAGTATTTTACTGAGGCTAATCATTAAAATGTGAAAATGAGAGATTTGATCTGTCCCCAGATTATGAAATACACTTATTTTCAGTATGTGATTTTTTTTGTTTTAATTCTCTCTAGTTCATCTGTATTTCTTTGAGAATTTAAGTTGGAAAGAGCCTGGAAATCTGACAGGAATAAACTTTCACATAATTTTTTTTTACTCTCTAACTGGCAAGATCAGAAATGCCATGAAAAGAAGACTATCGCACAGGATATTTTCTACTTCGGCTGGCTTCTGAACTCATGCAGAAACAGCCAGACACATGCATACATAAATTCACATTCTCAAAAGTTGAAAGGAAAAATAAAGTTCGGGAAGGGAGAGCTGCATTCAATTATCTTTAAAGATTTGTCCATATGTTCAAAAATTAATTTATCGAAGAGACAAATAACACCTGGTAACTTAATCTTTTTTCATTTATAAGGGGGCTAACAAAGGGAACCGAATATGTTTTATAACTTCTGTTTAGGTTGTCTATTGTAAAAATATCCAAACCGACTCAAATTTTAGATAAAATGCTAATTAAAATTTTAACTATGTGAATGCCAAGTAAGATAACCAGTTCACATGTTAATCTAGCTTTTAAAAATTAAAATATGTACATAGAGAGGTAACATAATACCAACATATTATTTAACTACTCACCTCATTTCATTTTATTTTACTCTAGGCACAATTAAGTCTAGATAGCATAGTTCATGTGTTTTATGGAGCATTGAACTGGTAGCATATGACAGAATCATGACCATTACTGCTGCAGCTTCTGACAGAGTGGGAAGATAATAGGCCAATCTTCCCTCTTGATGACTCCTGCCTCACCAAAGAAGATGAGGTAGTAGAGGAATTGAATCATTTTAAAAGAGGCATTTGTGCAGGATGGAGACTGAACTATCAATTGAGTTGTACTTGACAGAAAATGGCACTTTTGCCTTTGGGCATCTTTTTAAGAGTAAGAACAAAGTTATATTTAATACCTTCTTGATTTCATGCAATGAACATGGAATTTACCTCCACGTATATCAGAATAAATGGTATCTTGGTGACAGTGTTATTATCATAGATAACTTCATAGAAAATAGAGACTATAACTGAATTTAAGCTAATTTCCTGGGATTGAATTTTCTTATATGAAGGTAATACAGCTGCAAAGACACAGAGGAATTTTTACAACACTGAATTAGAAAGACATAGAAAAATACTGAAATTCCCAGATGATATTTAAAATACATGTCAATTAAGCTCTCCCTTCTTGTTAATGATGAAAATACAGGCTTTCTTTCTATGAATCAGAAAATATCATTAGTGTTATTTATGTGCCTATTGTCTTCCTTAACTATTGAGTATAAAAAAATAAAAGCTGTTTCTACATATTCTGATTAACCATAAGATAAGATAAATAACCTATATTATATTTTTGTTTTTCTATTGCTTTGGAATTCTATTGACTTTACTAAATTTCCCATTGTCTCAGCTTTCTGTTTTTTTTAATAAATAGAATATTATCTAATCTTTTACCTTTTTCAATTTTAATTAAATAATCTTTATGGCAAGAACTATAAACACATATGTCACAAATTGTAATAGGAGATAGTGAATTGATAGTATTTGTTTTACGGTTATAATCATTTTGTTATAGATGATTTCAGGTTATGTTACAGTAAATTCTAAGCATAAGGCTAACTTAAACTTATACATAACAAGTGAAGTTTTTTCTGAGTCAGTGAAAATATCATTGGTTATAAAACTATTTCAAAATAAGTTTTTTAATCACAAAATAATAGGTAATCTGGTAATAGGTAGTAGGTAATCTGATACCTATTCCTTGACTGTTGAACTCATTTCTATATATATGTGGGCATGAAATGTGTGTGTGTGGGGGGGAATATGTGTGTATATATTGATGTTATGGGTTCATAAGTAAAGGATAAATAAATGTATGTGTTTCTTTTTTAAAAAATTTAAATCCCTTTAAGACAAGTTAGCCAGTCATTACAGTCCTTGAGTTAAGCCATTTCTTTGGGCAGAGAGATTTGGTAAGCATTTGAATTTACTAGTTTAAGTAATCTGAAATACGGAGAAAATACAGTTAGGGATCAAGGGTATGAAAAATGTTTCAATCTGAAAGTGTTTTGTCAGTATCCGTGAAAGATGCATAGTATTCAGGGTTCTGTAAAAGGTGAACGCTTGTGTCTCTCATGTGTGGTAAGGCTTCAAAAGCATATATAAGCCGTTGGAGGATAAACATCTAGGGCTACAGTTGAAAATAACTGAGAGGAGCCACTGTCATCAAGGACAGAATCACTGTGACCAGGTATCATGGTGGCCTGTCCAGAGTAGCAGAGATGAAAAAGAACCAGTGACAAAGACTTGTAGGAAGCAATTGTGATTGAATCCCTCACACCTCCTTTTACTGGTAATGCATATGTTTCAGAGAAGAATGAGTGGAAAAAAAAATTGACAGTGTCCTTTTGCCAATCTACGAGTATAGGGCAGAGTTATGTTTAATTTTACATTCTAAGAGAAGTGATCTTTACAATAACAACATTCTTCCTTATTTTAGTTACACTAGGTTCAGAGGAAAAATTAATCCTCCCTTTAAGAGGATCTGTAATCTTTCTCCAGTTCCTTCTATTCTCATTTTGATCATGATAAATTAACTTATTTTCCCTTCCTTCTCTTTTTGGTGTTTCTTTTTAGTAACAGAAACTTAAACATAAGCTAAAAACATCTCATGTTTTCAATTCATTTCAAGGGCTGGATTCTGAAATTCTTTCATTTTCTACTTTTTTTTTTCTTTTTAATTGGGCCTGGCAGTTCTACTACAAAGATTAAAGCACACACTATCTTGGCAGGATATATTCAACGAGCTGAATCAAAAAAATATTCATCCAAGAATTCTTTTTTGTTTAATTTACTTATTTATTTTCAGAGAGAGAGAGAAGGAAAGCATGAAAAGGGAGGGGGCAGAGAGAGAGAGAGAGAGAGAGAGAGAGAGAGAGAGAAGCTCAAGCAGGCTCCATGCTGTCAGCACAAAGCCAGATACAGGGCTCGACCTCACAAACCATGAGATCATGACCTGAGCTGAAATCAAGAGTTGGATCCTTAATTGACTAAGCCACCCAGGTGCCCCCAATAATCTTTATCCAGTGAGGACATCATTCAAAATAGAAGGAGAGACAGAGTTTCCCAGACAAACAAAAACTAAAGGAGTTCATGACCACTAAACAAGCCCTTCAAGACATTTTAAGGAAGACTCTTTGAGTAGAGAAAAAAGAAAACAAAACAGAAAAGACCAAAACGAACAAAGATTAGAAAGGAGCAGAGAACATCACCAGAAACACCAACTCTACAGGCAACACAATGGCACTAAATTCATTTCTTTCAATAATCACTTTAAAGGTAATTGGGTTAAAGTCTCCAATCAAAATACATAGAGTATTAGAATGGACAAAACAAAACAAAACAACAACAACAGCAACAACAACAAAACAAAACCCATCTATATGCTGCCTATAAGAATCTCTTTTAAAACCTAAAGACATCTGTAGATTGAAAGTCAGGGAATGGAGAACCGTCTATCATGCTAATATGGACATATTATCATGCTAATATGGCCAGAGTAGCCATACTTATATCAGACAAAATAGATTTTAAAACAAAGTCTGTAACAAGAAATGAAGAAGGGCATTATATCATAATTAAGGGGTCTATCTACCAAAAAGATCTAACAATTATACATATTTATGCCTCCAACTTGGAGGCACCCAATTAATCACAAACATAAACTCGTTGATAATAATACCATAATAGTGGGGACTTTAACACCCCACTTAAAGCAATCCATAGATCACTTAAGCAGAAAATCAACAAGGAAACAATGGCTTTGAATGACACACTGGACCAGATGGACTTAACAGATATATTCAGAACATTTCATCCTAAAACAGCAAAATACACATTGTTCTTGAGTGCACATGGAACATTCTTCTGAAGAGATCACATATTGGATCACAAATCAACCCTCAACAAGTACAAAAAGATCAACATCATAGCATGCATATTTTCAGATCACAACACTATGAAACTTGAAATCAACTACCAAAAAATATTTTGTAAAAACCCCAAATACTTGGAAATTAAATAATATTCTATTAAAGAATGAATGGGTTAACCAAGAAATTAAAGAGGAAATTAAAAAGTACTTGGAAGCCAATGAAATTGAAAACACGATAGTCCAAAACCTTCGGGATGCAGCAAAAGTGGTCATAATAGGGAAGTGTATAGCAATCCAGGCCTTCATAAAGAAAGAAGAAAAGTCTCAGATATACAACCTGATCTAATACCTAAAGGAGCTAGAGGAGCACCTGCGTGACTCAATCAATTAAGTGTATGATTTTGGCTCAGGTCATGGTCTCATGGTTCATGAGTTCGAGCTCCCCATCAGGCTCTGTGTTGTCAGTATAGAGCCTGCTTCCGATCCTCTTTCCCACCCCCCACCCCAGCTCACGCTCTCTCTCTCTCTGTAAAAAAATAAAAATAAAAAATAAATGAAGGAGCTGGAAAATCAACAGCAAATAAAACCCCAAACCAGCAGAAGTCAGGAAACAATAAACATTAGAACAGAAATCAATGATATCCAAATTAAAAAAAATAGTAGAACAAATCAATGAAACTAGGAGCTGGTTCTTTGAAAGAATTAACAAAATTAATGACCCCCGCCAGCCAGATTTATCAAAAAGAAAAAAAGATAAGGACCCAAATAAATATATTTATGAATGAAAGAGGAGAGATCACAGCAAACACTGCAGAATTACAAATAATAATAAGAGAATATTATGAGCAATTACATGCCAACAAATGGGGCAATATGGAACAAATGGATAAATTACTATAAGCATATAAACTAACAAAACTGAAACAGGAAGAAATAGAAATTTTGAACAGACCTATAACCAGTAAAGAAATGGAATCAGTAATCAAAAATCTCCCAACAAACAAGAGTACAAGGCCGATGGATTCTCAGGGGAATTCTACCAAACATCTAAAGAAGAATTAAAACCTACTCTTTTGAGGCTATTCCAAAAAATAGAAATGGAAAGAAAACTTCCAAACTCATTCTATGAGGCCAGCATTACCTTGATTCCAAAACCAGGCAAAAACCCCACCGAAAAGAAGAATTATCAATTTCCCTAATGAACATGGATGCAAAAGTTCTCAACAAGACACTGGCAAATTGAATTCAACAATACATTAAAATAATTATTCATCACCATCAAGTGGGATTATTCCTGGACTGCAGGGCTGGTGCAATATCTGCAAATCAATTCAATCAACATGATACTTCACAGTAATAAAAGAAAGGCTAAGAACCACATGATTCTCTCAATAGCTGAAGAAAAAGAAAAAGCATTTGACAAACTATAGCATCCTTTCTTGATAAAAACCCTCAACAAAGTAGGGATAGAAGGAACATACCTCAAGATCATAAAGGCCATATAATGAAAGACCCGCAGCTAATATCATCCTCAATGGGGAAAAACTGAGAACTTTTCCTCTAAGGTCAGGAGCATGGCAGGGATGTCCATTCTCATCACTGTTGTTCAACACAGCAGTGGAAGTCCTAGCCTCAGCAATCAGACAAGAAAAAGAAAAGTCATCCAAATCAGCAAGAAATAAGTCAAACTTTCACTCTTTACATATGACATGATATGCTATGTGAAAAACCCAAATGACTCCCCCCCCAAAACAAATAACTTGCTAGAACTAATACATGAATTCCACAAAGTCACAGGATATAAAATCAATTTAAAGGAATCAGTTGCATTTCTATACACCAATAATAATGCAGCAGAAAGAGAAATCAGGAAATTGATTTCATTTGCAATTGTACTAAAACCCAAAAATACCTAGTAATAAACCTAACCAAAGAGGTAAAAGATCTGTATGCTGAAAACTATAGAAAGTTTATGAAATAAATTGAAGAAGACACAAAGTAATGGAAAAACATGTCATGCTCATGGTTTGGAAGAATAAATATTGGTAAAATATCAATACTACTCAAGAAATCTATACTTTCAATGCAATCTCTATCAAAATAACACTAGCATTTTTCACAGAACTAGAATAAACAATTCTAAAATTTGTATGGAACCACAAAAGACCCCAAATAGCTAAAGTAATGTTGAAAAAGAAAACCAAAGCTGGAGGCATCACAATTCCAGACTTCAAGATATATTACAAGGCTGTAATCATCAAGACAGTATGGTACTGGCACAAAAGCAGACACATGGATCAATAGAACAGAATAGAAAACCCAGAAATTGACCACGAAGTGTATGGCAAACTAAACTTTGACAAAGCAGGAAAGAATATCCAATGAAAAAAAGTCTCATCAGCAAATGGTATTGGGAAAACTGGACAGTGACCTGCAGAAGAATGAACCTAGACCACTTTATTATACCATACAAAAAAATAAATTCAAAATGTATGAAAGGCCTAAATATGTGACAGGAAACCATCAAAATAGAGGAAAACACAGGCAGTAACCTTTTTGACACTGGCCATAGCAATATCTTATTAGATATGTTTCCTGAGGCAAGGGAAACAAAAGTAAAAATAAACTATTGAGACTTCATCAAGATAAGAAGCTTCCGCGCAGTGATGGAAACAGCAAAACTAAAGACAACTGACTGAATAGGAAAAGATATTTGTGTTAGTATCCACAAGATATAAGGAACTTATAAAACTCAACACCCCAAAAATAAATAATCCAGTTAAGAAATAGGCAGAAGTCATGATTAGACATTTTTCCAAAGAAGGCATCCATTCAGATGGCTAACAGACACGTGAAAAGATGCTCAACATCACTCATCATCAGGGAAATACAAATCAAACCATGATGAGATACCATCTCACACCTGTTAGAATGGCTAAAATAATTAACACAAGAAACAACAGATGTTGGCAAAGATTTGGAGAAAGGGGAACCCTGTTACGCTGTTGGTGGGGATGCTAACCGGTACAGCTATTTTGGAAAACAATGTGGAGTTTCCTCAGAAAGTTAAAAATAGAACTACCCTACAATCCAGCAACTGCACTACTAGGTATTTATCCAAAGGTTACAAAAATACTAATTCAAAGGAGCACATGTTCCCCATTGTTTATAACAGTGCTAGCAACAACAGCCAAATTATGGAAAGAGGCTAAATGTCCATCAACTGATGAATGGATACAGAAGATGGTGTATATATATAAACAATGGAGTATTACTCAGCCATAAAGAAGAATGAAATCTTGCCATTTGCAACAACGTGGATGGAACTAGAATGTATTATGCTAAGTGAAATAAGTCAGTCTGAGAAAGACAAATATATTTCATTTGTATGTGGAATTTAAGAAACTGAGCGTTGCTGGAGGGGTGTTGGGTAGGAGGCTGGCCTAAATGGTGATGGGCATTAAGAGGAGCACTTGTTAGGATGAGCACTGGGTGTCATATATAAGTGATGAATGACTGAATTCTCCTGACACCATTATTACAGTATATATTAAGTATTTTGGTTAAAAAAAAAAAAGAGCACAGACTATCTCATTACTTTTTATTCTAGTTTATTATTAATGTGTTTATTTCACACTCCTTACATATTCTACAAATGGCTAATTATATATATATAATTATACATACATATATATATATACATATATACACACACACACACACACACACACACACACATATATATATATATACACCAACTGTTAATTTGGTTCCCTGTGTATTTTCATAGGCCTTTGCAACTATCATGGAGGATTACTCTAATAACAGATTAGCCCCTGAAATCCCTTTACTTTTATTCTTTAATCATAGTGTAATTAGTCAATTTATAAATAACCATATGGCTTATTCATATACCTAGACCTAAACTCTTTTCTTTCAAACTTAAGACTCATAATGTATCAGATTTTCCATACTGACAAATATAATATTTCACTTCCACATCATCCATTTTGCCAAAATGTACTGAAAGCTATTTCTCCTTTTGGCATTAAAAAGTTCATTAACCAATGTATGCAGTTGTTCGGATTTTCAAAGCTTTAAAGCACATTTAAAGTCAACTGAGTCAGAGAGTCATAGAAATTTTTAAAGGCTTTATAGAAGAAATTCATAACTCCCTCATCAATTGATTTGAATTCTTATAGATTTATTCTCAAGTTTGTCTCTGCATAAATTATTCTAAGTATCTGTTCTATCTCTTGATGTTTCAAATTATTCCATTTGTCTATCTTCTGTGAAGATAGAAAATTATCAGGCATCATTTAACTCCCACTGTGTTACTTAACATCTAAATCATTCTTTAGAGGTAGGTTAAGAGATATTTTATAGAGAGAGATAGATAAATGATAGATAATATATATTATACATACATATATTGTATTTATACACACATATATCACATACAAAACATTATAATGATTTAGGGAAACTAATAGCATGATTCAGAATTGAAAAATGATGTAGTAAAAGAAGATCTATTCTTCCACTGAGTCAGTTCCATCTGAGTATGTGGTTCTCATTTATGAGCCTTTTATTACACTATGCATCATGATTGACAATGAATGGTGAAAATCTGTTTTGAAAAGAACTCTGTATAGGTGTGAAAAACATTCTAAACATGTGGCAGTAACCTGCACTTGAATAGGATTAGAGTTTTAATTTTGCTTTATTGAGAAATTCAAATTTGATAGGCTTACTCATTCTTTCTGATGTACAAAAGATATAAGCAATATTAGATATTATTCCTGACTGACAAAAGTTATTAGAAAATCTGCACTTTGGTTAATAGCAAGAGCTTAAAGAAGGATGATGATCTTGCATAAATTTATGACATGAACCATCAGAATTACAGAAAAAAAATGCATTTTCAATTTTAAACACAAGACCAAGCAAAATGAAAGTTCTGCAATGATCAATGCCTAATTAGTAAACTAAGGAGCAAATCAATTACTTTATATAGAAATGTTGAAAATCTATGTAAAGTTTTGCTAAGAGAGACTTTTTTTATATGTATTATATATCCATAATCCTTTTCCAAAACTTAAATCCCAAAAGTTTTGGAAGTAAACATAGTCATGTAATCCATTAGTGGAAAACATGGTGTGAATTAGCATGAGGTTATTCATTATCTTTATGCATTTTAGTGTAACTACATGTACGTTTTGTTGAAAATATGTTAATTTAAAAGTTTCTCCAAACCTGCTGGGATTATATGTATTCATTAACTTCATAAACTTGAAAATTTTGAAATCTGTAAGACATCTGCTTGGAAAAGTTTCTGATAAGCAATTGACACCAACATTCTGATAAGCAATTCTGATAAGACACAGACACCAACAAACTAATTTATGTATCTACTATCTATTTTGCAATAGCTTATTTGTTTAAAAATAACTAAATATCTCTATGATATAAATTGAACTACATTAGACTTCATACATTAAATTTCTATATATCCCAATAAGCTGGCATTGAATACAAAACTTTCTGCCCATTCTTACGATACCAGTCACTTTGCCAAAATGGTGCTGGTTTATGCTGATGTCCTTGCCAAGTATTAATTGGGCTTCATTTCACTCTCAGACATGTCAGGATTCTGATTGTGAATTACATCCCTTTCTCTTCCCTCCAGTCTTCCACCCTCTTCATTCTCTCATGGTTTCCCTACCTCCCCATTCCCAGTGCTGGGGAAGTTCCACTCTTCTTTCAGGATGCTCTATATCCAGTAATCGGTTTAGGATGGCCTGGATGTATGACTAACTGAGGGGGAGGGGTTCCAAACGAATGTCAATCCATACGTTAAATACAAGCAAAGTTGCCTGTTGTTCTTTTTAATACACACAAAAAATTTAAATACAGACTCATATATTTTTTAGCACCACAATGGTTCATTGTAACAACTTCATGGATTCCTTTTCAGTCTGGGACACAAGGAATGCGCCAAGTGGAAGAAGCAAGTGGGCAAAGAAGCAGTGGCATTGACATTCTGTGCCTGAAAATGGGATGATTTCTCCCAGGTATGATTGCTCCTCATACGTTCTACAGTACATTTTAGAGTGATTTTATCATACAGTAGCTTAAGCTTTATAATAAGGTTTATTACAAGTTTTAAGCACAGGTAAAGCAAATTTCCCTTGTAGGTCAATTCAGTCAATTTGCTTTCAATGCATGGTCCTAGACATCTAGTCACCTTCTACTTGACTCTATCTAAACATGTGTGGGGATTTTATGATGTATTTAGACTCTAAAGACATACATGTTCAGCTGCATGCCTATTTCCCAACAGTTTTCATTTCCTTGTAGTGATTGGTATATTTATATTATATTTTTTATTTAAAAAAAGTGCTAGGCAAAATAATTTACTTTTACTAAGATTATTATGATGATAAGATTTTGTTTTATTGTATTACAAGTATTTTTCTTACATCACGACAGTCTTGACTATTAACACTATTTGTTAATTATTTCAGTTTTTTTAAAAAATTGTTATGAAATAACTTGATGCTATATAGAGATAACATTTCACTAAAGCAAATAAAATTACTGTCTTCTCTAAAACTTCACAAACTGACTGCCTTTCCCCGAAACAACTTAAAATCAACATTCTTTGGGCAAATACGTGCTGTTTACTTCTGTTCTAGTTCAACCTGATCAAGTGTAACAGATGTATTGCTAATATGGATCTGGAGAAAAGCCCTTAACAGATTTGAGTCAACAGATGAGCAGTCAAAGAAAGTTTAGAAATTATATAATCAACAATACCTTCATGACCTTTAGAAACATCACTTACCAATTATATCACTTTGTGACTTCTTCTGAAGTTATTACAAAGTAACTTTATGCCTATATGAAGTTACCTTAAAATAGCACTCACACAGAGAAGTTTTAAAAATGAATTAATTACCTAACTTTTGCTGAAGAAAATTTTATTTAGTAGGACACTAATTGGGTTCTTTTATTTTGATATATTTGTAAAATCTACCTTGTTAAAAATCATGGCCTCCTTGAAATATATCATCTATTTGTGGCACATGCAAAACTCTTTAGAGGCAAAACATGTTCTTAATATATTTCTAAACTATTTTAATGAATACTGGTAACTTTTAATTTTACCATGCCTCTTTTTAGAATACTAGGATACTGAAAATATACATTTTGATGACTTTAGTTTGCTGTACAGATTTTCCTGTTTATGTTACATTCCCACATTGGACTAAGTCAAGTGTACATACATAATTTGAAGAGTGAATTCAAATGCTTGTTCAGGCTGAAAGCTGTATGCATTTAGATAAGAGGATACAAGTAGCATGAGGAAAAATAACCTTGGAAATTGTCTTCTATGTTTGCTAATTCAGTATGTTTAGCTAAATCAAATAGCCCTTATTAGTTTTCAATTTCTCTAAAACATAAAAAACACAAAGAGGAGATGTTGGTAGAATTAATATTTTTTCAAATATCGATTTGCCTGAAGTTATTTATTTTTACCATAATGTTTCAAAAGATGATCCACTAATAAACTATACGAACAAAGAAAAAAAGACCCAACCTCAAACATGTTGCTCTCGTATTTCTATTTAAATGACAAAATAATAACAATATTTTTAAGCTAAAAAATGTTCTCATAAAAAGTGGTAGTGTAGGTTAGTAAATAAATGTTTAGAATTTGAATAAGCCTATCTGCTTTTTATTCAGTGCTTGGTGCATTGGACATGACATTTTGCCTTCCTCATTTCACATTTTCAATATGCAAAACAAACTTTGTGAGAGTAAATGCATAACATATTTTAAAACAGATTTGAAACATTTTGACATGCAGTGCTGTGCCATTAATTCTAAACAATGGTTTAGTCAAAGGTTCAACATGAACCTTCCTTTTCCTACCAGAAATGAAATTATTGCCCCTATTTTTAACAGCAACTACCACAAAGTTAAGGCTATTTTATCCTTCAAGAATTTTTTTTATAGAACTAGACTTTGACTATATTAATCTTTATTTATTTTTGAGAGCAAGAGAGAGATGGAGCGGGGGAAAACAGAGAAAGAGGGAGACACAGAATCCAAAGCAGGCTCCAGGCTCTGAGCTGTCAGCACAGAGCCTAACTTGGGACCTGAACTGGTGAACCATGAGATAAAGACAGCCAAAGTCGGAAGCTCAATGGACTGAGCCACCCATGGGCCCCTTATCCTTCAAGAATTTAACAAGTCATTTATTTAGTATAAAAGCATCTTATTTTGAGGAACACAAGCCCATTTAACAGCAAATTAAAGTATAATTATAATAATTCAATTGTACTCCTAAAAGCTAATGAAGAATTCTGATCATTTATCCAACATTTTTTATTTAAAGGAGATAATAATATCATGGGACTTTCAAGAATTAAGATGATATTCATTAAAAATTTCATTAATAAACAAATGTACAAAATGATTGGGGTCTGATTTCATGCAAATATTCATTCTCAGTATTAAGTCACAAAAATAAATACAGCAAATTATCACTACCACCAAAAAATATTCCAATACTCATTTTGTCTCCAATCTAGGATTTAAATTAAAAGTGTTATATTTAATGTCTTAAAGTTGATGGCAGGCATAAACCTGTCAAAATCTCATTCATTTTAAAAATACCGTCTAGTATTTTGTATTTATTTAAATACAGACATGGAAAGACACTGTTGATACATAATCTAAATTAGAGTATGTTAATAAGCATTTTGTTATTATTCTTGATGTAGTCTGTGGTTCCAGATGGATAAATTATCTTCTGGTATTCATGACAATGTGAAATCCAAGGAACATTTTAGGCCATGGTCATTAACATAACCTGATAACCTCTAATAATCATGTGCAACATTGTACCATTTCTGAAAACTGAGTTGAAATGAACCATTAAGCAGATAGTCTGTATCACTGGTGTTTTCTTATTTGTACAAAGTTAATAATATGTTAATTGTTTTACTTATTTATAAACAAAATTAAGAATAATGATATTATAGATCAAATCAATGTTTTTAACAGAATGTAATTAAAAATATATATATATTCATGCAGGAAAGCATAAGGAATAGATAACAGGTCTCATTAACTGTTGTATACTGTAAGTCAGGGATTATGCCATCCCTTTATAATTTTTCCCCTTTAGAACACATCATTGTCATTTAAAATTCTAAGGTTCAAAGGATATTTTTGTTTGTTTGTTTTGAGAGAGAGAGAGACTGGGGGAGAGGGGCAGAGGGAGAGGATCCTAAGCAGTCTCCTTGCTAAGCCCGACTCAGGGCTTGATCCCATAACCCTGGGATCATGACCCATGACTCTGGGATCATGACCTGAGCCAAAATCAAGAGTTGGATGCTCAACTGATAGAGCCACCCAAGCACCCCAGGTTCAAAGGGATCTTAAGTCACTCATTTGGTAGTTCTATTTCTCTTTATACATTCTTAAGTGATGATAAATCCAAAGCTTAAAACATCTCTGGTAAGGGTGAATTCAGTATTTGTTAAGGCAGTATATTATTCTCATGGCATAATAGACACTTCATAAGCCTATTGAGTTCAATGAAATAATTAAATATTGGTGAATGAATGTCCTAATCTATGGGGGACAGACCATTCATAAAAACTACAAATTCACTCATGTTCTTTTGAGGATCCCCTGTTTAAGATTTCTTATATCATTTCACTACCTATTGTAAGTATTTCAAAGAAAAAGAGGGAGAGAGAGAGGCACAGAAATTGATACTCTGTCTTGACCTATTGATCCTATTAAATGTACCTTACAGGAACTTAGGCCTAGTCAATTTTTTTTTCTTTTAATAGGATTAATGGACTTGAAAACAAGTTACTGAAGGTTTTAAGTACTTCCCTATCTTGTCTTTAAACTAATAACACTCATGACATGGAATAATTAAACATTGTTCATATAATTTTTTGAAAAATCAACAATTTTAGTTTCCAAAATGGTTAGAATAATAAAATCATTAATGAGCTAGCAACTAATTATTACCTAAACAACCTTGCAGGAATTTTGCTGTTCACTGGAAGACAAAGTTGATAGTCACTGGGGAAACCCAATGGGATGAAATATTCTCTGGGTGATATAGGAGAAGAAAAAATTTACTTTCTCAACCAGTAGTCAAATCTCACTATCTCCAATGTAATGATAACATATTCCCCTTCCTCTCCTGCAACTCTTCTAGTTTTGATTGTGTGTTTGAAGAAGAAAGTAGTTTAGAGAGGTAATAACTATTGTCCAGTAATTGAGTCACAAGAAACTGAGATGTGATCACTGATGTAATTATTTAAATATAACAATTGCAACATTATAGTAATTAAAAAACTTGAAGCAAAGCTATCTAGGGACATTGAGGTAGTATAAAGACCCATATATCAATTAATTTAAAAATATAAATTAAGGCCAAGTTTATATAATTCCACTTGGGGTACAAAGTGTATGTGTGGAAGGAAACAATTATGGGAAAGTTAGAAATGATGACATAAGAAAAGATTTCAGGCGTGTCTTATTAAATGGATAGCTGACCTGCGGGGTGTGGATAAGGTGGCAAAATTAGACTAAGTTTTTAATTAAATATTTTTATATACTATATGAATTGTGTTTGTCCTAAGTATTTACTGTTCTATCAATTAAAAATAATTCTTGGGGCATGTGACTCTTGATTTCAGGTCAGGTCATGATCTCATGGGAATGAGATTGAGCCCTGCATTGAGCTCAGTGTGAGCCAGCTTGGCTCTGTCTATCTGTTTCTCTGTCTCTCTCTCTTTGTCCCTCCCACACTCATTCTCTCTCTTTCTCTCTCAAAATAAATAAACAAACAAAAATTCTCTTAAGGAAATATTACTACTGAATATACACAAGGAGACAGAGTATATCCCAAAGGAAAGATAATATTATGGGCCAATTTTTACATAGAAAAATTTTAAGACTAAGCATTTATGGTAGTATACCTATAAACTTGGCAAAGTAGAAAGCTTTGATAATTTGAATGCATGCTTATGTTTCAAGAAAATGAGTGAAACATCCGTGCTTTCTGGGTGCTATAAAGTGAATTTTAAATATAGGGTCACCCACAGCTTTTTAGAGATGTGCCGGAGATATTATCAAAAGTAATATGACACAATAATCTGACTGAAAAATTAAAACATTCTATTTTTATATATGTAGACATCAAAACCAATGAAATATATTTTTCTCTTCGCTGTCAAGAGCATAGCCATGGTATCATGATCTGAAATTCATGTTTTTTCCTGACTTTTCATGCATCAGGCAAGTGCCAAAAGCATTTTTTGCCCTTCAACTCTAAACCTGGACTTTCAAATTTGAACAGGTAATAAAATATATATGTTCAATTTTGTGGAAAATAGTTTTTCACACAATTATAATTTAAATTCTCTTTGGTAGAGTTCAGTTGACATCATTCCCTGTTGTGTTATATCTTTGGAGACTGTGCTGTGATGTGGGATTGTGAGTGAGCAGTAAAAAAATTCTAAGTCTTGTGTTAAGGAGCAAGAAACCAAAAACAGTGAAATGATTTTAACTTGGAAAGCATGGATTTCCAAAACAAGGGAGTGTTCAGGAGACCAAGTGAAACACATATCTTGTATAGACAGAATGCCTTAGAATTGAAGGACCAATAGAAGAGCTGATTGGATATGTACCTCTCTAGACACTCAACATTGTTTGTTAGGATGTCTGCAGAGCCTTAATAATTGTCCAATGGGCATGATGGAAATGGATGTGGTAATAGGTTTGTTATTTGCTCTGAGAGATAGTTAGTACTCACAAATATTTCTTCAGCTCTCCTACATTTCCCAGACTGCTTTGCTGTTAGATTGAGCCTACTCTCTTCCTGAAGGAAAATCATTTGTGCCACTTCTGAGGCAGTTAAGAGCTAGTGTCTCTCCTATATTCTTTGGCTTCTTGTCTACACTGAGACCTCAGACACTAACCATTCCATATGATGCAATTACAAATTGAAGAGGGCCTGCCTGACTCACATCAGAATTTACATGACTGAGAAATAAAACTTTAGTGATGAGCACAAACTTTCAATTGTAAGATGAATAAGTTCTGAGGATCTAATATATAACAGGGTGAACTTAGTTGACCGTACTATATGGTATAATTGAAATTTGCTAAGAATAGAACTTAATTCTCTCTCTCTCTCTCTCTCTCTCTCTCTCTCTCTCTCCCCCCCCCATGTACACACATACACACATACACACATAAGCACATAAGCAAATATGTGAAGTGATGGATATGTTAAGTAACTCAAAGGGCACATGCTTTCACAGTGTATATGCACATCAAATCCTCACATTTGTACACTTTAAAATCTTACAAATTTATTTGTCAGTTATAGTCAATTAAGATAACCTTAACATCTATCATTCTGTATTCTATAATGTATATGTTAAATGAATACATACATAATAAATACATAAATGAGATAGAAGCAATACGCTGGCTAGTAGACAGGGAAGGGATAATGTAGTTCAAAATTATAATGGATGATAAAACTAATGAGTTAAATTTTAAGAGTAATAAAATATTACAGACACAAAAATGCATCTCCCAACTAATTATTTATTAATTGCAAATGGGAAAACAACTTTCAGTGTAGAAAACTGATGGCCACTACCTTCACAAGTCATCAAAACTAGTATCACTCTACTGAGACAAGTCAATATCACGTATTTCCTAATAGGATGTACTGTGCAGGATAAATCAGTTCATTTATATTCCTGAAATTACATAACTTGAAGCTAATGACTCTACAATCCCATGTGAGAGGCATTCTACAAAATAACTGACCTGTACTCTCTTAAAATATCAAGTTTAAGCAGCACACAGATAAACAGTGTGAGACACTGCTGCATATTATAAGGGAATAAAAAGACTTGGCTGTTGGTAGCCATTTTCTGAACTCACTAAGTTGAGAAAAACTCCTTGTGAGGTAAGGCAGGTTTGCAAGGCCTCCCACCGTCAGATGGTGACCAATGTCTACCCCCCACTCAATTATTTTTGCTTGAGCACCGACCCCCAAAGCGCCTTGTTGACTGGTATCAGGAGTGACTTGCTCCCTTATCCTAAAAATATGCTAGTTGTACCTTGTGAAGGAACTTATTATAGGAATTTCTTCTTTTGTGTTTATGGGAGCAAATACTACATCTCCTGAGAAACCTGTTTTACCTCCCCTCAAGCAAATAGGCTCTTGACCCCTGCTCAAGAAGAACTAACTTTCTTGCTTTTGCTATGCTAAAAACATTGCCTTGTATTTGAATGCTAAAGATACCTTCCTTCTCCATATGATAACCATCTAAGTCACCTACATCAATAGCTATTGATAAAGATTACGCATGAGTCTTCTACCAATCTATGTTCTGGGAAATTTTTACATACCAAAGAATTTGTCATCAGAAATCATTGTCTAAGACAATTGCCACTTCTGTTTTGTACCCCATACATTTTTTCCATGAATAAAGCTGACTGTGGTGATCAGAAAGAAAAGAAACTGGAGGCTCTTTCACTCTCTCTTGCTGACACCATCCATCCTTCAGGGAACCCTGGACCTGCCGGAGCTGGACTCCGGCACTTGGCAACTGAATGAAATGCATGATGCTAGATGGAACTATGACTGAGGCAACCAATAGCTCCATAGGCCATTAGTGGGAGAAGTGGCTCTGTTTCTGTACGTGTTGAGTATGACAGTAATTGATTATATCACTTATCTCTTTAAATGAATGGGACAGAAACTAACTAAAAACTATTAAATACAGAAGGAATGATGTATTTATACATTATAGTGGGTGCTAAGACTACTGAGGGGGTGTGATGAGGAACATAATTACATAAATAGATATGTATCTGTATTCATTGAGAGATATGCTTTGTGTGTGTTCTCAACTATTTACATACACAAATATATATCTATGAATTTGTTAACTATTCCAGTTGACCCACTATATATAACTACACTTAAAAATAAGAAATTTAGCTCTATTAGTTGTCAACTCTTTCCACTCTGAATACACAAAAGCATAATTGTATTTGATATGAGATGCTTACACATGCATTATTACTTACTTTGAATTATCATCTTCAAAATGAATCAAAATTGTGTCAGATTTGAAGCTTTCAGCTTTGGCCATATCTGAGTCCTGCCAATCAGAAAGGCAGTCTGGAAACTGTTGATACTGTGAATAGAGCATTAATTTCACTGCTGAGTGACTTAAACATGGTTATATAGATATATTCTCAAATCTCAAAATGAAATAAAACACAACTCTTTTCTCGTAGCTGGCAGGTTTATAGTCACAAACTATTAAGAAAAATAATCAGCAGTGGACAAGAAAAAAAGCAGATAGCGTTAAATATTGAAATTCAGAATCATGCAAGTTATGGTTAACATCTACATCCAAAAAGATATTTGAAATGAAGAAAAAGAAATATTCGGGAAAGTATTCCTTTGTACTACTGTACTCAGGAGGAGGACTCGTCATATTCACACCAAGTTGTTTGAAAGAAAATTTTTTTCTATGTTCTATAATTATAAATCTGTGCTTATTTTTCTCATATATCTTCATTTTAATCTCAATATACACCTTCTTTTTCTATTTCTGCATAAAAAAATGGCCATATACTTAGCAGCTTGAGCACCCCTTAACAGAGTCTCCTGCTCAGGGTCTCCCAGGTTGCAACCTGGGGTTTTGCCAGACTTCATTCTTTTGTGGATCTCAGGCTCTTCCAAGTCATGTGGTTGTTGGCAGAAATTCTTGTCTTTGCGTTTGTTGAACTGTGGGCAATCTTTCTCCCTGCCCCTCAGCTAGGGGCAGCTCTTAGAAACTGAGGCTACTGCAGGTCCTGCCACATGGCCCTTCCCAGGTCCCTTTACAACATGCAGCTTACTTCTTCAAGCAAGCAGGAGAATCTTTTCAGAAAGGGCAAGTCCCTCTTTAAGGGCTTCCACTCGTAGCTCAGAACCACCCAATATAATCTTCCATTTGATTAATTCAGAAAAAACTAATTTAGGATCTTAATCCCATCTGAAAGGTACTTTGCCCTTCCCTTCTTCTGAGTGGGGTGACCTCCATCTATTCACAGGTCCCATTACATTCATTTACATGCTCCATGTACAAGGGGAGGGGTATTTGCACTGTTTATACATCAGGGAGTACAAATTTCAAACATCTTAGAATTTTGTCTAGTTCAAACTGTATGGGGTTTCTTCCTGAATAATAAATTATCACAAAGGCAGCCACTAATGCCACATCCATTTATTATCTCACAGTTGCATAAGGTCAGGAGTTTGGGCATAGCATAGCTGGGTTCTCCCGTCAGGATCTCACAAGGTGCAAAGCAATCGGTCAACCGGGGCTGAGAGCTCATCTAATGCTCATAGTTCCCTTTCAGATTTTCCAGTCTTTGGCAGAACTTGTGGGTACAGAACTGAAGTCTCTTCTTTCTTCCGGCCTATAAATTGAGCCTGTTTCAGCTCCCAGAGCCTGTCTGTCATTCTCTGCTTTCTGACCCTCTCTACATCATAGGATTTTTCTCCTGCAGGGGCAGCAAGAGGATCTCTCTCACTCCAAAATGAATAGCACTGACATCTTTAAATGGCTCAACTGATTAGGTCAGGTCCACCCAGGATAATCACTCTTCTGATTAACTAAAAATCAACTGACTAGAGGTCATAATCACACTTTTAAAATCCCTTCTGCCACAGTATAAGGTAACATATTCACAACATATTCACATGTCTTATCCACACAAAAGGGTAGGAGATCATACAGGGCATGTACACCAGGGGATTAGAAACTTAAATATCTGATAACTGGTGAAATAATTAACTGGGATCGATTTTTAATTTTGTTAAATTACAGGTCTTCTAAGACATATCTTAAATATAACCATATTCTTGCATATATGAACAAATTTTAAAAAAATTAAATAATTATTCACTGGTCCTTTTTGTCTATTTAAAAATTTAAAATTTTAGGGGCACCTGGGTGGCTCAGTTGGTTAAGTGTCTGACTTCGGCTCAGGTCATGATCTCACGGTTCGTGGGTTTGAGTCCCGTGTCAGGTTCTGTGCTGACAGCTCAGAGCCTGGAGCCTGTTTCAGATTCTGTGTCTCCCTCTCTCTCTGGCCCTCCCTTGCTCGTACTCTGTCTCTATCTCAAAAATAAATAAACATTAAAAAAATTTAAATAAAAAGAATTTAAAATTTTAAATAATAACAAATGAATATATACATATACATGTACAAACATGCATGTGTACCTGCACAAGAGATTTATGTAACTCCACTGTGCAGTTTAAATCTATGCTACAGTGACATTGTTTCTCTGTTTTATGTTGGTATTTTAAAAAGTTGCATTACAAATACATATTGAAATTAATTGAAATAATTAATTTTAATTAAACCTACTTTTAATTCCATTTAGCTCTTATCACATGGTTAAGAGGCATATACTTTCTCTTTGTGTAATACATTGAAGCATACTGGGAACACTTGGATGATTTAGTATAGATATTCATTATTATTATTTTTATGTGAGTTATTTTATTATCACTATTAAATTTTAATGTGAAGCATAAAATTTTAAACCAGTTAGAATAATCAATATTAAACTCTCAATTGTGGCCTTCTAAAAATCTAGTGATGTCAAAATGCCTCCTTGTAGATATCCGAATCCAGACTTCTGAATTGGATGGGATCTAGTGCAGATGTGGCCAGCAAGGACACAGTTCAGAAACTGCAAGCAAGATTTTAATTCCAGTGACTTGTCACCCCAAAATTATGAAATGTATGTCTGAACCCAATAACATGAAAGCAAGCTGAAGAGAAAAGTGAAGTGGATGGTTAACTAAATCTTCAAAAAATTGAGCAAACAAAAAAATGTGACCAAAAAAACCCCTCAAACAGCTCAAATTAAATATAGAGTCCAAGAACTGGATGGTGATCATTAATGATGAATGTATACAGAAAAAATAATGAGTATATAATTCTAGAAACTATCTGGTAAACAACAATTTTATCAATGGTTTTGAGGAATAGTTGAGAATTGAGGTGTTTGAGGTTTGCTTTGGATAGTTGTTGCTATGTATGTTGTGGTGGCCCTGGAGTCAACTGGATGGGGGTGGGTAGGGAGAGATCTTTTACTGAAGTCATCTGTTAGGGATGCTGTTCTTTTCTTTTTTTTTTTTTTTAATTTTTTTATGTCTTTATTTTATTTTGAGAGAGAGTCAGAGAGCAAGCAGGGGAGGGGCAGAGAGAGAGGGAGACACAGAATCTGAAGCAGGCTCCAGGCTCTGAGCTGTCAGCCCAGAGCCGATGCAGGGCTCCAACCCACAGACTGTGAGATCATGACCTGAGCCGAAGTCGGACTCTTAACTGACTGAGCCACCCAGGCGCCCCAGGCATGCTGTTCTTAAGTGCTACAGTTTTTAACTTATTTCCATATATTTTCTAGTTGCTGCTTTTAAATCTGTCAAATTGAGAGTTTAGTATTGACTATTTTAAGTTACCATTATTTCATTTCATACTCTTTCAGAGAGAAAAGCTAATATTTTGTCTTTAGCAAGACCCAATGAACTGTTACTTACCTTCATTATAAAAACAATTCTCATAATGCAGATTTCTCTCAATGCCAAAAAACAAAGTATTGTTCATTACTTTTATGTTGTTCATTGTAATTGCTCTTGTTTTATCAGGAATATCTTGACTCTGACACTACATTTTCTATTTTGGTATATTTTACAATGATCTGGGCATCTCTAAAAGCATTGGAAGATACAGTAATGTAGTTAATGGGACAGAAATGTAGCTAATTTTTGGAACCAAAATTCTATATGACTTTGCCTGCCATTTCTTTTCTTAATGTTTATTTATTATTTTGAGAGAGAGACAGAGCATGCATGTGCACGAGCTGAGGGGCACAGAGAGAGAGAGAAAGTCCCAAGCAGGCCCTGCGCTCTTAATGCAGAGAGCCCTATGGTTGGTTCCATCTCATTAATCATGAGATTGTGTCCTAAGCTGAAATCAAGAGTGGGACACTTAACTGACTGAGCCACCCAGGCACCCCATTGCCTGCCACTTCAGTGTTACTCTCCTCTGACTCACTCTGATTTTCTTTACCATGAGTAAAAATGTCCACATTTTAGATTTGTTTTTTTTTTTTTTTTAATTTAAAATTGGCTACTCTTGTTCTCTTGCAGATTTTGTTGTTAAATATAACAAGTGATCGGGCTCTGTGCTGACAGAGTGGAGCCTGCTTGGGATTCTCTCTCCCTCTCTCTCTCCCCTTTCCCTGCTTGTTCCCTCTCTCTACCAAGATAAATAAACAAAATTAAAAAAAAAAACATTAAAAAAAGGGGGGTGGCACCTGGGAGGCTCAGTGGCTAAGCATTCAGACTCGGTTTCAGCACAGGTCATGAACCCACAGTTCATGGGTCTGAGCCCTGTATTGGGCTCTGTGCTGACAGTATAGAGCCTGCTTGGGAATCTCTCTCTCCCTCTTTTTCTGCCCCTACCCTGCTTGTTCTTTCTCTGTCTCTGTCTCTCTCTCTCTTTCTCTCTCTCTCTCTCAAAATAAATAAATTTAAAACATTTTTAAAATTTATTTTAGAATAATTTAAAATAACACTTTAAATATACACAAATGTTTATTTTTTTGATTACTTGTATTATTTTGTACTACATTAAAATAATTAAATCATCCCTCTGGTACCAAGGAATTGTTTTGTAGCTTGGATTTGTAATATATAGTGAAATATTGGATTGCCAAGAAGAAAAGCTACCTCAGGCTTTACATTGCTTTTGAGGGGGAAAAAAAAAAGGAGAGTAAAGATGTTTCTGGAAGAAGAATTCTAGTTTTCCTTTCTGTCTACTAAAGAATTAAGATAATTACATCTCTGTGACAAAACAGGAAAATAATATCTCACCTTGCCTGTACCTACACTGAGTTAACCATGAAACTGTTCTTCAAAACTGAACACAGATTCTTCTTACACATTCTTTCTTGACAACAGTAAGAAGCATAATAACAAAATACTGTAGCTTAATTCAGTCTATTTTGTGTTCAGATATTTGGAACTCATTCAGTCCCTTTCAGAAAGATTGAGCTACCTTGTGTCTGTCCCACGTAGCCTGAATAGATGGCAAAACATTTACCAAATGATGTCCGAGAAGAAGTACAGATTGAAAGTAGGGTAAAATGAGAATAGGTATCCAAAAAGATAAGGAAAAAAATTGGAAGGTCCTAAGAGCAGATGTTCACAGACTCACAACCAATGGAACAGAGAGGTAGGAAAACTGAAACTAATAAAACAGGACCAAGATAGGTAAGTGGAAGACACTTTGTCCTTTTTGTGATGATTCATCTTCTTTAAAGGCTTAGTACAAAATAGACAAGTATAGAGAAATTAGAGATCTTAAACTCAAATATATGTGAACGTGTGTTCTTTGCTTAAGTCAAATACAAACCCATTCAGACATTCCATGAGCATTTATTACAGGTTGTGAATTTATTCTCATTTTCAGTTTCTTGAAAACACCTACAGAGAATAATAAATTTGAGAATTTCTATGTAACACATTTTTAACAAAAAATCTATCGCTACTGCTATAAAACCTGAAAAGATTTCATAAGTAAAATGTATTTGAAATTTTTGTCTGTGTGAATTAATATTTACAACCAATAGATGGATAAAGCAGGGATAAATAATCTGCCTTAAAATTGTGAACACGTGGTAATGATTCTTTTACTTCTTTTAACTGTCCAACATTTTCTTCCAAGAGGAAACTATGGAAAGGTCACCACTGTTTGTGGAGAAAACATAAAATTTTACTACTATGCTGTAGTAAATCCAACAGAGTGCTCACAAGTTAATTAAAATATTTATACCTCTTCCTGTTATTAAATCACCTTTGCACAGTATGAGTATAAAATAGTCTTACTTTATATGTATGGTTGATAAAGTGTGTTTTTGATTTATGTGATTGATAAAAACTGGTAGGGCCAGGGAGAAAACAACAAATATATATATATATATATATATATATATATATATATATATATGTGTGTGTGTGTGTGTGTATACACATATGTCTTTTATTGGTTTCTATATTTTCTATATTCCATTGTCTTATCTTTTCAGCATTTAAATTATATTTGGCATATTTTTTATTTGTGAGAATTTAAGCTTGCTGTCAATGGTGTAAAAAAGATTATGAACAAATTCAAACTTTTTCAAAAAATATGAATGTGGGATGCCTGGGTGGCTCAGTCGGTTAAGTGTCCGACTTCAGCTCAGGTCATGATCTCACGGTTCATGGGTTCGAGGCCCATGTCAGGCTCTGTGCTGACAGCTAGCTCAGAGCCTGGAGGCTGTCTTTGGATTCTGTGTCTCCCTCTCTCTCTGGCCCTCCCCTGCTCTCTCTCTCTCTCTCTCTCAAAAAATAAATAAAACATTAAAAAATTTTTAAAAAATATGAATGAATTCAAACTATTTCCTGGGGTTATTGAGTCATTTTCTAAAAACATCTCTCTTGCATCTTTTAAGTTACTTCACAAGTATTTTAGGGACACGTGATGTTAGGTAAAGCTGTGGTAAGCAAGTTATACAAGGGAATACAAGGATACAAATGGTCATAAAAATATTAACAGTGAAGGAAGTCTTGGGTGAGAAAGAGACAGTTGACCTACTACTTGAAGGAAGAGTTTTCAAGATAAAAATTGAAGGAAAAATCTCTAGTAAGATATAACAGCATGTGTTAAGACCATAGAAGGGAGCAAAACAAAACAAACAAAAACATGGGATTTTTAAAGAACTGACAATCCAGTGAGGTTATAGTTGAGTAAATGAAAAGAATTCCATACAACTGGAGCTTGAACTAGTTGATAGAGATACAGTTTTAGTTGATTCCAAGTGAAACAAATGTCCACTTAACATTTAAGAAATATCATTAATGAGCCTGTATGGAAATTTGATTCAAAACAAAAAATGCAGTATAAATAGTAAATAAGAAATTTATTAACTATGTGGAGGACAGTGGTGGAAGTTGGGTCCTGGAAGTGACAGTAGGAATACAGAAGGAAATGGAAGAATCAAGACAGATTTTGTAGTTTTAATTCACAGTATTTGGTGATAGGTGAGATGTGCTGTGTGAGGAAAAAAAAACAGGAAACAAAAAATGATATGTAAAAAATGGGACCCAGATAATTTTAATTGAGCAATTGAATAGATTAAATATCATTTACTGAGTCAGGAAGGGATAGAAATCAAAAGGTTGGTTGATGGCACCATAAATTGTAAAAAGCTCTGTGATGTCTAAGAGGCAACCATTAAAGATGTTAATTAGATAAAGGAATATAGATAAAAGCAGATATAGACATAGATACAAGTGTGATTAGCCAGATCCATAAGTTAAAACAGATTTATTTTCATTTTTAAAATATCCTAGTGTAGGGTACCTGGCTGGTTCAGTCAGTAGAGTATGCAATTCTTGATCTTAGGGTTGTGAGTTTGAGCCCCACATTGGGGCGGGGGAGGTAGACTGTTCTTAAAACTTAAAAATAAAATAAATCCTGGTGCCTAGCATTATCAAGTGTTGATATATTGGACCTCATTAAGTTTTTAGAAAAATCTGTTTATCAAAAGAGCATTAAAAACATGAAAGAAGAAAATATTCACAACAAAGGACTCCAGTTTTAACCTGGAGTATTAAATGCTGAAAAAAATACAGAGAAAGCATGGATGTGACTAAAAAATGATACATTCATTGAAAGTATTCCTCATAAACTAACTTATTCTTACTACTGTGAAATCTGACTAGCTATTTTCCCAAGCAAAATAAGTGTATATATGTCCACATAAAAATACCCATGCAACTGTTTACAGTGGTTTAAACACAAAATGATAACAATCAAAATGTCTTTGACTTTAATGGTTGAATAAACTATGTACAGACATAGAATGGAATGCTATTGATCAATAAAAAAAATGAATTACTGATAGCTTCAACAACAGAGATGAATCTCAAATGTGTTAAGTGAAATAAGCCAGGCTTAAAAGACTAGATACCATAAGATCCATTTATAAGACATGTCTGAATAAGCCAAATTACTGGGGCAAGATACATCAGTTGTGTCCAGTACATGAAGTAAGGAAAGATATAAACGACATAGGAGCACGATGGAATTTTTGTGGTATTCAAGACGTTGTATCTTGACTGCAGTGGCCCTTAACTTCTTTCAAAATCCAAAGAAGTAGGTGCATATGATGAACCTGATTATTTGTAAATTTTAATTCAGTAAATATGACTAAAATATATGTACAATGCAGCTATAAATTTTATCAGTATATAAAAATATTCTCTCTATGGAGTGAATAGATTTTTGTATCTTCATTAAATTAAAGTTCACCTATATTTTTATAGATTTTGTCTATAAGGTGACCAGAATTAAATAATTCATAATGTCTCATATTAAATTCAAAAAAGGTTTAGAATGTAAGTTATACAATCCTTATTCCTTGAAAAGACAAGTTTAGTTTTTCATTCTTAACAGCAATAAAAAGTAATTTAAAGCATTAAAAGAAATGTCTTGCTCTTAGAAATTTCCTAGTGACCAAATTAATGATAACCACATGTCTTTCACTTAAAAACAACAACTCTTTACAAATGAAGGAAATGAAAAGGAAAATTCAATATCTTATTTTATATGGCAAATAAAATCAGTGGCAGCTTTGAATTCTGCACACACAGTTGTGGATTGCAGCTTGAACAAATACATAGTTCTTACTTTATTCCATATTTTACCTAGTTATTATTGAAAAATATTGCATTTCTAACTATTTTTCCTTCTATTGAGGAATTATATATTTTTCCTATGAATGGTTAAGCAACTTAAAAGGGAATTAAAAAAATTTTTTCCCTGATTCTCAAAGTCAAATATGAGAAATAATGGTAAAACAGAGAGCTCCATATTGTGGGAAATTCTTTATAGGATTTCATAAATACCAATAATTTCACAAGTATATGTTTCTTCCTCTCAGTGGGATTATTAATAATCATATAAATAAATATATAAACAGCCTTATTATAATACTACTTAGCAGTTATATACTACTTAATATATTCTATAAGTAGTTATATTATTATTATTACATAAATTTTTAATATTTCTGTTTTTTACATATTCTTTAGCTATAGACATGTTGATATTTCTATAGTATTTATGGTTAGCATATTAATGATTAAAAACTATTAATTTTATATAACAATTTTCTAAATCATTCTATTTTATTATTATTATTGATTATGTTGCCAGGAGCACTTTGATTTACAGCTCTTTTTAAAATTTAAAATAAATTCTTCAAGATAAATCTCCAGGAATCCTAAAATTATTGGTTCAATGGCATAGGTATATTTCTAGATCTGGGTATTTTTTCCCATTTATATCAAAATGTCTTATATAATTTCAGTCATACAAAATTTTTATAACTTGTCACATTCTTTTGTGCCATTCCTTTCTACAATTATTTGAGTGAAATTCTGCTCAAATTTATCTTTGATTTATACATGAATATTTTTCAGAAAATTAAATCCAAGTGAGATTATTATCTAGTTGTTGAACTCCAAAAGAATTATCTATGTGAAAAAAATCATAGTCATTATAACAGAATTAAACAATATTTTTAATGGGAAAATAATAATCTTTTGCGGGAGGAAATATCTTGATAGATTTGATGGGTATGGTAGTCCCCTGAGAATGTCATGATTGAGCTGGGAGAGATAAAGAAATCAGTATTAAACTTTTTTATATAAAGTAAAAGAACCTATAGCTTCTAGGGCCAGAAAAAGAAAGAATGCAATGGAGAAGGTCAATGAGAAAAGTCTATCAAGTGAGTTTATTTGACAACCTTAAAATTAAGTCAGTGTAAACTTCTATAAGATCTTCCCATTAACTGTGCTGATATTACTCTCTTAAAAACAAACAAGTTTTTATGTGAGGGGCTGAATTATCAACCTAGAATTAATCTATAATGCTATTTGGCCCATGATACCATATACCTTCCACTTCAATCAAACATGAGGTGGTAATACCAATACCAGGGGATATTCAGAGACCACTAAAAACATCCATTTTAGGGGAATCAAATGCCTACAGGCATCAAACATCCAAATAAAAGTGTAAGGCTGGCCAAATATGATAATAGAAAATACTAGATTCTTTCACAAACAGAAAGTATATACCAGATTAAAGGCATATTACTTCCTAATGTTAAAGCAAAGTTTTTGGCCCTAGATTCCTATCTACTGACCAACTCTTGTCCCAAGAGTCACCTGTGTCTACCTTTGTAGCCCTTGAATATATATATTATTATAATAAAAATATTATTCTGTGTCCATATTTAAATATTATACCTTTAACCACTGTGAAAAGTAGTGATACTATGATAGAAACACAAATCTCAGTGAAATATTCTAAATGCTTATTATCAAAAGCAAAACAATATAATTGTTCATTATTTACATGTCTATATACACACAGCCAGCAACATGCATTTTAAACCCTGAACGCTACACACAAAGAATAGTATTTATGGTAAATTATATTTCCCTTTAATTTGTAACTAAGTTTGTGCTTGTGTGTGAATCCATATTATTTTGGTAATAGTTTGCAGATTTTTATAGTAATTAGAAATACTCTTGCATTAGAGATCTAATTTTATAATATACTCAAAAAATATTAGATATTTTGCTAATTGAAATGTCAATTAATAGATATTGCTTTGTGAACAAGTATCAACTCCTTGTTTCTTTTACTGCCATGTGCTACTAGCAGCATTCCATTATTTACTATTTATTGATTGTGCATTTTATTTTCTAAGCTTGTAAACTAGAATTGCCTTCTTTAGAGAGCTTAATTTCAATTATCTGAGTGATTGATCTACCAGAACCTATCTTCAGTCAAGTCTGACGTTCAAAATATGTTTGAAATTTTCTAGAAGTGTAGTTACATTGTTGAATGGTCAAATTGTTCTTTAGAAACCAAATCCCTTGCATCTAAAATAAACTGGTACAAGACTAGAAAGTGGTTTTATATGCCAGCCTCTACTAGCTACTAATATCCAGCATCCAAATCTCTATAATTTGCCACCAAGCATGTTTACAACTAATCAATTCAATTTCATTCCAGACATTGATATTGTTGACTAAAGTGTGGAAACCAAAACAAATCAATGCTGGATTAGTAACTTCACTCAAAACCCTTTAACATAAAACTTATAAAATGTAAAAGATCTGAGGACGTTGAATGAGGTGTACAGATATTTTCCTAATCAGTTTCATCAGCCAAATAGAATGTGGAAAAAAGTAATGAGGGATTGCCTTAACCTAAATAATATCATTTTAAAAAATGCTTGGATGTAAATTTATCTTTTTATCAGGAAAAGAAAGATGATTGTGTTATTTGAGCTTACATAGGCTGGTGGAGGAGTTGATTTTCCACGATTGGATACAATAAACTCATTTCATTATTCCTGTTACGTCTTGCTATTGTTTTCTATTTACTGCCACTGACATTGGACACATAAGTTTTTTTGTTATTACTCTGTGATCATTAATATGGCTCCAAAGAAATAATATTTATTTGTGTATTCAATTAACAAAGCTCTTATATAATAAAGGCAATGGGTATTTGTAAAAGACGTGGCATTTATAACTGAAAGATCACTGGTTACTGCTAAGTTATTGTGGTTTTATTTTAACTTAGACATATTCTGTCAGGCTAGCTGGAAAGATAGAGACAGAGAAAGAGAGACAAGAGAGAAAGAGAGATAAAAGAGAGAGGCTTGGAGAACAAGAAAGAGAAAAACAGGCATACACTTAAAATTAAACAATTCGTTGTATAAATGATATGTAAATGATACAAAACACTGACATTTGGAATGCTCTAAAAGATATTTGGAAATATGAATCAAAACATTCATTAGGAAAAATAAACACATAAAATCTTAGGATTGATAGAGAGAGAGAAAGAGAGACAGGGAGAATGAGAAAGTGAGAGAGAGAGAGAGAGAGATTTTAAAAGTCCTATGAATGCCTTCTTTAATTCTTTTCTCACAATGTTCTCAGGAAATAGTATTATTTTCTTTTTTTAACATTAAAAATAATTTAGAATTATTTTCAACTTCATGCATATTTATAATATTCCAAGGAGAAAAAAATCAATTTTCTTTATGTTCAAAAGGTTTTATGCTATTTGTAAATGGGAAATAGTTGATCTATTAAAAGGAAAATAACCACTATTATTACACATTCTATGTAGCTTCTTCATTTTAGCTATTTTTTTCCATGCTACTAGTGCAGGAAGAAGGTATTTCTTGTGCCTCTATATCTACTATATTTATTATTAGTAGTAGTAAATTTGCATAATTTTGTTGAGCTTTTAAAATAGCAAGCTCAGGGTATCTACCACTTTGAAGTTCATAATAATGTCTCTAAATCATTCATGTTTAATTTAGTGGTAAACAATCCATACATAAATCTACTGAGAATTCATTAACTATGCAACAAGTCCCATTTGAAACATATCTTAGTATTCTGTGTACATTTTATGTTTCACTCTACAAGATTAATTTATCAAAACACACGGCTTCTCACTGAATCATTTACACAATTATTCAAACATTAAAAAGCTTCATGTTATAATGTCCAATCATACTGTTATCTCCCTTAACTCTTAACTAATTTATTCACACTCCCAGCTATGATTTAAGATAGTTTCTAATAGTTTTATTCTGTGCCTTGTATGCAGTAAATCAATGCAAATTCATGTTAGAAGTAGAAACCACCAAGTATTAGCAGATTGCTGCCTAGTCACAATTCAGCCTTCACTACCCATGTTATGATGGGGACCCATTAGGAAATCAAAAAGGTACTAAATTCTTTTTACTTTTATTCAGGGAATATTCTGTGCTTTTCATAGATAGGTTAGGGGCCTGAAAATAATGAGACAGAACTAAATTATACATAGAAAATCTGGTCTTATGAAGAAATGCCCCCAATCAATCAACTAGAAAATAATAATGCAAATACAAATTTGTATACTCATTGCAAATATATATATATATGTATGTATACTCATTTACTCATTGCAATATAAAACTCTTGACTTATTGACTTAATAGACTGGATTAGAAAGAAAATACTATGTATCCAAATGGAAAATAAATAACACTGAATGGTGTCAATACTTTCCTAATATGTAGGTGTAATATAGTCCCAAATACTAATCGTTTGGATATATATTTTTTCAAATCCAGTAATGCTCTATCTCCCCTTTGCCTTTCTGTTGAATTAGTAATATTCTTTTTGGATTCATTGGAATGTTGATAATGTTTTCTTAATAATAAAATATTAAACTTGTTATTTTAAACAGTATGATATTAAGTTTTTAAAAATATATTTTCTTGGCATAACACTTATCTAAAAGCATTGATGACTAGTTTTTAAATTTTAACTTTCTCATTGCTTTTAAAATGATAATATTAATTTGCTCAGGGAATTTACTATATTACCTTGATATACAGTCAGTATTTAAAAATTTTGCCTGAACACTTAAAAACTTAATTCACAATAGAGAACCTAGAATGAGACCCACACAAATATAATTAGGGTTCATTGACAAAGGAATACAAGGCAATTCAATGGAGAGAAGATAACCTTTTCAACAACAGTGCCCAAACAACCAGCCATCCTCATACAAGATAATTAATCTAGACACAAAATTTATTCCTTCACAAAGATTAACTCAAAATGGATCATTGATCTAAATGTAAAACACAAGAATATAAAACTCCTACAACATAAAATAGAAAAGCTAGACCAAAAACATCTTTCATGAAAGAAAATACTGTTAGACTTTATTAAAATGAAAACCTTCTGCTCTGTGAAAAACACTGAAAAGACAAGCCATCAAATGGAAGAAAATACCTGCTAAACACATATCTGATAAAGGAAAGGACTTACATATAAAATATACAATGAACTTTCAACAATAAGAAAACAACACAATTTAAATTGGGCAAACGATCTGAACCGGCATCTTACCAAAGAATATACAGATGGCAAATAAGCATAAGAAAAGATGTTCAACATTATATGTAATTAGGGAATTGTAACTTAAAACAACAATGAGAAAACATTATACAACTCTTAAAATGGCTAAAAGTAAAAAATACTGACAATACCAAATGCTGGAGAGCATGTGGAGCAATAGGAACTCTCATTTATTGGTGGTAATGCAAAATGGTATAGCCATTTTGGAGGAGTTTGGTAGTTTCTTACAAAGCTAAATATAGTCTCACCATATGATCTAATAATCACACACTTAGGTATTTACCTAAAAGCTAAATATAGTCTCACCATATGATCTAGTAATCACACACTTAGGTATTTACCTGAATGAGTTGAAAATATGTTCACACAAAAAATCTGCACATACTTGTTTATATAGCTTTGTTCACAATTGCCAAAACTTGGAAGTAAACAAAATGCCCTTAACAGATGAGTGGATAAACAATTATGATACATCCATTCCAAGGAATATTATTTAATGATTAAAATAAATGTGTTATCAATCTATAAAAAGACATAAAGGAAACCAAATGCATATTACTAAGTGAAATAAACCAACCTAAAAAGGCAACATACTGCATAATTATACATATATGGCATTCTGGAAAATGGAGACAGTAAAAAGATATGTGTGGTCCAGGGGTTGGGAAAGAAAAAGGGAGGGAGGAATAGATAAAGTAGAGGAGACTTTTAGGACACTGAAACTATTCTTTAGTATACTCAAATGATGGAAAACTGGCATTATATATTTGTCAACTCCCATACAATGTAGAATACATACAGTGTATCATAAGGTAGACAATGAAGTTTTGTTGGTAATAATGTATCAATTATCAGTTTAATTCAATTATGAATAACAATTGTAACATATGAATTACACTAATGGAAGATGTTAAAAATAGGGGTAATAGTGTGGAGTGGGGAGGTGTAGAACTCTCTGTACTTTCTGCTCAATTTTTCTATTAACTTAAAACTGCCCTAAAAAATAAAGCCTAACAAAAAAATTCTGAAAAAAGGAGAAAGTCAAGACAATACCAATTTTCTACTGTAAGTTCATGCCCAGTTTATTAATCATGCTGCTCAAGTACTTGAAGTGCGTTTTTGTCTATTTTATGTCAGAACTGATAGTGTTCTATTGAAATTTCATTACATTTGCATTTCTGTTTTTTGTATTTTTTAGCAATACTTAAAAGATTTGCTTTGCCAATTTTTATATTTTGTTCTCTGCAATACTTTAACAATCTCTTAGGGGTTTAATAACAAAAATAAAATTTAAAAATTAATATAACTAATTGGATTATTTTCCTTTCCATCTATTCAGAATCACCACTCCCAAGGTGTTTCCTTTAATATGTATGAATATGTGCTCAAATTCACAAATGCTTACAAGTTGCAGTATGATCAGTCATAACCACAGTCCTATCCATCACATTTAGCCTCATCATGCTAGTAGAATATGATAAAAACGTATCCTGAACTTGGAGTTATCTTCAATATATGAAGGCAGTTTTTCAAATACCTCCAGAAATGATGACAATTCCTTCCTAAGCTATATAGAGATCTCATCCTTCACTATTTAAACTTCACTATTAAAAAGAGTCAATATTAAACTTCACTATTAAAAATATATATATTTATTAGATACATATTGCTACAAAAAAATCAAACTGTGGTTTAAAACAACACCCATATATTACATTATAGCTTCTGGGACATGTCTGGACATAGCTTAGCTGAGCTCTTTGCTTAAGGTCTCACAAAGCTACAATCAAGGTGTTGGCATTTGCGGTCTTAACCAGAGTCTTGACTAGGAATAAATCATCTGCCAAATTCCCTCAGGTTGTTGGCAGAATCCATCTCCTAGGGCTTATAGGAATTAGGTCTCCATTTTCTTGCTGGATGTTGGCCGATGGCCACATTTAAGTTCAGGGGCCGCCAGCAGTTTACTGATGCATGACCCTCTCCTTAGTTCACACCCCGGCTGTTTGTTTCCTCAAGACCAGCAGAAGACTGTCTTTCTTGAGTCTGCTAAACAGAATCATATGTTGTGAAACATAACTGAGGTAGTGATATTCTGTCACCTTTGCTCTTCAACATAACCTAGTCAGGGCACCCTAGATTGTATCTACCATAGGCAAATTTAAAAGGTTGTACTTAAGTTTCTATATATGTAATTTTACTCTCCTTTTGTTGGCGGGGATTCTACTTTTGTCAAGTGACATAGGGTAACAAAAAACTTGCTCATTTATTTTGTTTTACTGATACATAAAATTGCTCTATTTTGTTATAATGCTTTTCACACTCAGAAATCTTAGTTGTCTGCAACTAAACTGATACTTCTAATTTATTTGGGTTCATATATGACTCATATGTTTTCTTGTTTTGTTTTTGTTTTTTTTTTAATTTGCCTTTCTTTGTATCTTTAAGCATGTTCTTTTTGTTTTTATATTGTTTTGTTTTATCATTTATTTATTTTTGAGTGAGAGAGAGGGAGAGACAGAACGTGAGAGGAGGAGGGGCAGAGAGAGAGGGAGATACAGATTCTGAAGCTGGCTCCAGGCTCTGAGCTGTCAGCACAGAGCCTGATGCGGGGCTCGAACTCACAAGCTGCGAGATCATGACCTGAGCCGAAGTCTGATGCTTAACCAACTGAGCCACCCAGGCGCCCCATATGATTTATTTATTTTAAATAAAAAGGATTATATTTAAAATATACAACATGATGCTTTGATATACATTTACAGAATGAAATGAAAGCCTTAAAAATAGAAGTATCATATGACTCAGCAATCCTTCTTCTGTGTACACACCCAAAGGAAATGAAATCATTACCTAAAAGAAACATCTGTGTTCCCATGTTCACTATAGCATTATTTACAATGTCCAAGATATAAAAAATCTGTAAATGGATGAATGGATGACTAATTGTGATATACAAGCACACACACACACACACACACACACACACACACACACAGGAACATTATTCAGCACTTAAAAAGAGGGAGATCCTGTTATTTGCCACAAGATGGATGAAACTGGAGGGCGTTATGCTAAGAGAAAATTCTGAACATAGAAAGAAAAATCCTGCATGATTTCACTTATGTGTTATACCTAAAAATATTGAATACATAGAAGCAGAAAGTAGAATAGTGGTTAACAGAGGCAGAAGGTGGGGGAAATGGGGAGAGGTTAGTCAAAGGGTACAAAGTTACAGTTATATAGGATAAATCAGTTCTAGCAATCTAATGTACAGCATGATGACTAGAGTCAATATTACTACACTGCATACTAGAAATTTGCTAAAAGGGTAGATTTCAGGTGCTTTCCTCTCATTCTCTCTCCTTCTTTCTCTCTGTCTCTCTCACTCACACACACACACACACACACACACACACACACACACAGCAACTCCAGGAAGAGATGGATGTGTTAATTAAGCACATTCTTTTTACACAATAAATTGTTGCATTGTATTTTTAAAATCTAATTGATCTGAGTGTCTCTGTGCTTGACTGAACACTGCTGACCTTTAGAATGTCATCTCCATACAGTGTTCCATTCCTAACTCACTCCATCCCTCTATCCCCATTGTATCACCATCCTATAATTCTATTTGGTCAATTGAAGAAGAAGGAGGAGGAAGAGGAGGGGGAGGAGGAGGAGGAGGAGGAGAAGGAGAAGGAGAAGAAGAAGAAGAAGAAGAAGAAGAAGAGGAGGAGGAGGAAGGACATAGAGTGCGAGGAGGAGGAGGAGAAGAAGAAGAACAACAACTTATTATTTAGAGATGACTTATTAATTACTGCTAAGCAATTTATACTCCCAACTCACCACAGCTCTTAAACAAGACAGAGGAAATTTTCATTTTACTCAAATTTGTCATTCACTAAAGGTTTAAGAATCATTAGATTCTATAAAATCATAACCTTTTCTTTTGTGCAATGTAATATTACACAGCTATAAAAAGGATGAGATAATGCCATTTGTGACCACATGGATGGACCTAGAGAATATTATGCTACATGAAAAAAAGTCAGACTGAGAAAGATAAATACCATATTATTGACTCATATGTGGAATCTAAAAACCAAAACAAATGAATAAACAAATAAATAACAGAATCAGACCTATACAGAGATAAACTGATGGTTGCCAAAGAAAAGGGGGGTTGGGAGGATGAGCAACATTGTGAAGGGGGGTGAAAGATACAGGCTTCCAGTTATGGAATGAATAAGTCACAGGAATAAAAGGCACACCGTAAAGAATATTGTCAGTGCTGTTAGAATAGCACTATGCGGTGTCAGATGGTAACTACACTTACAGTGAACATAACATATAGAGATGTTGAGTCACTATATTATACACCTGACACTAATATAACACTGTGTATCAACTATATTTAAATAAAAAAAAAGAAAAAAAAGAATCTCTAGATTCTTAGCTCTGTTAGGATTTCATAAATTTATGTATTTAATGTCATTTTCTCTATATGATTTGATACTTCAAAATATTTTTTCATAATTACCTTACAATACTTTCTCTATCACACTATCATTTTCACATAATTTATGCAGAATTCCCAAGGAGAAATCTGAGTAGACCAGCCATTATAACATGTTTCTAACACAATGTCCTTTTGCCTATCTAGAGCTTAATTTTTAAAAATATTCTTCTACATTTCCTTTCATTATCTTTTTTTCCCCTAAAAATATAATACTTGAACACGCACATATGAAAATAGAATTTTTATTATTTTGAACATATTTCTGGCATGTCATATGCATCACGTTTTGCATCAGCACAAAACAAAACCAAAACCAAAATAGAACAGAAAAGTTCTCTTTTCTAACCAGGCTCATACTTATCTTTAACTCTTGCTTCTAGATTACATACCTTTGAGGATTAGTCCTGATTCAGATTTAAAACTAGAAAACTATGCAGGCAAAGAGGTCAGAGAGGAACTGGCATTGTGTTCATAACTTTATTACCCATATAAATTCCCCTGCCTTTGTGAAGCCTTAAAGTTAGGGCTAAGAGTAAAGGCTTTGATGTCTGTGGTCAGCAGAGCAATGCCCCTCCCCTCCCCCAAAGACACTTAGGCCTTAGTGCCTGGAACCTGTGGATAGCTTACATCATACGGCAGAGTTGAGGTAACTTTGCAAGTGGAAGTAACTTCACTGATCCGCTGATGTTCTGAAAGCAAGATTAGCCCAAAATATCCAGGTAGGTCCAATGTAATCATAAGGATCCTAAATAAATCTAGAGGAGGCTGTGCCTATGAAGAACCTTAGACTCTGCCTGTGAAAAGGACTTAGCCCACAGTTACTGGCTCTGAAATTGGAGGAATGGGGCCACATGCTGAGAAATAGAGGCACCCTGTAGAAACTGGAAAAAGGCATCCGGCATAGTGGACGAAATGGACCATGCACTGGAGCCTTCCCCAGTGAATGTAGCCTGGCTGACAGTTTGACTTTAGCCCAGTGATGGCTACTTCTAACTTCTGACCTCCAGAACTGGAAGGAATAGATTTGTGTTGCTGGAAGCAACTGAACAGCAATTCATGGTAGAAATTAACAAAAACTAGTAGAAAGTAGAAATTGATACACTGTCTTACTGAACCAGGACTGAGTTCTCAGGTCTGCCGCTTAGTCACTTAGGGTCATGGGCCATGATTCATAAAATCTCTGTGCCTGAGTTTCTTCAAATACAAAATAAGGATAATGATAGTTTCCCATCAGAAGTGTCATTTTAAATGAGATTATGTATGAAATCCATCTGCCAAATGATAGTGTAAGCACTTCTGAAATGTTAGCTATTTTTTTTTTTTGCTTTTATTGGAAATTAGTAAGCATTATTGGTCTTGAATCTGTTGATGAACCTCAGTGCTTGAGGACCTAATCTGTGGAGTACAGATTTGCCTTATACATTGTAGACTCCTTACGAGCTGAGGTTCAAAACTACTAGGTTCTTCAATACTTGCCTGACTAACACAACTCTCTGGACATGCTACATGCCCTGATCCTTTAATCATACTTGTCCTGATATGTTCCTGGAATTCCTCTTGGGACTCTTTTTTATCACATATCCTTAATATCTGCTTTCTGCTATGTGCTTTTCTGACTGTTTTTAATCGGAGGTCTTGTTCTGTTACTACAGCCATTGATTTGGATTAGCCTTTTCTCATTGCTAACCCATTTCCTGCCTAATGCTGCTTATTCCACTCTACTGGTTCCAATCCTTCCGCCTGCCTCTGTGATCTTTACTTCTTACTTGTGTGTGTAAAGAAAAAAATGAATATGAAAATAAAACAATTAGTAGCCTTTACAAAGTAATAGTGCTAAATAAACTCAGTGATAACATCGTAATTCAAAAATATGTTGTCAAGTCTTAAAACTGAGTCAAAACTCTGCAGTTCAATTTCACTGGTAAGGAAAAAATACCTTAGATTTCAAAATTTTTACAGAACAATTAGAGGAAAGAGATTTTCTAACAGAACACTTCTAGAGCATGTATGTTAGCATACATAGAATTTGGAAAGGCAAAAATATGTACAAGTACATGTAGGGATTTTTTTTCCTCTTTGGCTTACATATTCTGCATAGGTAAATATTTTACTTATCTTTGGTGGGGGAGGAACAAGGTTAAGGAAAAAAAAACCTTATCCAAGGGCTTATTGAAAAGTTTTAATGACTGACTCTTTGCTTAAATTGTCATACCTACATTTACCGCTGAGTTTTAAATATTCTTAAACCTACAAAATTTAATTAGATACAATGGGACATTAAAACAGGACATCTTTCTTGTAAATATCCCACTGTTCAGTTGTGCAAATCTATCAACTCTTGTAAAAATTCATCAATGTGATATCTATATTCTTTTATGTCCTTTTATTTCTATTTAAGAGTATATGGGTTTGCTGCCATTTTCCCATTTGTTATTCACTAAATAGTAAAGAGTTCTGTAAATGTTTTTGGTTTTCCTATAAAAATTCTCTAAAAAATGTTCCTCAAATATGAAGGCTCAACATTAACAAAACTAAGACATAATAATGAAAATCAGTATTTCACATTTGATGGAAGTATATACTTAATTTGCAGTACCTTAATATACATTTCAAATGTAATGCAAAGTTTGCAACTTGATGATCCACAGATCAGTTCTGGCATTAGATATAGTTTAGCCATTTAAAAATCAACTTATTGTTTTTTTTTTAATGGAGGGGTATCTCACAAGTATTTGAGGGTATTTTTTCAGTTGGTGGTTGTTTTTGTTGTTGTAGAACCTGGAGTCTCAACTTTCCTCACATATTGATAACTGACCAGAAGGAGGGATGATCCCTCTGTGTGGGCCAGGTACTCTCAGATGGTCACTTTTCCTGCCACTCCCTTCCTATCACAAGAAGTCCTCTTTTTTCCCTATGTACTAATTGTTTGACCAAATAGTTAGTTGACTAAATTAATTTATAAGAAATGGTTCTGACCTAATATTCCAGACCTAATATTATCTACTATGAATAAGAAAAAGCCACACAATGACTATCAGTTTCTGACATAGCCTTACCCTGTCAAATGATAAAGATTGATCTAGTCCTAGCCCTTAAAATAAGCTCTTTCAGCATTGTCCACATTTTTTGCCTCATTCAATTAAATCAGTTGTCAGATCTCTGTTCAGATGGTGTTTACTTTAAATGATCTGTACAAAATGATTTTCCAGATCATTTGTATGTATACAAAACACAATTCAAATATAAGCAATTTTGTTTTAGTACGATTCAAACAAAAGAATGTCTATAGGTAAAATGATTCAGGGAATTTTTGTGACTATTCATTTTTCAGACTCTCAAGCAATTTTCCAATGTCTTACCAAGATTTTTTTTTCTATTGACAAAATTGCTCCTTCATTGCCCCTTAAATTTCACTTCAACATTGAATACATTTTTAATGCAGTGGAAATGAACTATTACTGAACTATCAATTTAACACCATTCTGGACATAAAGCCTGACTCATGGCAACAGAAACTCCTAGTTGTCCCTCAATTTCCATTTTTCACCTTTGCCCTTTGGTAATAGAACATCAGTTTTAGCTGAATACTAGGCTGGCAGAAAACTGACCACATTTCTCACCTTCCTTCCAGCTAATTATAGTCATGATGCTAGACTATACATCTAACTTCCAAACCATATCTTTAAGGTGATTGTGATTCCCTCCACTTTCTCCCTTCTCAATCTTCTATATACAGAATGGTACATATACCAAAGTATTCAGCTTGATGAAATTTCATAAACAACACATCCATGTAAACAGTCCCACGATCAAGTAACAGACTATATCATAATTCTGGAAACCTCTTTCCTGTTTCCTTCCATTTCCTGTTTATCACCTCCTCTACCCCACATCTGGGAGAATTCTATGCTGCCTTCTGGTAGTATGGACTAGTTGTAGTTGTTTTTTCCAAACTTTATATAAGAAAATCATATGGTAATATATTTTTTGTGTGTCTGTATTCTTTTGTTCATCCCTATGTTTCTCAGATTATTCCTTATTTATGTGCAAACTTGGAGTTCACTTCTATTGCTACACATAATTCCAATGTGTGAATATAATAAAATTTGGGATATATATATATATATACATATATAATATACATATTATTTATAATATATGTATATATTCCATATAGAAGAAAATCGTACATATTTATATATTCTGTTACATATGTAGAATATATAGACATATATACATATTACATATAGAATATAGAATACATATAAATGTAATCCAAAATAGGTCGCAGTTGATTTAGAATAATAAAATTATATATAGTTGGTGGCTGATATTCAGAAAGAATAAGTCTGAATTCCAACTGCATTTTAGACATGTTGAAACACACTTAGTAGTAAAATGTGCTTTTATTTTCTTATATATTAATAATTATAATAGCAATGCCAATTTCAGACTGCTACACTTTTTATAAGGTGTTTTACATTCAATAATTGTTAAAAATCTCTTTTTGTGTGCTAAGAGTATATCAATTTTGCCAAATAAATATAAGGTGAAAATATAAGAAGAATCTACTATTTTTAAGATATCCTTTGCCAATGTTTATAGTATATATTTCCATGTTAAAACCTATGAAATTAACAAATTCATCTTACATATCTTTGAGGAAGTTATAATATAAAAATATTTTATCAAGGAGTCTCCAAAGGTAAATTAAAATATTTTTTATAGCATGGATTCACAGACACAGATACACACACACACACACACACACACACATATACAATACAATAAAAAACAGAAAGTAAAAATAGAAAATAAGAGATCATTAGGAATTGATTTAGGGCAATGGTATAGTAGTGTGTTTCAGCATTTTAATCTTTATACTTCGAATCCAGGTCTCCTATTTTTTTCTTGGCCAAATTGTACTAGACAGAATCTTGCACTTTTTTATACTTTATTTTCTTTAATGCTAGTATCCTCTTAGATGTTAGCTCAGATCTACATCCCATTCATTTCTTCAGAAAATATTTGTAATTTCAAACTCTGCCAGGTTTGGGAGATGAGGACAGTGTTTTCTTCTTTTTGATGTAGCCGATTTAGGATTGTCGTCTAAAAGAACAAATATCCTGCCATGGTGCTCACCACGGTAAATTCTCACCCCATGGCAGAGGACATAGACTGTGATGGCACATCTAATGGTAGAGTGTGTAGCAAAGACCATGTTGGCTTAAGCCAGTGAGAGATAAAGATAATAAGGATGGTTAATTTTTCCAATAGTAGAGTATAAGCCAGTGGCCTAGAGTTTTAGTTCAACTGTTGCTCATATCAGCTTTAGAGATAAGCTGCATGTTTAACAATTAATGGATCAAGGAAATCACACCAGAGATAAATGCACTCCCAGCTAAGTCATCCCCCAAAAGCTGGGTCTATGTGTGTCCTTTTGCCCTAATGCTGTAACAACATATAATTCACTCAATTCTCCTTTCATAAGCCTAGAAATTCTTTCACAGAGAGAAGCAGAGAAAGGTTATCTGAGAAATTTAGCAGTTTCAAAAATAGCCTGAACAACAAATGCAATTATAAGAATGAATTTAATAGCAGACATTATAAAAATTCATAACTGTTTTAAAATCTATTTGAGTTTTTAATAGCATTTCCTAGTTTCTTCATTTTTCTACCTATATCTTTTTAAATATACTTATTTATATATAATTTAAAAGAATTGGACATACTCTTCTTCCAATTCTTATATAAACATAAGTAAGAAGTTTTAGAAACATAAAATAATGGTTCAAGGGCACCTGAGTGCTCAGTTGGGTTAAGCATTAGACTTCAGCTCAGGTTATGATATCGTGGTTTGTGAGTTCAAGCCCTGAGTCGGGCTCTGTGCTGACAGCTCAGAGCCTGGAGCCTGCTTCAGATTCTGTGTCTCCCCGTCTCTCTGCCCCTCCTATGCTCATACTCTGTGTCTCTCTGTCTCTCAATAATAAATAAACATTAAAAAAATAAAATAAAATAAAATAATGGTTCAAATCCCAAGTCTTCCCCTTAAAATAACTGAGTGAATCTTTTTGAGCAAATCATTCAATTTGTTTGATCTTTTGCTATAAAATAAAGGATAAAAGCTGCCTCTTGGAATGAGAATTATAAAATAGGATGTGATTATGTGTTAGTTGTAACATATGCAAAAAGTGAATTTATTTATCTTTGCTTTCATACAGCATATTTTGGGAGGATTAAACAAAGAGCTGAAGCATCACATTTCTAATTAAGGCAATATTTTCTGTAATGCAAACATAAAGATAGAGATATATAGTTCCTATAACATGACTAAGAATGGAGTGTAATTCTGGTGATTAATTAAATATTCCAAATTTACTGAATGTCTTCTGATGCTAGCCAATGTGCTAAGCACTGATTTAAACTTGTTCCTTATTTTTAATCACTTATATTTTATTCGACCTACAAAATTTATGGTAAGACACAAAAATGCCAACACATGATGTTAATGAAATAAAATGTTCAGCACAGTAATGAACCAGTAATGGGGGCAAACCTGTTCTATATTACACAGAAATGACACATTTATTCAGCTTGATGAAAATGCTTACCGAGAATTTACACATTTTCTTAACATCTGCAAATTCAGCAGTAACTATATGACATCCTCTAATTTACAAAAAAAAAGTGTCTAGACATGACAATAAGATAAAATAAAAATTGTTCATTTTCAGGTAACAGAGCATATTTTTAATACTGACATGTCCTTTGAAGTCATGTAATTACTGTATCCAGTGAATCATGATCTTTTACTAAGACACTTTTCTATTCTGTATGTAAAAACAATTTTCAGAGAAATATTTATTTTGCTTTGCAGTAAACCTGGCTTCTCTTATTGGCCTAAACCAGTTTCTTTAGAAAATAATGTATTTTGTGAAAGAGTGCATCATTTATAACAGAGGACAAGTCTATTATACAAAGCAACTGGATGAGGAGGATTTCAGAAGTTCTTTTAAAAATACACCATTAAGGAAAGTCACAAAGTTATTTTCAAAATACCATTTCTCCCTTTAAAATTTAACTTCAAGTATTGAATGCAGTTAAATAGAAAATAATAGATGAAAAATAATAGATCTCTAAAAGTTTCACTCTTTTTTATTTCTTCGTTAAAAATTTTTAATGTTTATTTATTTTTAAGGGAGGGGGAGCAGAGAGAGAAGGAGACACAGAATCTGAAGCAGGCTCCAGATTCTGAGCTGTCAGCTAGAACCAACGAATCATGAGATCATGACCTGAGCCAAAGTCAGAAGCTCAAAGGGCTGAGACATCCAGGTGCCCCAAAAGTTTAACTCTTTTAACAGTAAGAGCATTTAAAAATCTGAATAGATTCTTAAAAACACTTCTGTTTACTGATGACCTAAGATAGGGTGCTATTTTCTTATCCAGCTGTTTTTACTCTATCATATATTGAATTTATACCTAATATCACTCTAAAAATGATACCTGCCAAGTCCCCCAAATCCAATAGCCAAGTAATTGGCGATTAGACAGAATTATGTAAGTTTTGTGATTCCAATTTCACTAACTCAGAATTAGTTATTGTTGGCTTCATAAATAATATCTCTCTCCCTCTGTCTCCACAGTCCCTTTCTCTTTTCTCTGTGCATGCTCTCCTTTTAGTCTTGTGATATCCTTTCTATGGTTGGTTCTTCTATTTTTAAAATTATGAATTATATACACTATTCCTCTAGGGTTTTAAAAAACTAAATTAGTTAAATCATGGAGCCAATTTTGGTCATACTGTAATTTCTTGTGTATTAATTTTTATAAGTAAAGAAATCTTTCTATATTCTTTTATAAATATCCATTTTAACCCCCTTAACACCAGAATTTTTTAACATTCTTGGCAGGATTTACCCCAAAATCATGTATTTAGTTGAAAAATATTGAGCTGAAATTGCAACCTTTAATGATTAAGGTTTGGCTGAAATTTTTCATTTTGAGGCCTCCTGAATATATTCTTTTTTCATCTATTTCAACTCCGCTAGAATCTTAAGATATAATTACTACTCTTTCCACACTAAAAATTCCCATAGATTTCCAATATATTTTAAGTGGTAAAAAATTTATTGATAAAATAATGTACAAAATGTCCTAAAATGAGTCCAATGATTTTAATATTAGTAATAACATTGATATCGGATCAGATCCAAAGCTTCCACATTATGAAGATGCATTGGTTTCAAGCTACTGATTGAAAATGATAGGAGTGGTACACTCCCATCCATAAGGTAGAAGTTGTAAGCCTTGGCTATAGGCCAAGATATGGTTATGTCATAATTCGGTTGGACCTTATCTCTTATCCCAACAAAAGACAGGCTAGAGCTCCTTCTAAACATGAATCTTAAAATCTTAGAGCCAAAGGGCCGGAGGTCCCATTTTCTGATTTGATACCTTGCACTGCCAGGTTCCTGCTTGATATCTCAGGGCATTATATATATATACTACTACATTTTATATATATAGATAGCTGTTTCATAATAGCTACCTAAAAACTCACTGGCATAGCACCACAACCATTTATTTTGCTCAGTGAGTATAGGGCATTTAGGCTACTTTTTTTTTGTCACATCTGGGCTCATCCTATGCATCTGTAGTGTGCTGCCAACGGACTACATGCTACAACCTAGGGTAGTTTATCTCACATATTTGGAGGTAGGCTGGTTTCGGGCTGGGTCGTACACCTCTCCTTCACTTCCCCCTCACACTAGCCTGGGCAAGATTCCAGCAACAAGAGAAGCTTGCAAGGTCTTTTTAGGCCTAGGAGTAGAATTGCATTGATGCCATTTATGACACATATTATTAAGTCACAAACCAGCCTGAATTGAAGGGTCAAGGAAATAGATACTACTTTTCTGTTGAAGGAAATGAAAAATCAGTATACAAGAAATATTTAAGATCACCATTATATAAGTTATATTCATAACAAAACACTACCATGTATACCTTAAATGTAACAATCTTGTATTTATCAATAATACCTCAATAAAGCCAGAAACACACACACACACACACACACACACACACACCTGCCACATTATCTATCAAACAGAAGATACTAAATAGTTATAGTTAAATAAATAAATAGTAGCTATTAATATAACTGTTTATTTCATTGGATAGGAGAAACATATTATTCAATATTTTCTATGTGCCAGATCATGTTCTAAATGTTTTAAATTATTGACTAATTTTATTTTATGAACAACCTATTGATATATATTCATTCAGCAAATATTTATTTAGAGGTTACCATATGTGAGGCACTGTTCTAGGAACAGGTTATACCAGAGAGAATGGGATAGAAAATCTTCCTACCTTAACTGAGTTTGCTTTCTAGTAAGAAAGATGGACAATACTCAAAACATATGATAATCATTTGACCTGTTCACAGTTATATAACTAACTTTGAGCAATAAAATGCAAGTGGAAATAATTTGTTATTTCTGGACAGAAAGTTAAGGGCCATTACACATGTTGTCACAATCCTTCTTCTTTTAGAACTGAGACCAGAAAAGATCTAGATGGTAAATGCTTATTCACCCTGGGTCTGGAGTGAGAGTAATGAAAACAAACACAGTTGACCCATAATACATACATGATTGAAAAATAAGCCTTTGTTATTTTAAGCCCAGGGATTTTTCAGTTTGATTTAAATATTGCAGCATATCCTGGCTTATTTTAGTTGTTAAGCATATAAATGTCAAGTATTTCATATAGTGATAAAATGATAGGAGGAGAAAGATACCAGAATAGAGACTAGGAGGTATTGTGTGACACAGTATTCCTTCAATTTAGGGTGACCAAAGAAATTTTGTAAATCCCAAATCACATTGAGAAAATTGAAGTAGAAAAAGTGAGGTGGAATAATAAGATTGGGTCAAGACTGAGGAACTTAGAAAGTCCAGAAAAGGAATTTATTCTTGCCCTGGTAGACCAAGAAAGAATCATTAAAAATTTTATAGTAAGAAAAAAGGTAACATGAAATAGAAAGAAAGTATATCTGAAAGAATTACATAGTACAAAACCGGGGCAACTGAGGTTTAGAAGTTAATGGAAGTTCAGACATACAGGTATATTTACACATAGAAACTTGGCTGCTGGAATTTGAATAAAACATAGGCAGTATGGCTAAAGGTTTATGTACCCTCCACACTTTATTTTTTTTTATTTTTTTTATTTTTTTTTCCTCCACACTTTAAATTGGAGATTTAATATTTATTCTTGGATTCAACAATTATTTTGCCAGTTCCCATTCCATTAGGCACAAAAGTAAAAGATCTTCAGGAGTTTACAGTATAAAGTAATATAGATTTCACATAAAATATTCCATATATTTGTCATAAAAATGTAAGAATAGTTTTTATAGTTATTGATAGAATAATTTATTTTATAGAATTTTACACTGAAAAAGTTGTTCACATATTTATTGGCTTTGGAGGATCTTTGGTAACTTGTTCAATGGTTACGTCCATAAAGTCCATGGATCAAGATTTATTATGGCGTATGTTCAAGTGTTTCTCTCTATTAACAAATATATTGGTGGCTACACAGTGTTATTATCCTTAAGGATATCCATGTCCTAATCCCCTATGAATATGTCAATTTGCGTAGCATTTTGAAAAAGATGAAAATTAATGAAGTAAATGCAGATGGCACTCATAGTCTCATAGTTGGAAGTTTCTAGTCTCTCCTCTCAGTAATTGATAGTAGAAGGCAGACAAAAAATGATTAAGACAAATAGAAGACTTGATCCCTCTTCCATTAAGGAAAATGATATTCCTTAGCATGTATTTACACAAAAATATACACTAAATCATATACAGAAAATCATATAAATAAAAAACTATACCTCAAAACTAATAAATAACATATTATCAGTTATAAAGGAAACATTCATCAAGATAGACTACACTCTGAGTAAACATTACATTTCATAAAATTTTAAACCCCTTTTTTAAGTTTATTTATTTATTTTGAGAGAGAAGAGAGAGAGTATGAATGGGTGAAGGGCAGAGAGAGAGAGAGGGAGAGAGAGAATCCCAAGCAGGCTCCATGTTGTCAGCGCAGAGCCTGGTGTGGCATTTGATCTCACTAACCGTGAGATCATGATAAGCTGAAATCAAGAGTCAGAGGCTTAACTGACTGAGCCGCCCAGAAGCCCCAACATTTCATCAAATTTTAAATGACTGAAATTATACAGACAAGGTTATCTGCCCACACAATATTAAATTCAAATCCAACAATAAAAGCAAGTCTGGAATATATCCAAGTTTTTGAAAACAGCACAACATACTGCCAGGGGATCCATGATTCAAAGAAGAAACTAAAGGCAAGCTAGAAAATATTTTGAACTTAATGAAAAGCAGAACATACCAAAACCCATCTATCCACAAAACAATTCTATCAATGGAAAGGTATACTTAACAAATAAGTACATCAAACAACTTATCACAGTTAGCATCTATAGAAATGTCATGATGAGAGTATATACTCTTGATATGATGAAAATGGCACTTTATCTCTTAGGTTTTCTCTCCAAATCCAAAACTCAGTTCAATCATGAGAACAAACCCAATAAAAGAACACTTTACAAAATATCTAACTAATACCCCCTCAAAACTATCAAGGACCTCGAAACAGGGAAAGTTAGAGAAACTGTCAAAGTCTAGAGGAGCCTAAAGAAACATGAAGTTGAATAGAATGCAGTAATGGGATCTTGGAATGGAAAAGGATGTTAAGGAAATCTGAATAAAGTATGGAATATAGCAAATAATAATGCATTAATAGTGGTTTATAAATTGCAATAAGTGTACCATACTTGTACACTTACAAGTGTACATTGATAATAGGGAAATTGGGGTGAGTTATATGGGAACAATTTATACTACCCATTATACTATTAAATTAGATTTTTATGTAATTCAAAAGCTGTTCTAAAATTTAAAGTTCATTAAAAAATTCTAATCTGTTAATGATCAGCTGAGCTGAACGACAGTCACAAGAAACATCTCCCAAATGCCTACTGTGTGCCATACTCTATGTGAAGTTCTCAGTTGCAAAGGGAAATCAAACATCCTATAATTAGAAGGATTGTTAGTTTAATTATGAGGTGTCTTGATGAGTAAATTGCAATTAGCATTAAGTGTGTAATCAGGAAATCTCTGCATTTATTGCTGATAATTGGGATGGTTAATGTTCTACAAAATATCTTGGTGCTGATCAATTAAGAAGCTATTTTCACCTCTGGTTTTATGAGTAAAAGATCATTCACCATAAAGGACTTAAACTACTCTTATTTTCCATACCTGGTAGAGAGAACACATATTCTCAGTTTTCCTATATTCAGATTACAATTTGAAGGAGAAACGGGGTGGGGGGAGAAATGCCATCACACAGGTATTTCCTCTAAAAATTAAATCTAATAGCTGATGTTTTGCAAAGCAAATTGAAAAACAGCAATTTTTAATAAAATAAATGAGTAAAGATTGAACAAGTGCATGCTATATTTGAAGAAATACTTAGACAAACAATGAAGAATCTGTAATAACAATAAATAACATTTGCGTAGTGCTTCTCGTGAACTTTACATAAACTAGTTCAGAACGGACTGGAACTTTTCCTAGAACTTTAGCCAAAGCAGCTTTGGAGTTATACTCTTTCATTAACCATAAGGAGATACAAGTTGATAATAAAATCAAACTTCAGAGAATAATAATTTTATCTCTTATAAATTCAATATTCTTCCTTTATTTCTTCAGTCTAATAGGTCTCATTGGCTATTGCAATTAATTTTAATATAATTTTTATTTTTAAAACTACTAGGAATTATTTAAAGCCTTAAACTTTACATTCTATACTATATTATGTAATTCTAACATAATCAGTCAGCCACCTATTTGTTGAAAGTGACAGAACCCCAAATGTTGTAAGTTTAGGCACAAGGAAATATGTTGCTTATATAAATAAACCATGGCAATGGCACATGCAGCACAGATTTAAGTATTATTGGAATAAGAAACTCAATTCTCACTTGGACTTTCTTTCTTTCTTTTCAATTGATCATCTTTAGTTTTTCTGTACATCATTCTCATTTTTTTAGACCATCCTTTAACATATTATTGGAAACACAGATGTGAATTGTCAGTAGCTTACCATCTCACTCTGTTGGCATCATAAGACTAGACAGCTCTTCTTTACTTACATAAGGTGGGTAAAACCCTTAGAAAGTACTTTGAAAGATTCATGTGACCTCTCCAAAATAAAAATGTGATCATGTTCATTGAATCTTCAAAAATATTAGTTAAGCCCCTATCACATCCACTGCAGTCTTCTCCCATTTGGGATAAAATAGCAAATAAAGATTCAGTACCTGCTATAATTATAAGCTAGTGGAGCACAAAGACAAGAAACACATAAAATTAATGTCAGGTTGTCATATGTTATCACAAAAAAAAAAAAACAACTGTAAAGGGCATGAAGAACAAAGGAGAGATGTTATGTTCAGTATGTTCAGTATAAGATGGTCAGGGAAGACTTCCCTGATAAGGCGACATTTAAGAAAAGACTTGAAGGCAATCACAACCATATGGCTCTCTCCATATGGCTGGAGTGGGAAGAAACAGGGATAATCTTCCAAGGAGTGAATACCAGTCCAATTTGTGCTGGGCAGATTCTAAAATAATGGGCTAACTATGCCAATTTATATTGCTTTTAACTTTTCCTTCCTTTGCAATTGCCATTTTTGGAATATCCTGATCATTGTTAATGTTTAAAATTATGCTTAGTGTATGCAACATAGAAATTATTTATTCTCTTAAAGTTTGCAAAAAGAAATACTGACCTGACAAATAATTTTAACAGGTCACCTAAAAACATATAGAAGACAATGCCCATTTATTTTTCCATAATGAGAAATATATGCTAGTCATAGAAAATTAGGAAAAATAGAGAAAAGGACCACAAAGACATAGTGCCATTACAGATTTCAGCATATCCTAACAATATTTCTTCTAATAAAGAAGTTATCTGCTGATTTAGAATCTGTTTTTTTTTTTCCTCACATGACTACTTCCCTAAGTGTGTTATACTCACAAAGTTCTTTCACACTCATGTAAGTAGTCTTTCATTATTTTTTTCAGTCCGTTTAGGTTTTCTTTTGTTTTGTTTTTGTATTCACTTAAATGTTTCATGCCTTTGGCAAAGTTAAGACAAGCAAATCTGGATGGTTCTGTAGGTTCATCCCCTCCTCCTCTAGGTAATTGAACAAGAACTGATTCAGCATATGTGAGTTATCTCAATCCTGCTGCTGTTCTCCAGCCTCTTTCCTTAATAAGGCCACTTCTCTGCTCCAATTGTTATATGATTGCAAGTGGCCCCCGCTCTTTGCTGTGCGAAACATATGTAGAGTGGGATTCTTCTCTACTAGACCTTGGCCACTACACATGCAAAATGATCTATGCTAACCTAAACTGTAGGGGGAAAAAGAGAATTTGAGGGACTCTGTATACTCCATTATTACTCAACCTCATAATTTTCCACAGTAAATGTATTTCAAATCTACACATACACTAGTGTTTATCTGCAACTCTTTTGCATAATTTTGAGTTGTAATTTAGTTGTTTGCTAGAAAACATTATTCATTTACACTTTTTTCTAAATTATTACATAGAAATTCTCAGAGGCATTCTACTTGGATATACTAGCACCACTCAGAAGTAAACAGCTGGCCACAGTATAGCTTCACTCATGTGTGGCCCTGAGGAAGAGAGGTAAAGAAAATTTTGCAGTTCAGAACCTAGACCTGTATGTATAATCTCCTAGGTCTTTTTTTAAAATAGTTATTATTATTTTTTTTTTTTTTAGCAAATAAGTGGCCCGAAGCAAGGAAAGAATTGATTACATGCTTGTTTTTAAGGGAAGTGTGCATATAGATGTTGTATGGCCAAAAGGATAGACAGTGCCATTTATGAAGTTATTGCCTCTCAGCTCCAAAGCTAAACTTCTAAAGTTTACTCTGAGACTTCAGAGCCGGGACTCTGCAAACTGCATTTCTAGTGTGCCAGGTGTCCTGTACTGGGTTGGCCAATGAAAGATAGAACCCTTCCTGTTTGTTCCCTATTTTCTGTTTTTTCTCCCCTGGCATCAGCAGTTCCTTTCTGTATCAGCAGGTAAACACAGTTTGCAGATTTCTAAAGCTCAGGAAATCAGGCTCACCCACCTTAGGGACTGCGACATCATCCAGCTGGCAATCCCTCACAGACCCGGTCCAAGCCTCAAAAGACCCTTCCTTCAAGCTCAGCCAATACTGTCCTCTGCCAGTGTTCCTCTGCCAAAGAGTCTATTCCTTACTAATTTCAAAAGTTTTCCTCTGTTCCCCCCACATTAGGACTGTTATCTTCTGTAGTTACTACCTCTTTATGTTAACATTCTTTTCATTGCATTTTTTTTTGTTAACTTCATAATTCTGTATCTTTAGTTGACAGTTACTGGTATTAAGTTCTCTGTGTTAAAATAGCTGGTACAGTCTCCATCTCCGGTCTGGACTCTGAAACAAACAGTAAGTATGTTTTCATATAATTAACTAAATAGGTATTTAGATAAGTACTTTAACTGTATGGATAAACACAGAGACTGAGATAGAGCTGGAGACAAAAGCTATTTAAGATTGTTTGAAAGGACACACTTTGGGCTATGAGCATGGGTTGCCCAAGTAGAGTATAAAGAATGAAGAGATACCAATGAGAAGTGTGGGGAGGAGAAAAGAAGACAGAGGAAAAGAAAAGAAAAGAAAAGAGAAAAGAAAAGAAAAAAGGAAGGCATTAAAACATTTGTATAATAACATTTAAAATAACTTAATAGTCAAATGGTATAAAACAATGGGGCTACCTCATGTTTCTTCCAATTTTCACCATATGCAAGATATTTTAAAGCAGATATCATTTCTTTTAATATTTAAAAGGATAATTTTATTTCTAGTTTTAAAGGTATTTTTTACTTAGAAGGCATGATAGTATGGCATTTATTTTCTTTATTTGTTTTTATTTGTTTTTATTTTTTTATTTTTTATTTTTTTTTTAAACTTTATAGTTTATTTTCAGGTTGGTTTCCATATAACACCCAGTGCTCTTCCCCACAAGTGACCTCCACCAAGACCATCACCCCCTTTACCTTTTCCCCTTCCCCTTCCCCCCTCAGTTTGTTTTCAGGATTCAAGAGTCTCTCGTGTTTTGTCTCCCTCCCTCTCCCTAATTCTTTTCCCTCCTTCCCCTCCCCATGGTCCTCTGTTGGGTTTCTCCTGTTAGACCTATGAGTGCGAACATACGGTATCTGTCCTTCTCCGCCTGATTTATTTCGCTGAGCATGACACCCTCGAGGTCCATCCACTTTGCTACGAATGGCCAGATTTCATTCTTTCTCATGGCCATGTAGTTTTTAGATTTTGACATAACGGTGTTGAATACAATATTGAATTCATACATTAAAATTGCATTTTGTAATCTCAGGTTTTTCTATGTTTAATATATTAAGTTACTAAAGTCACTGTACTTAATTTGCTACCATTTTGGGGGGAGAGTGTGAATGCACCCTTGTATTTTCTGTATTATGTACTTTGCTGTAACCTGGCTTGCGCTAGTTTTATAAGCTTATTGAAAAAGTAGTTAATTTTTTATTCTTTAGACTTATATATATACAACAGGTAACTGTTTTTAGATCTCCACTAAAATTTTTGACATCCTCAGAGTTTTTCATTCTTCTTAAAAAGCTGTTAAGAAACTACTCTTGAGGTTTTGTTTACACAGGTACTCAAATAGGGTACTCCATATGCATTACATGTGCAAGAATAGTTTTTCAGTTTTGTTAAAAATTGATACATGCATGCAACAAACACACAAATCATTTTCATATTTAGTATTTGGAACACAGTTTTTTTTAATAGTCTAAAGATTTATAACTATTTGGCTTATTTATCTTCTGATTATGCAGATTATGCAAAAAAGAACTTTTTTAACAATCTGATTTAATTTTGAAGATATTTGCCTATTATATTTTAAAGATGGTATTTTCATGTCTTTAGATTCGTGTGTAAAGTTGTATTTTCACATCCTTCACATCCCTTTTATCCTTTTAATATAAATGTAACAAGATGTGTCAATCATTTTTCTTTCCTGCTTATACTAAATGTGCTGTTGAATAAGTCCTTTCATTATAAAGATATTTAGATGAATATATTTTTTAAATATTAAAGATTTTACTGTTACATTTAAGATTTAATTATAAACTAATGTTTAGTATGTCAAATATATGGTTAAGAATACATTCAGGTGTACCAAACTATTTATTTAATTATTCATGATTGAAATGCTAATTTTATAATTTTTCAAATTTTGATAGATCTATTAGCCTGTTCTGTGGCTCTCCATTCTTTACAAGTATGCCTATAAGACTATATTCTGATAGGTTTAATCCTCATCAAATCTGTTCTGCTGACATTATAAATAGTTTATGTAAGTCTGTTTCTATCATTATTTGGTGCTGGTATATAAGTTGAAATTTATTTTGCTGATTGATTTAGTTACGCTGCTAATCCAAACAACTGTGTCTATACAGTCTCTTATGTTTCATATGAAATGACAGATAATCTGAAAATAATGGTTTTCTTGCTTCACCCTTATGAATCTTTATGCTCTTTTTTTCTTGCTGTACTTGGAGGGTTTGGAGGACAATACTGAAAAGAAGTGATTATCTAGGCACCTTAAATTATTTATATTTTTAAAGGCAAGACTTTAGTGTTTGATCATTATGTATAGAGCTTCTATAGCCTTTTGATTAATACCTTTTGAAAATTATGGATGTCCTTGTTTGATCCAAAATTTTAAATTTTGTATGACTTTTTAAATTTTACTAAAGTCCTCTTCTACATCTATTGAGAAGAATCATATGTCATCTTTTTCTTCCTTGTTCTGCTAATGTGATAAATTGCATCAACAGATTTTTAAGTGTCAAGACAGTCTTTCACTCCTTGAAACAACCCAATTTGATCATTATTTACTAGCTTCATAAACTTTGATGGATTTAGGATGCTTTGGTTTTCTTTTAATATTGATGTACCTGCTAATAACTAATAATAGCTATAATTTACAATTTTATAAACTTCTAAAACTGCTTTTTGCAATCAAGGTTATATAATCCTAATAAAAATTAGTGTCTAAACTATAAAGTTTAAAACAAAATAAAGATGAGGAAAGTGAGGCACAAGGAAATCAAGTAACTTGCCCAAGTTTATGTAGCTGCCAAGTGGTAGAGTAGGGGGTGACCCCCAGGCAGTCTGGTGTGAGTCCGTACATGTGGAATATAACAGCAAGTTTATGGAAAAGGGCAAGGATATCTTTAGTAGAGGAAAGTAGATTTCAGAAGAATCTAGCATGACTATAGGAAGAATAGAGGGGAGGAAAGATGAAGATATGCCGAGTGCTTAGAAAAAATT
>CM053562.1:44037477-44087063 GCA_028646485.1 Cryptoprocta ferox
AGGAAGAATAGAGGGGAGGAAAGATGAAGATATGCCGAGTGCTTAGAAAAAATTTGAAAGAATTTATGCCAAGATATATCATGGATTACTTGTAGATGACTTCCACTTTCTTCTTTGTAATTCCTTATAATCTGAGATTCTTATTTAGTAAGCTTGTGTTTTTTAACAATTAAAAAGTTATTTTTAAAAAACCTGGCAAAAAAAAAATAAATAAATAAATAAAAATTAGTGTCTATAATCATAAAGAATTAATATAGGTTTAGAAAAATATGTTCTTAGAATGTTTATGAAAACGTTATAAAATTACTATCTGATGTTTTATTGTTGTTATTTATTTTGTGTGCTCATTTTACTTTTGTAGATAATTTTACTACTGAATCTACTTTTTTTAATGTTTTAGTTATTTTTTGAGAAAGGAAGCACAAGCAGAGGGAGAGAGAGAGGAACAGAAGATCTAAAGTGGGCTCTGCACGGACAGCAGTGAGCCCTATGCAGGACTCGAATTTACAAACCCTGAGATCATGACCTGAGCTGAAGTTGGTCCCTCAACCGACTGAGCCACCCAGGCCCCCATGAATCAACTTTTCTAATCGTTTTTTATTTATTTAGGATTTGTATTTCTTTTAATAAATTCTAGTAACTACTAGTTTTTATAAAATCATTCAATTTACTAAATTTATTTAACCATCAACATGCCAAATCCATTGGTTAAAAGTAGTTTTCTCTTTTTTTTAATTTTTAAAAGATTTTACCTCCTCTCTTGTACAGTTTTTCCCAATTTCTCAGAGAATTTTGTATTCATCTTCTGAAATAAAAAAAACTTTTAGCTATACTGAGTCTTTTAATTTATTTTTCACATATTAATTTGTTTTTGAACTTTATATTTTCCTGTTCCTACTCCCTTTAGATTTGTTGCTTATCCTTTTCTTATTTCCTATGTCTGAATTCAGCCCATTATTCCTGAGCACTTCTGTTTAAATATATGAATTTTAAAATATTTTACTCTAATTTATGTTTAACGCCACCTAACACATTTTTGTGTGATTTTATTATTTATTTTCAAGAATTGTCTAATATGTATTATATTTTGTAATATTATTATGCATTGTTTCAAATGCAAGTCTTTTGCTGCAGAGATGGGCAGCAGAAATTTTTCTTTCAACTCATAGCCTTATTTACAGCTCTTTTTTTGTTCCTAGGCTCTAGGGATTTTTTCTTATGTTTCTGCAAACTCATTTTTGCATGTAAAATGTTGCTTGTTATACTGTGTACAATATTATTTGCTGTCTTAGAGTAGGAGGTTTTTAAAAGCCTTTCTAGTTTATAAAATTCCTGGAAATTATAGTATTCCTTTCATTTTTATTCCACTCCCCTCTGGGGTTTTTTTCCCCCATGATTCTAATGGAAAAATTTTATTATGAATTCTATGTCCAATTGATACATTTTTGATTCATCTTAATGAACTGTACAGCTTAATTTGTCACAATTGATTATTCTATCCTTCTTGAAATATTTTCTTCTGTTAGTTTTCAGGGCAACATATTATCTTTACTTCATTACTTCCTCTTTGCTTGCTTCTTAAGATTTTCCTTGACAGCATCCTTCCTCTCCCATTACAATCTGAATCTTGCAATTCCTTAGAACTTTTATCTAAAGCCTCTTTTATTCTTGCTATCTAAAGCTCTCTTCCTATAAGAAGTTACATTTCTTTGGGTTTAATCATCAAAATTTAACTAAAATCATCTAAATGATAAACATGTATATGCAACTGCTGTCTGAGAATTTTATTAGCGTATCCCAATTGCATCTCAAATCTACCTTGTTTAAGGCGGAATTGGTTATAAACACAAAATTATTTCCTTTCTAGTTTTTTCCATCTCAGTAAAGGTCAATACCAAAAATGTGGGCAAAGAGTACTTCTGCTTTTAGTGATCATGGATTAGTTTCATGTGAATACACTCCTACTGAGAACACTTAAATCTACATGAAAGTGTCAAAATTCCAGCAAGGTAGCAAGGAATTCTAATGCCTAGAATTTAAAGAGAAAGGAAGCAAAATACTTAGTCTTACACTCTCCCTTGAGGCTGAACAGAGCTTTAACCATTCACAAGATATGGGTTGTTAAAAGATCAGCAAAAACGATGGTCACTGATAAATAACTTGGGTTTTCAGTTTACATTACCAAAGGCTACTAACACAGGTCTAAGAGGAAACTATAAAAAACAGCTCTTACAAAAATTCAAATTTACTTTCAAGCAGGCCCAATATCTGTGATTAATTAGTTCAACAAATAAATAACAAGCTGAAGAACATAAATGAAATAGTTGGAGTATATATGATGTTCTCAAATGGAAATTTAAGAACCAAAATGACAACTAAAAGTTAGAAAATGGATAGATTTAACAGTTGATGAGATATAGTTGAAGAAGGAAAAAAATCAACTGGAAAATAGCACACCAGAAAATATCCAGATTTAAACAACCAGAGAAAATGATTTGAAAATGAAAGAAAAATAACATAAAATTTTTACAGAACATGGTGAAAAGATGTAACATATTATGATTGATTCCAAAAACTACAGAAACAGTATTTTCAAAAGGGTCTCCTGGGTGGCTCAGTTGAGCATCTGACTCTTGATTTCATGATTCCAGGGTCATGAGATTGAGCCCTGCAGCAGGCTCTGTGCTGAGCATGGAGCCTGCTTGGGATTCTCTCTCTCCCTTGCTCTCTGCCCCTCCCTCTGCTTATACTCTCTCTCTCTCTAAAATAAAATAAAATAAAAAACATATTTGCAAAAAGACATAAAGCCATAATTTTAAGAAGTTCATTGAAATGCATCTGTGATGAATTGAAGAAAACAGGCAAGTCATAACTGAAAACCAAAAATAAAAAGCAGAAGACAGGGGAAGGGGAACATATTTCTTTAAAGGAAAGAGAGATAAGATTTACAACTGGCTTCTCAAGAGAAAGACTGAGAGCCATTAAACAAATAGAATTATATCTTTAAAGTACCAAAACAAAAGTAGAACTACTGATTTAGAATTCTAAAATGAAGGTAGGCAATGAAAAACTTTTCTGATAAACCAAATAAAAATCTGTCACCAAAAGAACTATGCTGAAGGATGTAACAAACGGCATTCTTGAGGCATAAGGAAGCACTAATATGCAGACAAAAATAAAAAGCAATGAAAGAGGAAATATATGAGTAAATATAAATATAAATTGGTATTTGTAAATAATAATAGCATCTTAATGAATTTAAAATATGTAGACAAACTTCACAGTAATGGTGTATACAGTGTCCTGTGAATGTCAATTAAGACTTTTTATTTTAATGTTTTTAATAAATGTTGGCCTTTTTTTTTCTGTCAGTTACTGAGAGAATCATGATCAATCTTCTCCCAATTTCTAAATTTGTTTCTATCTCTGTTTTTGCCCTGTTGTTTTGACTAATATACTTTCAAATTATATGTTCAGGTTTATAGAAATTTACCATTTTATTTTTTCTGTTATTTGACATTAATACTTGGGAGTGATTTCTTTGTTTCTACTAATACATTTCATCTGTAGGTGTGTTTCACTTGCCATTATTAGTATAGCTAAACAATATTTGCACACCTAATACTTGCTGTTTTTATCCTACTACTTTCAAGCTTTCTTATGCATATTTTAAAGTATTTCTTATTAACAATTAATGATATTTTACTAAATAGTCTTTTAAGTTGTAGACCAGGGGTCAGCAGACTACTTACAACTGGATAAATTTTCCTCACCCCTTATTTTGTAAATTCAATTTTCTGTATACAACCCTGTATGTTCAGTTACATATGGTCTATGGCTACTTTCATGCTTCAATAGCAAAGTTGAGTAGTTCTAATAGAAACCATATGGCCAACAAAATCCAAATATTTACTTTCTGGTTCTTTACAGAAAATGTTTGTCCACCTTGATCTAGGTTAACAGATTTTTATACACAGTTTTTAAAGCTTTATTTTTATTTGTGTGTGTGTGTGTGTGAGAGAGAGAGAGAGAGAGAGAGAGAGAGAGAGAGAGAGAGAGAGAGCGCACAGGGGAGGAGCAGAGAGAGAAGGGGACAAAGGATCCAAAGCAAGCTCTGTACTGACAGCAGCGAGCCGGATCCAGGACTTGAATTCATGAACGGCAGGATCATGACCTGATCGTTCAACCCACTGAGCCAACCAGGTGAGCCTAAGAGATTTTTAATTGGATGTATTAGCCTCAATATTGGGGCACCTGGGTGGATCAGTTGGTTAAGGGTTGACTTGGGCTCAGTTCATGATCTCGTGGTTCATTAGTTTGAGCCCTGCCTCAGGCTCTGTGCTGACAGCTCAGAGCCTGGAGCTTGCTTTGGATTCTGTGTCTCCCTCTTTCTCTGCCCCTTCCCCACTGGTATTCTCTCTCTTAAAAATAAACATTAAACAAATTTAAAAAATAAATAAATGGATGTATTAGTACATATACATTTAATAGATTAGGCTTTAGCTAAGTCTACCATTTTACTACATGTTTATAATTCTGCTATCTATTCTGTTTCTCTCAACATTTTTGAACTAATATTTCACTATTCCATTTTCCTTTTAATTAGCTTGTTAATTGTATACTAAGTTGATATTCTTTTTGTGGCTATATGAATTACACAATTCACAATTTTGTGTAAGAAAATTACATATGCTTTTACTTAAGAAAAATTAGTGATTTAAAACTCATGTAAAATGAAAGGCATGTAAATAGTATAAATCCATTTATTTCCTATGTACATTTTATCGTATTGTCAAGTATTTTAATTTTATATATATTTTAAACTCCTAAGCCATTTTTCTAGTGTAATGAAAAGAGAGCCAGTTGACTCCAGTACACACAGTAAGTTATTTTCAGGACAAGGACATCAGGCTCAGGAAACTCAGATCTTTTTGGAGTCTACCTAGTCTTTGCTTTAGAGGGAGATATTACCTCTTTATACTAGAGAGTAACCTACGAAAGGCAGACGATATTTCTATTTGCCAAAGTTGTTTACTGTACAAAGAACTTATAAAGGTTGTCTGGAATGAAAGGCCATCAGAGCCTCACTCATAAGACATACAGAAATAAATGTGACCCACAGAGAATTTTCTAACTGATCACCCGTCAGTGTTACCTTGATAACAATATCTGGCAAAGATATTAAAAGACAAAGAGGAGTGATGTCAGCAAGATGGAGGGTAAGAGCTCTCCTACTCATATCCTTCCTCAGTCACAATAATTTGGCAGCAATCCACAGACAAAGTGCCTTCGTGGGTGCTTCGGGATCCAGGTAGGAAACCGTAATACCCCAGGGGAGTTAGTTCAAAGTCACCAAGGCAGGCCTGTGCCCAGGTGGCCAATTCACCTTCTGCAGCCCTCTGATCCAGGAAGAGTCATACCCACCTGTGACAAGCCCACAGACTTTGGTGTCAGCTGTGAACCTGAAGTGGCCAGTGACATGTCTCCAGCCCCTCTTAGCTACAGAGTGGGAGCCCCTGGAGGCAAGCTCGCTGAACCCTGTCTGACTGTAGATATTACATTATTAATACTTCTACAGGATCTTACATCTATATTAATGAACAACTTTGGCAAATTAACTTTCCTCCCATTTTTCTTCTTTTTCTTTTTTCCCCAGAACTATTAAAGTATAGCTGACAAACTTACATCTATTTAAGGTGTATAAAATGTTCAATTAGTATACATAGACATTTTAAAATTGATCCCCACAAAAAAGTTAACTAACATATCCATCACTTCATATTAGTTACTTATTTTTTTCTTTTCTTGGTATGGTAAGAACACTTAGGATTTACTCTTGCTTAATATACTGTCTTTTCTGTACTGAGTCTTCAGTTCAACAGAGGTTTTGTTCCTTTTAATAGTTTGTGATACATGTAAGTAGCACTGCCTAACACTGTCAGTGATTAGTTATCTTTTTCTCTTTTCTTTTCTTTTTTGAGAGAGAGAGAGAGAGAGAGAGAGAGAGAGAGAGAGAGAGAATCCCACAACCATGGGATCATGACCTGAGTGGAAATCAAGAATCAGATACTCAACTGACTAAGACACCCTGGTGCCCCTGAAATGTTAGTTTTTGACTTCACTTGAATACAAACATCCAAGCCTTTAGGCTCCCTAAACATATACTGGTACTGTACTTTTGTCATAACATTAGAGAACGTTTTCACTGGGATAAGCACCAGGAACATGACTCTTGTAAACGAAGAGATATTTTTTAAAAATTTTATATTTTTTATTTATTTTTGAGAGACAGAGACAGCGTGAGCAGCGGAGGGTCAGAGAGAGAAGGAGACACAGAATCTGAAGCAGGGTGCAGGCTCTGAGCTGTCAGCACAGAGCCCAACACGGGGCTTGAACCCATGAACCAGGAGATCCTGACCTGAGCCGAAGTCGGACGCTTAACCGACCTAGCCACCCAGGTGCCCCAAGAAGAGATATTTTAAATTTCTCTCCATGGGAAGAGTTCTCTCTCCTTTGAGGAATAACATGAAAATTAATTCCTTATAACAGGATATCATAATCTCTCCTATTTAATTTATTAACCAGGAGCTTCTGTTCAAATAGCAGTATTAGGGACGAAGGAAGCATGGTATGATGCATGACTTACTGCAACATTTTCCCTGCGGTAATTTGAAAATGGAGCAGGAATAATAGATTCCTATAAAAGTAAAACTAAATATAAAGTAACTAACATAATTATATATTTTAAAACTTATTTTTGATATCCTGAAATATCTAAGTCCAGAATTTCTCCTTTACTTAAAAGTAGACAGATACAAGGAAAAAGGGACAGTTACTATATACAGTCATTCTCTGCTTTTCGAAAGTTTGCATTATGCCACTTTACTTTTAAGCCCTCCAGTTGGTCCCTATGTTCGCTTACCAGAAGAAATCCAAATAGCATGTTTGCTTTTACGAAAAAATACAAAAAGCGAAAACAGTGTTTGGCATTTGTTTTGCAGCTAGTCTTTAGGGAGGAGGCACGTTCGGCCCAGAGGGAGACTGGCCCCAGCCAGCTCCTCCCCCAGGAACCGCAATCAGCTTCTCAGCGTCTAGCAGCCACAGCTTTGAACTCTGTGAGCATCTGTGCTTTATCTCGATTTATGCTGCGCATCCATTAGCAAGATGTGTCCTAAAAGCCAAAGAAGGAGCTTATTTTTGGGGTCTGGGAATGCTCAAAATTTTTCCATTAATGGAAATTGCTTCCATGCTTTATGGGATTTAGGCTTATGAAAAGCTTCATGGGGATCCTCTACTTTTGGATAGTGGGGGAAACCTATATTTGTATGATGAATATGTGTATTGGAGTGTTTCACAAAGTGATCTTTCTGTTTATTTTGACTGTATGTGTTGTGTGCGCATGCGCACACATGTTTGTGTGTGTGTGTGTGTGTGTGTGTGTGTGTGTGAGAGAGAGAGAGAGAGAGAGAGAGAGAGAATACCAGATTTTATTTTTGAAAACTTTTCAAGTAAATAGGGAAAACACCAGATAATTGATTTCTCTTGGAAATTCAGGTGGTTTTCTATATGTTAAAGACTGAAAACTTCTGCAATAAAGAAAAGTGTTTAACTTTGTTTCACCCAAGATTTCTCAAATGCCCTTGAGAGGGGGCTCTCATGGAATCAGAGAGCAGAAAATAGCACTTCTTAGTCTCTTGTGATGCTGGCTGCTTCCTCAGTATGTGTTCTCTTCTTTTCCCTTCATAAGAGGATCTCAACAGGGAGAACAAGTTCCTGATAACAACAGAGTCACTTCACTAGCTTTGGACATTTAGATTTTGGGATGTTTCTGTACAGACAGCTGAAACTCATTCCAATACAGCAGGCCTTTCTAATTCAAACTAAATGTAAGTCTACTGATCCAGGGATTTTTGCTATAGGAATTTGAGGTTAGTGCACTTATTCTCAATGTGGGCTGCACATCATGTCAGGAAAATCTTAAAAAATATATTCTCATGTCTAGGTCCAAAGGAATCTGGAAAGAGGCCCTGGCATTGGTAGTTTTTAAAAGCTCTGTAGGTGATTCTATTAACACAGCCAGTGTTGAGAACTGCTATCAAGTACTTTATTTTTTTTACTGTTTGTTTGGTTGTTTGTTTATTTATTTGAGAGAGAGAGAGAGAGAGAGAGAGAGAGCGAGCTGGGGAGGGGGAGAGAGAGAGGAGAGAGAAAAAATCTCAAGCAGGTTTCACAGTCAGCACAGAACCCAATGTGGGGCTCGATCCCACAATCTTGGGATCATGACCTGAGCCAAAATCTACAGTCAGATGCTTACTCATCCAAGCCACCCAGGCACCCCTCAAACACTTCATTTTCAACTTAGCTAAAAAACTCTCCATAAATCTGCTTTCTCCTGCCTTTTCATTCCTATTCTTGCTACAAGGTTGAGGGTTTCATTGTATTGTGTGTTGAAGTTCCAAAAACAAGAAGCCTGATTCACAAGGATCATTAACCCTATCCTAGTTTACAGATATTTTGAGCCCTTGTTTTTCAGAATTTTTTGTGTGTGTTTTCACACTGTGTCATGTCCTAATATGCTTGCCAACAAATGAGTTCTTACTTTGCATAAGGAATCTATGTGTAGCCCAATCATCCCTGTCCTTTGGAAGGAGAGTCACAAGATACACATAGACACACATATACAAAACCCAAAACAAAACAAAACAAAAAACTACTTAAGTCATATTCCGACAATACTTCAGACAATGTGTTACAAATTATCCATGCAATAAACCATAGTTGAGGCAGTTTTTTCTTAATATTCTACATTATATTCCTTGTTAGTTGGAAATACACACACATTCTTCATCCAAAACATATATTTTCAAATATTTCCTACTAATATTAACTAGCAATCACAAATACAACAACCCAATCATTTAATCTCTATCCAAAGAGTAATCCAATGATATTTCAAAATATTTCATCTTGAGGTGTATCCTATGGCCAAATTTATTTTTCCTCTGAATTCTGAGAATTCACAAACTCCAGTTTTCGATGTCTCTTCTAATTTTGTTCCCAGCCCAATCTAGATATTATTGTTTAGCATTCTTCAGTCTAAAGAAGAAAAGTTACATTTGATCACTACCCACATGACCTATGTAAAATCAGTGGGGACAAACAGAACACTGGCAGTGCCATCTTTGTTGATAAAGATCAAAATTTCAGAAGCATGACCAGGCAGCATTGTTGCCACTTCATATGACGATCCTGGGTGGCACCTGACCAAACACTTTGCACAGCAGAGTATGTGATAAGGCTGGTGAATCTTATAAGCCTTATGTGTTACTCTATTGATAGGCTACTTTTTTTTCTTTTTGCATGTGAGTCTCTAGGTTATAAATATGATTGCCAGCCTGATGGGAGCTAACATCTACCGCACTGTATTTCTAGCTAGTAAAAGCTCCTAGGAAGAGCACTCTAAGATCAATCTTGAATTATTTTGCCCTGCTTTCTAGGGTGCACAGTTGTAGTGTGTCATTTTTTATCTCTACGACCACACTCCTGAGTAATAAGAGAATATATAGGACTTTCTAGTTGTTTCACTAATGCTTACTGTAAGTAATTCATCTTCTACCCCATGTTGAGTATAGAAATCTTATTTTCCATCTACAGTAATGCCATATTCAAGTTCAAATCCTCTGTTTTTGGATAAATTCTATTTTCCAAGCAACCGTACTAAAGGCATAGACTCTTTTAAATATGTGCTATTGCTAAATATATACTCTTCCATAGCTACTTCAAGAGTGAGGTAGGGTATGGGCAGGTAAAGTAAGAAAGCACCCATTAGTCAAATAAGAGAACAAATCACCCAGGGCTTTGTGGAGACCAGACCTAAATTCAGTGCAATTCAAAAAGCCATTAAGCAAGATTCCATGATTACTCACTTTAGCTCTACATCAATAACAAGAATCCAATCTTCTCTATTTGGCTCCTTCTTTCTGAGGCATATGCTTTTCTTTCTTCCATTAGCTGAAGCATTCACTCCATATTCTCAATTTTCTAGGAGATAGATCCTTTTATGTATTATTTCCAATGCTTTACCTAACCATTTCTGTTTTCATCAAAAGACTCTTGGTTTGTACACCAATGAAATAGCCCAATGTTTGCTGTAGCTTTAGAACTCTTGCTGAGAGTAATTTAAAAAGTAGGACCTTCTTGGGAGTCAATCTCTTTCCCTCCCTCTCACACATTGTCTCTGTCTCTCTCAAAAATAAATAAATTTTAAAAACTTAAAAATAAAATGTATATTAAAAATAAATTTCCATTTTCTAAAAATTTGCTGGCATAATACTGAAATGTATATGTTGATTTTGTACCACTAATCTTGCTCAAGTTATTAACTGTAATAATGTATCTATGGATATTTTCTCCATTAATTCTTTTCAAACTTTATAACATTTACTTGTTTAATGACATTGGCTAGATAATCCAAAACACTTTGGAACTGAATTGATGATAGTGAACATAATTGTCTTATTCCTCATTCCAAGGGGATGCACGCTTTGGAATATTCACCATTAAGTCTGATGTTTGCATGGTGTCTTTTACATGTTCTTTATGAGATCAGGAAAGTTTAATATATAAAGTTAATATATTAACATAACACTAACATATATATGTGTTAATGCTTAAATGTATTAAATTGATTTTCTAATTTTAAACCAACCATGGATTCATAGGACAAATCTCCATCTTAGACATAATGTGTTATTTTGTTATACATTAGTGGATTTATTTTCTAAAATATGATTAGGTGCTGCTAGGAGTTCTTATGGGGTTAGATAACATTAGTTGCACCCAATGACCTCTGTTTTTTGATCTCTTAACAATGATATTATTTGGAGGTGGCTCTTAGCCCAAAGGATACTTCCCATTCACCATTTCAGGTAGGGGTGACCATTTGACTATACTTTCTAGTCAATGAGTCATAAACACCTAGTCTGGAAGTTCAAACATGCTGAAAGGAAGTTGCCTTGGGGGTGGGGGACTGTCTTTCCTTTCTCATTTCTGCTTTCCATGAGAGAGATGATGTGAATGGAATCCAGAAGCTTCTATGGATCACGATTTGGCCTTAAAAATTAAAGCCATGCACACCAAAAACAGACAGATACAGAATATATGGATCCCTTCATAAACAAGAGTTAACTCATCAGACTCTTAAGCCTACCTTCAGACTGTGTGTATATGTAAGCTCTACCCTAGGACATTTAAAACCTGTAATCAAGTCGATAAAACTAGCAGTCCAATTCAACGCTTTATGGATATAATCCTTAAATAATATAAAACAGGTGTCTTCCTGTCTCTATGAAGCATAGAATGGGGGATAACATTCTCTGAGGATGAGCAAGAATTTAAGTTGTTGCAAATACAAAGACACTGCAATATATCTAACTACATGGACTGAAACTTGGTCATTTTTCAGATTTTTTAAGTATTTCTGGTTATATCAGTGAGCAAAAAGTATTTAACATAACACTAACATTTACTAACCACAAAAGGAGAATTGGAGCATTCTGCCACTAAGAGTAAGGACATTTTGCTTATGTTAACTTTCACTTATTACAAATGGCTTATTTCCCATTCATTACTGTGCAACTGTTTTAAATTAATAAAAAGAGAGTTGCTTTACAGTGAAAAAAATAAGAGCAGAGACAGTAAGTATATAGGGCCTAAAATAGTAAAGTTTGAGAACTAGTCCCTAGAAGACTTACACTGACTTTTCATAAAATATATACAGACTAGTGCAGAAAATATAAGAATTATTTTTAATGTTTATTTATTTATTTTGAGAGTGTGTGTGTGGCAGAAGAGGGGCAGAGAGAAAGAGAGGGAAAGAATCCCAACCAACCTCCATGCTCAGCACAGAGACCAATGGGGGGCTTGATCCCTGATCACAAGATCACCACCTGAACCCATATCAAGCGTCAGAAGCTCAGCCCAAAAGTCACCCAAGAGTCCCTTAAGATTTAATTTTAATTATAATAAACAGTATTATATCATTTTAATAAAGGGAATAATTTTGTTGGAAAGCAGCCAAGGAAGATACTGGGAAGGTATTTTCTAACTTGGCTCCCTAAATGGATGGTATAGATATTCACATCATAGGAATATGGACGGAGGAAGCTTGACATGGCTGTAAAGATTAAATAATTTGGTTTTTTGAAATGCTTTTGAAATTAATTTTGTGAAAACATCCTCCAAAGACTTTCCTTTGATCTATCAGATATAACACATTATATGTGTTATAGATTTTGGGGGGATACTTTCTACATTAAAACATGAAGGAAGAGCAAAGACACATTTTATACCTGTCCTTCTGTTCCAGTAGGGCAGTGGCCTGTCCTTTGCACTGATTACCCGATCAGCCCCGGTGTGGGATGAGACAGGAGCTTCCTGAGCATTGTCAGCAGCACCCGCCTGATTTTATGCTCAAATGAAGCAATCAAAGAAACCAAGGCAGCACAAAGGGGAAAAGCCTGCCAGATGTGAGGCTAATGGGGCAATGGCTGGAAGCAGGCTGTGGATCTGGAATAAGCTTGTTAAGCAAAGCTAAAACCCACGAAAAGCAAAGTTCTAGAAGTTCTAAAGCAAAAGCTATCTTTGTAAGCTTTAGCTCTCATCAGGAGAAAGTATGTGATCAAACTGCTCATATATCATGTATATAGAGGTATTCATTTAAGTAGGTTGAGTTATTAATAATAAAATATAAAAGAGGACTTTGAAATATTTTAACAATCCACTTGAATTTTACCTGTTATTTTTAGCTGTAGAATGTATGTGCCTTTATTTTCCACTCCAAAGATTTTTTTCCCTTTATCATCATTATCTTAAACCTAGTGGAAAATTAGAACCTCTAATGGGAATAATTAAAATATCCAGTAATACCATTTTATTTATATTTCATTACATTTAAATTAAAAATACAAAAGTATGTTGCTTTAACTTCCTTCAGTTTTCACTTCAGTTCATTTATAAAGTATTTCCTTTTATAGTTAGATCATAAATTAAAATGTATATTCCATTAATTATAGCTTGCTTTTTTGTATTCTCCACAAGATATGCTACATTGAAGGCTTAATTTATCAAATACTTTGAAATTTCATGTTACATTTTTATAATTAGAGAATAAATAAATTGGTAAGCAAATGTATAATATTCTTTTTTTTCTTTTTTTTGGTCATGCTACATGATTGTTAATAAGTACGAGTAAGAATCAGCCTAAGTTGATACTAACAGCTCTCATAGAGCATCTACTCCCTTGACAATGAAAATCAGGTACACTGTTTATTCCCCTGTTTTTTCCCCTTCAAATATACTTGATGAACTTACTTAATTCAATATTTATTGCCAGGATCAGTGCTAGTGAATATACAGTGGTAAATAAAACAAACTTGTTTTGCCCGCTCTCCTGGTGCATATAAAATAGTAATTATGCAGTAAAATATGTATAAAAGAACATGTATTTTCCAATCTCCAAAGAAATGGGAAAGCCCTTAAGTTAATATTATACATTTTAAATGATCTTTCTATAAAATAATGGGAAAGCTCTTCTGAACCAAAAAAAAAAAAACCCAAAAACCCAAAATCATAAAATGTAAGCAATTGCTTTTCCATAAACCTCTAGGAACAGTACAAAACTCCAAGTGATTTCATAGTTTGAATACACATACCTTTATTAGGAACATATGTTCTTCTGTCTTAAATGTAAGTAAAAATTGGATTAATCACTTTTTATATCTTATAAAAGTTTTGACATAGGACCAAGATATTAAACACATTACATAGCTTTGATATTATGTATTCAATGGAATATATAACCGAAAGAAAATGATATTTTCTTGGTAAATTCCCTAAAATCATAAATTTTATTAAAATCTGTTATATATGCGTGTGTATACAATAAATTCAATGATTGATTGTTTTAAATATCTATTTCTTCCCCCACTTCAGCCTTCCCACCTTTTTTACATATTCTTTTTTAGTTTCCTTTTGTGTCTTCTTCTGAGACATCTTTTCTTGACTGTCCTATATAATGTAGTAAGTGGGGCGGGGGGGTGCTGGAATAGTTTTGTCTGTATGGACATTTATGTTTTATATTTTCAGTTTTATCTGCATCTGTAGATCTATCCATATCTAAGAAGAAGCAGCATAAGGTGTTGATTTAGAACAAGTTTATGGAGCCACACAGACAATGATTAAATAACAATTCTGCCACTAATTAGCCTTTTGCCTCTGGGCAGGGAACATAATTTCCTTGCACCCCAGTTTTCTCATCTTTAAATAAAGATAATAGGGACACCTGGGTGGCTCAGTCAGTTAAGTGTCTGACTCTTGATCTCAGCTCAGACAGATCATGTTCTCAATGGTTTGTGGGTTTGAACCCTGCATCGGGCTCTGCAGACAATCCAGAGCCTGCTTGGGATTCTGTCTGTCTCCCTCTCCCTCTGCCTCTCCTCTGCTTGCTCTCTACTTCTCTCTCAAAAGAAATTAAAATAAACTTTAAAAAATAAAATAAAGTTAATAAAAGCATGTATGCCACAAAGTTGTATGAACAATTGTGGAAAAAATATATATGTATGAATATATGTGTGAACATCTACATTTGTGTGTATTTGTGTGTGTTAAATACTCAAAAGATTCCTAGCAAAAGTAATCACCTATGCAAGCATTATCAAACCCATTAATGTATCTTTCTAGCTCTCCAAATATATTATATACAACTGTAGTATATAAATTATTCATTCTAATTTGCTTTTGGTGGAATTCCAGCAAGTGGAAGGCCTGATGTATGACCATGACATATCGTCACTTCTTTTAGTGGGGTTTGCATCAAACTGTAGACAATTGTCTGAGGAGGTAGCACTGAACCTTCATTTAATGGCAGCCTCATTATATACAAAAGTATGTTAAGGCAAATATGAACACAAAATATACCTTAACTGTTCCCTCTGAAATTACTCTGACTTCCCGCTCCCACTTTCTAAAAATACATATAGCAATTTTCTGAACATGTATTTCCATCTTTTGGACTAAAATCCTTCTCATTTAATACAAATGATTAATGCCTTTCTTAGGGTCTACCTATGAAAAATGAAAACGCACTTGAGATGAAGAGTATTAGATTATAAGGACTAATATATTAATCATTAACAAGTTAGTTAATAATAATACATTACAGGAAAACACCAGTTCTCTGGCTGGATTTTATTTCAGCAATTGTGCATACATGGCATTGTTCCTCCCTGTCCTGCTTTAACCGCATTTTTCAACCCCTGTTGAAATATGGTCTTAATCTTTGTATTAACTTGGAAAATTCTCGATTGAACCATTTTAGCTGGCTGGCTTCTGGGAATCTTTCCCATCACTGAGTTCATGTGCCCTGGCTTAGCTCTGCTACTCAATCCCAGTGCCTTGGAAGGTCATCCATTGAGTTCAGGACACTCTGATTTTAGTCTTTGGCTTACCCGTAGGTAGATGAGTATCTGTTGTGTGCCTCTCTTCCTTACTTGCCCCTACACCCCCAGCATCTGCCTCTCTGGTCAGGCACCTGCCTATTCTTGGGGCAAACCACTGCAACTTCCTTACTCTTTCACTTTGGAGTCACTCACCCTCCTTACCTAATTGGCTCCTCTTTGCTGCATTCCAGCAGCTATATCACTGATCTGAACTGGGACAGCCTGCATCCTGCTAGCTGCATTGAAGCCTTGAACAATGGTGCTCAATGGTGCCGCATAAAGTAATCCAAGAGCAGGTGAGCCCATATAAAGTGAAATTTATTTATGGCAATACAGTAAACATGGAGAGTTAAAACAACACACTCCAGTTTAATGCAAGATAAAAGTCAGTGGGCTCCTGCCCCTAGGCTCCTTTGACCTGGCATATTCTTCACTTTATATATCTGCTGCTATCACAGATTTTAATGATGTAAAGGACCACACTGTAAGATTTCATTTACTCCAATCACATCTATCCTTGATCTTCTCCTTTTCATTGCTTGCTTGTTGGCTCAGTAATAAAATAAAGTCTAAGCAAACTCAGTTGAGTCTGAGTAATCCTTCTCATAAATCTTCAAGTCTGGAGAAGCCTTGGGGGTCTGCTTTAATTCATATGCTCCCCCCCATGAGCTTGTTGAGGTTTGTCCTCACCTCCAGGAACTTTATGACTGAGAAGAGATGAGCACGTTTGTATTTGTAGCATAATAAGCTGATATTATTCTATGTAAATGGAATGTTTAATTTGTTTGGTCTATAAAGTTGAAATAACTTATTTATATTTTTTCTCGCAATAGCAAGGTGGGGAGGAGAATAATTTTTAAAAAGAAAATCTCAGACAAGTTATACTTTGTCTGAAATTATCTGCCAAATAAAGACCACTAGACCACCATCTTATATTGATTCCAGATCTAATGAAGTTGTGTTTGACATGGATTTGAAACAGAATTGGTACTGAGTCCACTATTTGCCAACCAGAACACTGGTTTGCGAACACTGTTTTATGTCTCTGAGTTTTGGTTTCCTCAATTGAGAGTGTGGCTGAGAACAACTAGCCCAACAGGATTTTTGGAGATTAAATGAGATAATTTATTTGTAAATCTCCTCGCTTAATACCGATCACATAATAAATGTGGAATTAACGTCATGTTCTTTCTTGAAAAGGAAGTAATTCTAGTGGTCTTTAGCTTAATGGACTTTGTATCTAGCAGGTGAAGATGTGAATTTTTGAAATCGCTATCTGTATCTACCTTATTCACCTTTGTGCTTCCTGGCATTAGGTCAAGCATGTTTGAAACACCAAATACATGTCTGTTGAATGAGAAAATAAATAAATGATCTGGTGATTAGATAGACAGTCTATGTATTGGAGTCACATAAGACAGAGAGGAAGATTTTTATAGAAATAAGTTAAAAGAGGATGCCATGTAGCAAAGTTGAAGAAAAATCTAAAAGTGCATACTTAGCTAACATAGAGAGGCTCTCACCTTTCCAGTGAACATTTCTATAAACTCTGAAGCACTACTTGAGAGTAAATATATTTTTTCCAAAAGTGAGTTAGAATATATATCAGAATATTTATAAAATATGCATCAATCTTATATTGTGCTTTTTAACATGCCTTCTTACCTCCCTCTTCATTTATCTGATTCATTCATTGCAACAAGTTTACATGCACTGCTGTGTAAATACAAAATATTGAAAAGAATTTGGAATCATAATGTAATGTTCTTTCCTCTGTCTGTCTGTCTCTCTCTTTCTTTCTCTCTTTCAGAAGCTGGATCTAAGTAACTAATTTACATCTCTGACGCAGTTCCAAAACTTACACTTTGGAAACTATGTAAAATCAATATTCAGTAGATAAGTTTTGAATCCAGAAAGATTTAATATGTATTAAATATAATTTACAACTTGGCCATATATAATAAAAACACAAAGTGTGTTAATAATAGCGTATCTTTCTACAAAATACATCTGTGAAATCATTGTGATATGATAAATGATCTTAGTTACTGAGTTAACTTCTCCAACTTGGATATATAAAATCACAAAGCTAAAATAAGTCTCTCTTGTCAGCCTCTACATCATTTAATGAATGCAAACTAAATGATCACTAAACCTTAATTCAAACAGCTTGAGTTATGTTTTAAACAACCATGAGGTATTAAGTATAATTATTATACCTGTCTTTAAGAATATACACTTCACAGAGTAACTTTGGAAATTTAATAGAGACATTGAAAATTAGATTGTTAGTAGCAATATTGGATGGATGATGCTGTGTATTTTAAAGATGAGTCACAGCATTTTTATATCAAACAAATAGTTATTTTTTCCCATTTGTCAAGCCATTGCTCTATGTCATTCTTCTCTTTTTTTATCCAATGTGCCGTATTGAAGCTGACATTGTGCAAGAGGAAGACACATGGGCCAGTTTTTAAAACTGCTAGTTTTAATTTTGACATAATCAGGAAAATTTTCTTTGGCATTTTACTTTCTGTTCTATAGCACATTAGTCAGTTCGGTGAAATGTACCTCAAAGTGTCAATTAGAAACTGAAGGGAAACAAGTGTTCGAAGGAATCAAAACTGTTTTTCCTTCTATACTTGAGCTTATCTCTCCCAGAACAGGTTCTCATTATGAGCTTTCTCTCTTTTTTGGTGTACCACTTCAATTTCATTTTTTTATTTCTTTGGTACACCTAAGTTTAATAAAACACGAATTTGTCACACACGTGTTTAAGTTCATCATGTGTTATTTTTTTTAAATTTTTAATGTTTATTTATTTTTGAGAGACAGAGACACAGACTGTGAGCAGGGGAGAGGCAGAGAGAGAGGGAGACACAGAATCCAAAGCAGGCTCCAGGCTCTGAGCTGTCAGCACAGAGCCTAATGTGGGGCTCGAACCCACAAACTGCGAGATCATGACCTGAACTGAAGTCGGACGCTTAACCGACTGAGCCACCCAGGAGCTCCATCATGTGTTAATTTTTAAAATGCCTTATTAATTATTGGGAAGATCATTATTGTTGATTCTAATATTATCTATTTGTAAGTCTATTATCTTACAAATTCTATTATCTTACAAATATTCTAATATTATCTATTTGTATCTCCAGTGTTTATTTTTTGTTGTAGGTAATAAAATAATTTTCAAGAAACAAACATAAAAGCATAATCCTGAAAAAAACAAATGAATCTACTTTCAATTGTTTCTGTTATGTTCGAATGAATAAATTATAGTTTATTTGCTAGTATGTTTCTTGGAGAAATGCAGAGTTATAAATACATTTCTTAATTTTTAACATGCATGGATTTCAAATTACATTGAGCATACAGTAAATTGCATTCGGACATTAGTTAAGTTTGGTTTTATCTTCCATTTATTATTATAAGTACATATTATAACTCTCTACTTAGCATTCCCATATTGTTTATAGACAGAATAATGGAGCTTGTGAAAAGCATCTACCTCACAAATTATCAGAAGGTTTTAGCCAAGGGAACTTCCTTCCCAGTCTTATATAATGTTATAATGTGCAAACACTGGAAACACACACACACACACACACACACACACACACAGATATAAATCCATCCAGTCTCTTCCTCTTAGTTCTCTATTAGTACTATTATTTGGATCACTTCAAAGAAGAAATAATCATCTTCTATAACTGATGATAGTCACAGAATATACTTTTAATGACTACTAGAAATGTGAATGCAAGTGTAATTTGTGGTCCAAATGACTCAAGTTTTTAATTGAACTGATATTCCAACAGTAGAAAATTGTTATTACCTTTGCCTAAAATATAAAATTTCAGATTTATGTATATTTTCCAAATATTATACAATGAATAAACATTGAATAGTTTCATGCAGGAAATTTTACTTTTTTTGAAAGTGTGTTCTAGAAAATCATTTGCTATCCACGCCTGAAAATGACTTATCTCTCTATGCTCTTTTCAAGTAGAAAATGTGTCTCACTCTGGATTGAACGTAGGCAAGAATAGAACAATTTTTAGGTTGAATGCACAGCAAAACAGTTTTCAAAAATATGCAAAATCACTGACACTATGCAATACGGAATAACCTTTCTAGCTTCAGGCATCCGGGATTTGAATCTTCAGTGTTAGGTTTACTTAAAAATGATCTACCTTTTATTGATATTAAGAATCCTACTTTTCCAAGTATGCCTTGATGTAAGGAAAGAGGATACACCTAAAAGCAGTCACCAGGGCATTTCATGATAGTAAAGATAAATGGAAGGTTTTCATATATTTAATTTTTTTCTTTTGCCATTTTAAAAATAATGGGACATTTCCATTTCCAGCAATATTTGATATGACATATCCTGAAAAACAAAGAAACTTGTACTACATAATTCATAAAAATGTTGGATAAAACACATAAGAAGTGATATAGAAACAATCAAAACTTGCAAAATTATACTATCACCAAAAATGTTAACCTGAAATGTAAGACAAATGGTTAAGCTAAAACTCATTGAAGTAGCACATTGAGTCCCATGTTTCTAGACTACAGGAAAATGGGTCTATCAACAATTCAGCATCACGCATTCCACTTACTGTTCAAGCAGTTCCCTAGGTTGCAAAATGATCCACTCTGCCAAGATGATTCAGTGACTGACTCTAGTTCATCAAATTCTTGAAGTACTCTCCTCCAAAGGCCTTTCTTATGAAACACTCCCCAGTTCTCTTGCTATATATTCACTATTGAAGCAAAATTAACTTTGTGGCAATTGACTGGTAGGCTTCTAAAGAATTGGAAGTTCTACAAGATTTGGCCATGATTCTCTCTACTATAGACTCAGTAATAGGTTTCATGTTTATAAATCTCAGCTTAGCCAAGGCAAATTTATCCATCACAAGTTCTATGCTGAGTCAAAGCCTTGGATATGTCACCGAGACTTTCAGTGTTGAATTTATTTAGTTTATCTTAGGAATAAAGACCCCATGGCTTTTTGGTGGGATGATCATAATTATACTTATTTTCTTTGCTGACTATCTGTATGAACATTGCTTTGCTACTAACCATTCTGTCTAAATTACTGGCTACTTTGCTATATATCTATTGGACTACATTCATAAGTCAAGAAGCAGACAAAGAGCCAATATATCTGTCTGAATTCATCTGAAGGAATACCAATTTAAGAATTGGTGTCATTTGCATAAACTGCCTGAGGAACCTTTTTAAAACCTTACAAAAATGATTCTATTCCTTATTGTATAAGAGAATTTTGCTTTGAAAGAGAGCTACTTTCCACATATTCTACTTTCTGGGAAGATGCTGATTTCTGCACCAAGGCATTCTCAAGTGATATTTCATTTTTGGCTATCAGTCAATTCCTTATAGAATTACTGGCTGATAAACTTGCACTTCCTCTTGACTGGATAATGTATTCCCATTCTTTTGTTTATCTTTCTATATGGAATAATTTCAAGAACAATTATAAATTTCAGTAACCATTATGGAAAAATGTTAACATATGCAAGATTTTTCATAAGAAATTCTCCCAGAAAGTGCTTACTAATATTTTAACTGTTTTAATTATTCTAAGGTAAACTTTTTCATTGAAACATAGATTCTTTAAAGAATGTCTTAATCGTCGTTCAAGATAATGACCTTATAATAAGATTATTGGATAATGAAAAGATTAGAACACTCTGGTCTTTTAAGCATATTTTAAAAGTCTGTAAATACTTGACTGATCAATAGAGATACTTATAAATTGAGTGGGAAAAAAAGTCCATCTCTAAAAAAAAAAATTACAGTGAGATAATAATATTTGGTTGCAAACAACTCTTCTTCTCTCTAATTCTATTATAGCTCAATAATGTTCTTTGTCTATGCCTAGAATTTTTCTCATGTTTAAACTTTCTAGATCTCTAGTAAATTAACACTTTTCACATATATTGTTTAATATTACAAATGTATACAACTATGTCTAACCAAATATAATTATCACAGTGGATTTTTTTCAAATGTCTAGTCTTATAAATCTCTTCAAATGCTATAAACTAAAAATCAATATGTTAATTTGAATTGTTATCTCAACATCCTTAAAGTCCTGAGACTAACACTACATTGAATTAACTGACAAATAATTTTCAATTCCAGACAAAAATAATTGCAATATTCCTGCTTGTATTTAATACATTATAAAACAGCCATAAATTAATAGGTAAAAAGATGGGTAAGTGCTTTTGCATTATGTAAATATATGTGCTTATTCTGAAGGAATGTAAAATAGTGGAGGCATATATATGCAAGGGTCACCAATGTGATTTTGTTTGTAAAGAAACAAAAGAGAGTATAATTTTGTCCTAAAATAAAAAGTATTCACCTGTTCCAAAATAAAAGATATTAAAACAGAAAGTTGGAAGTATGGGATTTTAACCCTTAAAATAGGGATAAAGCAACATTAAAGCAAAGGTAACTGCAACCATCCCTAAAGAACTTTGGAAGAGGCAAGCTGATTTGTTAGTTAATTAAGTATGTGGTAAACAACAACAACAACAACAAAATCCCCCACAAAAGAAAAAAAAAAGCATAGACTGTATGATGAGAAATAAACTACTTGTGTAAGATTATGATACCTACAAAAATAAGATGGAAGGAATCTATTAAATTGGTTGAAAATTTGGACAAAGTTGGTGAAATATAATGAATATATTCATAAGGACAGAAAAGGCTTATGAATCATTTCCCATAAAATGCTTTATAAATAATACATATGGAACATAAAGTTATAATTTTATATATCTTCATTCTAAAATAGAAGTTAATCTGTAACCAAGACCATTGGAGCAGGATACCTTCTATGCTGTAGACATGGACTGCTAGAGATGTGTTTCTTTACACATCTATTTTCTATTTTCTGGCAATTTTTATCTTTGTTGATTTGGGGGTTGATTTTTTATGCATTTATTTTTCATGTTTATTTATTTTTGAGAGAGAGAATGACAGAGCATAAGCGGAGGAGGGGCAGAGAGAGAGGGAGACACAGAATCTGAAGCAGACTCAGGCACTGAGCCGTCAGGATAGAGCCCGATGCAGGACTGAAACTCATGGACTGCAAGATCAATACCTGAGCCGAAGTCACACATTTAACTGACTAAGCCACCTAGGCGCCCCTGAGGTTTGATGTTTTTAATAATGGCTCTTAACATTTGGCTCTTTCCAACACCTTGATCTTTAACACCAGATATAAGATAAATTCTTAAAAAATTGGCATTTTTAGGCAATTTGTAACAAAATTAAGAGGACAATGCTACTTGTTTATGTATGGAGGATGCAAATAGATGATAGAGCAGGTTTTCATGGTCTAGATCCTATGTCCAGGATTATGGCTTGGAAGTACCTTCTAAACATTAATAAGAATGCTTTCTTTAGTGTTTGTGCCACAATGACCAGATATATGATCTTCAAAGTAATATATAGTGCTATATAATTTCTGTCATGCCAGATGATTCAAAAACAATCATCCAACAAAAGGAACAAGCAGGACTTATAAATACAAAAACAACTATCATTAAAAGAATAATACTTGTTCCTGACGTATCACACAGCTGTACACCAGCCAAATAATAATAAACCTCAAAGATGAGTCTATTTTTCAGCATATTAGTAGAGAATGTCCATAAATTAAGAACTGAGAATTAAAATTTTAAAAAAGCAAAAACATAACATAGAACTTGCAAAGCCATCACATCATTTCAGGCAAAAAGGGTAAACAGTATCAGACTTATCCAACCTCCATAAACACCTAAAACATGGGATGAGCAATTGTTTCGGACACTGGATAAGGGGCATCACTGGACTGTGATCTCTAACAGAAGAGAATCAAGCAATTTCTAATATCATCACAGTATTCTGCATGAAAACTCAGTACCTTCTGTGGGATGGCAAACACGAGAAGATAAAAGTAATTTCGCCAACTTAAGGACACATATGTGAGAGTTTAGGAAAGTGGAGGAGGCTGAAACTTTAATGACAGAGTACCAAAGAAAAGGAAGAAACTCAGAGACCAAATTTTCAAAGCATGTAGAGGGGCTCCCTTTGCCTTGGGATAAATACTAAGAAAAGGGCAAGACTCCATAAGCCCAAAGAAAATCTAACAGGGAGTGTAAAACCACAGGAAAGTTATAGGTGGAAGAATATTCAAAGCTCACATAATGCTAGAGCACATCACTTAGAGAAAAGAGATATTTTTAAACACAAGAGACATTTCGTAGAAATCCCAGAGAAGTTACACCCTTAAAATAGGGATAAAGCAACATTAAAGCAAAAGTAACTGCGATCATCCCTAAAGAACTTTGGAAGAGGCAAGCTGATTTGTTAGTTAATTAAGTATGTGGTAAACAACAACAACAACAAAATCTCCCACAAAAGAAAAAAAAACATACATATGATTTAAATACATACATACATACATATATATGCATATATATACATACACACATATATATTTAGAAAATATATATTATATATAATATTCAACAATGTAAATCACATGGTCCTACAACTGACAAAAATTACTGGACATGTGAAGAAGATTATATGACTCAAAAATCAAGAGAAAATTTAATTAATAAAATAGGCAGTGGAATGGCAAATATTATGGAATCAACAGACAAGGACACTAAGAGGGCTATTATGAATATATATTCATGGATAAAACTGAAAACATAAAAATCAATTTGAGCTTCTAGAGCCGAAAAAATATAGTATCTGAAATGATATATTTACCAGATAGGCTGGAGGGAAATCAGACAGTAAAGAAGAAAAAGTTAGTGAAATTGAAGACAGGACAAAAATCTAACAACAGAGGGAAAAATTTAGCTAAGAAAATAGTTTCAGTCATGTAACGAAAAACATAAAGTTGACTAACATGTATAATTACAATAGAAGAAAAAGAGTACATACAGAAGGGAGAAAATTGTTGAAGAATTAAAGAATCCATACTTTTCAATTTCATAAAATTATAAATTAACATATCCACAAAATGTAACAAAGCCCAGAAAAAAATAAATACAAAGAAAAGTATACCAAAACATAAAATAACACAATTATTATAAAGCCAAAAATAAAGACATATTACTTGGAAGGTAACAAAAATAAAAATTGCCATGCATATCTTTCTAGAAAAAAAAATCCAACTGGAAAATCATGGAGCAACATCTGGAAAGTTCTGGTGGAAAAAAAAATGACATCAACTAATTATAATATAACAGTATAAGTAGTCTTCTGAGGCTTAGGGCAAAACAATGTTTAATGTTTGTTTGTTTGTATTTTGATACTTAGCATCCATCCAGAAGGTCTAAATATGACTGTTTGAAATCCTGGTATTTCTATTGCATTCCAAATAGAAAGAAAAGGTGTGACAGGGCTATTCCCAAAATCTTACCATAGCACTAAATGAACACTTTTTAAATAACTCTGTCACAGAATAATGAGATATGAAGTATTTAATTTAGGTACTTTGCTATCACAAATAAAAATCTGGGTTTACTTCCATGTAAAAATGAAAGAATGAATATTGGGTGCACACTAAAACCCTTTGCCTTAAGAGCAAATTCCTGATATCTCCATCTTTCCCTCTTTCAAGCTTGAAGCCACCTAAATCTATAACCTGAATATACAGATGGTAGATAGATAGGTAGGTAGGTAGATAGAAACATACATACATACATAAATATACACATTGATAAAGATAGAGACAGGCATATATACATATATATACACACACATATATATTATATATATATATATATATAAATACACACAGATAAAGGAGATAGGCATATATATATATATATATGTATAAACTCTCTCACTTGAGTTTATACTAGGAAACCAGCAAGTTACATAAGGAGACAAAAATATAGAAAACAAGAGAGAGAAAAGAGTCATGGTGGCTAGAAGTGTGTAACCATTTATCTAATTAGATATATCAAATTAAATTAACTAAAGTGAATATCCCAAAATTAAGTGATTTCTTAACAACAATGGAAGACAAAAAATTACCAAATATCACAAAGTTTTTGATAGAAAATGACTGTCAACCTCTAATTATATTATCAACTAAAGTAACTTTCAATGGTAAGAGCAAGTAAGCAGTTTTTCAAAGAAATAATACATTCTATTCAAAATACAATATCTAATGGGAAATTCTAGAGTTCATATTTTAAGGAAAAGAAAAATTATCACAGAGATTTCTAAGATTCAAAAGGAAAAATAAGCAAAGAAAGTATGGATAATTAAAATATTTTCACTATAATCTTGTAGTTCCAAAGGTGATATGAAATGAAAATAGTGAAAAAAAGTAATAGGATATTAATATAAACTTGATACTAGTTAGAGATAATCTGAGTTGGAGCACACCAGAGTTCTTTTACCATCCAGATGAATTATTAACTACAGACTTTCTAAACTATAGTCACAGAAAATTTTGTAAAATAGCCTCTTAAGAAACATTAATAGTGTTTCACACTTGTAACAACAGGTGGAAAAAACAGATATAGGAAAAAATATCACTCAAATAGTGAAAAATTAGGGAAAAAAATACTAGAGAAAACACAAATAGAATGTTCAAATTAGGATAGTGAATAAACATATATCAATTAACATGAAAAACAGACTATACTTATAAACTAAAAGATGATTTATAATTTGCAAACATATACAATATGCATATATCTATATTTCTAAGAAAATAATGTGTATTAAGTATATATCAGTATATGTATATATAAAATATACACACGCCTACATAAATGTATCTTTTTCAAATACACAACTAAGTCATAATGACTATAAAAGTTGAGAATAAACAAACTGAAAATATAATCAGGCAAATACAAAGAGAAATTTGGCAGTTATGTTAACATAAGATAAGAATAAACATTAAGGCAAAGAACATTAATAAAAAATTATGATTAATACTTACTGAATCAGGAGAATTTAATAATTTAATTTATAACAACTGAACCACAAAAATGCATGTAAATATATAAGTAAACATAAGTACATATATGAATCAAGTATTCTAATTTATATAAAAGGAGAATAATATTAGAGAGTGGTCATATTCTCTTAGTAATTGGAAATAAAACAGATTACAAAATAGTCAAAATGAAGAAGACTTAAAGAGCATGGTAATCAATTTGGACTGAAGAACATAAACCAAACACTGACATCTGGTTTAATTACATACAGAGAAAAATTTAGAAATTAAATAATTTAGAGTAACAATAACATTAAACTAATGAAAGAAAATCAATAAAGAACAAAAATTAATGAAGCAAAAAATCCAAAAATTAAACAATGGAAATAACAAACCCAAAGTTGATTCTTTGAAAAGACAGTTTAGAAAATTAATGGATGTTTTAAAATAAATATTAACTAATGCTAAAGAGAACAGGAACACACAAAAGATGCTTTTAATATAATATAAAATTATAAAACTGAGCATGTCTTTGACAACCAAGAAAAACTTTCTAAAATAATATAGAAACATCCAGATGGCGATCTCTGCTAGGCAGTGATAGATCTAAATAGTATTAATAAAATTAGAAAAACAGAAAGCACTTCCTGGTTTGATGGGAACATTCTTACCTATGTGATAAAAGGGGAAAGAAAAACCAAAAAGGCAGGAAAATATATTTCTTTGCAAGTGGTAAATTCTGGTTTATACAAAAGCAGTTCTTAATGCAACTCTTAAAGACATTTTCTTAGTTCATTTGTCAGAAGGTTATATATATATATATATATATATATGTATTCATATATTATATATATGACTATATATGGATATATATGATTATATATAATCAGATGACCTGAGACAAATACCTTTTTTTCTCTCTGATCATTTTATTTTACTTCTTTATTTTTAGTATTATTTTTTGTTCTCTTGTTTTATTTGTGTATCTATTTTATTGACTTCCATAGAATGTCATATGCAAATAATATTTAGAGAATTTGCATGTCACAAATTATTTTTATCAGTAGCCTCCTGTATACTTTCTAGCTTGGCTCAACAGTGTTTTACAACCTCAGCATTATTGACATGTGGGGATGGAAATTAGTTTTGGGTGCCTGTCCTGTACATTATAGGATGTCTATCAACATCCTGGCTCTCCTCATTAGATATCAGGGTCAACAATCCCAGTTTTGATAACCAAAATTGTCTCCAAATGTTGCCAAATGTTTCCTGGGGAGGGAAAAGGGGTGTTGTCTTTGAGTGTATAGAATTCTCTGTACTGTGTAGTGACCAGTCTCCAAAGGGCCCCAGTGATTCATACCTCTTGCTATTCACATCTTTGTTCAGTTCACTCTGACACTGTACTGGTTAGTCTTTGTGACTAATGGTCACAAATACTAATGGTATTTGACAAAAATTATGGTATGTCACTGCCAATATTGTATTATAAAAAGACCATAGCTTCCATCTTGGATTCTCTTCCTCTTTCTTCAATCATTTTCTCTGAGGGAACCAAGCTACCATGTTGTAAGTGGCCCTACCAACAATCATGGAAGTGAAGTAGGAAGCAGATTCTTTAACTCTAGTTGAGCTCTGACATGACTGAAAACCTGGTATCTTAAATGCCACCTCATGAGAGAATCAGAGGCAGAACCACCCAACTGAACTATTACCAGATTTCTGATCCACAAAAACAAATAAGCATTTGTTGTTTTAAGTTGCTAAGTAGTTAGGTAGTTCATTACACAGCAATAGATAACTTAGAAAAATCCCTAATCCCTGGAAAGTATAGCTTTTACAGGTCTCTCAGCCTTTTCTCAGTCTACTACTGTAATATCTTATGATCCATTTCTGTCTACAGTTGCTCAAATTATTTTTCATGAGCAAGATATAATGATACATTTTCCTGAAGACTACACTGGCTTTACAAATACCCAATTGGTGAGTACATAAGAATGTATAAATTGTTACACTGTGGAAAGTTTTGAAAACAAAAACAAACAAACAAAAGACATAGAATAAACCCAAATCCTGAAAACAAAGCAATGGTTTTGTCAGATGATACAAATCTCTTCATAGTCACAGCCATTCCATTTTAAATATAAACACAACTTAGAGCAACTTGTAAGATAAGAGTTCACAGATTCACAAACAGGTAATGAACCTAATTCTAATAGTAGAAACCTGTTACATGTTAGGTGGGTGGATTTGGAAAATGCATGTAGGGTTTAATGATAATAAAGAACAATCCCCAAGGGAACATATTACCAGGGATATAGTAGGTACTATTGGTATAGTAGTAAGTTCACTTTGCTTTCCCTTAACCCTTTTCATTAAATCATGCTCTGCTCCATTTTTCTTAAAAAAGCTTTGCATTGAACTTTTTTCCTATACACTTATGCTTGCTTGTCTCCAACACACAACATGCTTGTTGGTTTCTACCTATTTACATCTAACAATTTGCAGTGTTTCCAAACTATTACCTTTTACAGTGGATTCCCCCTGTATATAATTATCTTCTCTCTGACAGTCTAAGATCCTCATACATCCTTTAACATAATGCAATGCATGTTTTGTCTTGATTTATTCTCTTTATCATCTGCACTTTAAATTCCTCTGAAGTCATGTTTTCCAGTTCTTTGTTCTTATTCTCACCAAATAAAATGTTGTTCAGTGCAAAATATATGATCAATACATATATAAAAATTGAGTGATCTCTATTTCGTTATGGTATATGTACCTCTATGAGGCAATGGCGGTGACAGTATACTCTCCTTGGATCTAATATTTGATAATTCCAAATACAATGAAAATATTTAACATTCATTATATTGAAAGAATAGCAATTGTGGTTCTTTTTATTTAACATAAAAAACACTTTTACTAGGTGTTCTGTTGATGGTAATATATAAAAAAGGGACTAAATGCATCATTTTCAAACCATGGTAAATGAAACTTTATTTTCACTCTATGCTTCAGGATTAGAATGACATTTTGTGACATTCAAAGGTCAGATACATTTGGTCACTGATGTTATTTTAAACCATCTATAAGAGTGCCTTCTTTAAAATATATTCACTTTCGCCCTAATCAAAATATCCAATATTTTTCTAAAAGCAACTTCATTTAATAGCACCAACCGTAGAGCCATTCACATTGCTAAGCACTGTGTGGTGATATTCAACAGAATCTATGAAGCTCAAACAGCTTTCAGAGTTTTTGTCAAAAAAAAAATGATTAATCCATTATATCATCTAATTACTATATGATTCAAGAGTGCGATTAATTTAACACAAATAACGCATTACATTACAAAGCCTTACACAATCCTAAGCTCAATTCAGAAGCTATTTCGTCCATCTCATCTTCACTGATTCCCAGTTCAATAATGAGCCACTTTAACTCTGTGGGCCCAGCACAGTTATGCTGAAGTATCAGTGTTTTCTACATTTATCATGAATAGAAGTTGATCCAGTTCACGTACCCCCAATCCTTTGGACCATGACTTACAGACTTATGTGTATGTATGTATCTGTGTTTATATGTAAAATGATGTTTTAATTATCTAATAGCTAAGTATTTTAGAGTAAGTTTAAAGAATGATTCTTCCTTATTACCAACAGTGGAAGGATTATTAATTTATTTAAAATGATGTGCCTTGCATTATGAATTATGTTAAGCTGAGAAGTCACTTAAATATGAAATAACTTAAATATGAAAATGTATAAATGTTAACAATGATGAACAGTTTACTATATGTGTGTGTTTATGTGTAAAAGGACATACACATATGAAAATGTGTAATCACATTTACTAAAAAGTTTATTTCCTATAATGGAAATTATTAAATCCAAACTTTGTATACAGATTCATTGGATTTCAAGGCAATTATAAGCATAAAATCTTTTTTTAGATGGGGTAAAATGATCTCTTAAAATCTAGTCACTTTAAATAAAATTCCTTGAGATAGCCACCAAATGTCTACTAACTCACCCTCATTGTTGAAAAACTTGCATTATTCCTTGGAGATTATTTCATAATCCACAGTAACTTAGAACGTTTTCAATTAAAATTATGTAAAATTATTACCTTCTACTTTGTTTTCTCAGTTATCTAACTCTGTATATGACTTATTCCTATGTATTTGTTTACCTCTCCTTTGAAAGTAAAGTTATATTGAATGTTAATAGTTCTTTTCTATTGTAAGTTCTATGTTTTTTAAATTAATGTCTTTTTTTTTTTATTTTTTGAGAGAGACAGAGCATGAGTAGTGGAGGGGCAGAGAGAAAGGGAGACACAGAATCTGAAGTAGGCTCCATGCTTTGAGCTGTCAGCACAGAGCCCGACATGAGGCTCAAACCTACAAGCTGTGAGATTATGACCTGAGCTGAAGTCCGATACTTAACCGACCAAGCCACCTAGGCACCCCTGAAAGTTCTCTCTATTTATATTAAGGTAAGATATTTGGGAAGTAATCATACTAAAAGTATTTTTGTGCAACTCTAACAGAAAAATATGTTCTAAAAGCGTATTAGAAAAACCACCAAGTAACAAAGTGATTCTCTGGTGAAAGAAGGAGGCAAAGGGAGAGCAAAAATTGAGATGGTAACTGTTAAAAGGAAGAGGGGTGTGAAACACCTCCAGAGGGCTGCTGCCAGAACTCTCTGGTTTGGTTATTGTTAACACTTCTGTTGTTTTTGTGTCTTATTCTTGGCTAGAGAGACAGCATCCTCTAGGTGATGTAGGGAGGCAGAATGTTCAGAGGTAAGTGCAAGACAGGAGGCAAAAGAAGCACCTGTGCAGAGAAGATATGCCACTTCAGTGAAGGTTGAGTTCAAAGAAGAATCTTGTGTGCTTTCAAGATGCAACCTGTACTAACACTGAGTTCAACAAGAGCTGCAATGCTTACTATGGAAATATACCTCAAGCACTGATCATCCTAAAAAATAAAGTACCAGGCCCTGCTGATGCAAGAAATTTATTATATAACTATGGTTCCTGAAGATTTCCATTAATTACATACATTAACATTAGCATTGTGTACATTGACCTAACTTGCTTGGCATTTTAGATCTCTGCATGAGTAGTGAGGTGGGGAATTTTGTCACTAATCCATAAAATATATAATCAAGAAAAATAATTATTGGGGCACCTGGGTAGCTCAGTTGGTTAAGCGTCTAATTCTTGGTTTTGGCTCAGGTCATGTCTCACAGTTCATGAGATCAAGTTCCAAGTGGGACTCTGTGCTGACACTGCAGAGCCTCCTTGAGATTCTCTCTCTCCCTTGTTCTCTGCCCCTCCCCTGCTTTTTATCTCCTCTCTCTCTCTCTCAAAACAAATAAATAAACTTAAAAAATAATTATTAAAACATGCATGTATTATGGGACATTATTTTTGTTATAGTAACTGAATTAATAATATACTATTGGTCAAAATTCCTGTTCTTATATTCCTTAAATTTTGCTATAAATCATAGTTCTATACATTATAAAAAAATCTAACCTTTTCAATATGGTCATAGGACACAGGTTATAGAAGTGATAAATGGCTAAGTAATAACTGAAGAAGGAATGGAAGATGGCAATAATAACTGGAACAGAGTGACCAAATTTGGTGTGCAGCTGTTGGCAGATTCTTAGAACATTTTACTTTTACTTTTGCTTTATTTATTTTAGGAAGACAATTTTATCTGCTGCTATTTGTTTGCTAGTAAATTCTCTAGAAAGATTTCAAGGGGAGCAAAAACATCAATGATAAATTATCTTGGGAAAAATTGAGTAGTAACTATTAATAATATTTCTGATTTTTCGTAATTCTAAGAACAAACATATACAAAGAGTAAAGTGAAATTAATGGAAGGCAGAAATATGAAACTATAAGGGAGTGTCAACTGGTAATGATATATTACACTTAAAACATAGCATATTTTTCAGGCATATCTTTAGGAAAAAAGGAGTTGTTGAAGATACTCAGAAATAATTATCTAACACAGAAAACAATTAGCTTATCTATAATGTAGTGTATTTGGATGGTATGTTACTTTCAAAAAATTTACAATACAAAATACTTCCTTGGAACCCTCTAAGGTTACTTTTTTTTTCAATGTTTATTTTATTTTTGAGAGAGAATGAGAGAGCACATAAGCAGGGGAGGGGCAGAGAGAGCAAGACAGAGGATCCCAAGCAGGCTCCACTCTGGCAGAGGAGAGCGCCATGTGGAGCTCAAACTCACCAAGCACTAGATCATGACCTGAGCCTAACTTGGATGCTTAACCAACTGAGACACCCAGGTTCCCTGGAATCCTATAGGTTTAAAATAGGGGACTTACTTTCATCTAATATTTAATTTTTTTTCTCTACCTCTATTATGCATGTTCTTTGCCATAGTTTTGTCCATAAAGGTTCATATTCAAATATGTAACAGTGAATTGAATCTAAAAATATGACAATCCAAGAAAGGACATCTGATACTCTTCAAAACTAAATGTGTTTAGTATACTTACAGTGTTATAGTAAACAAACTTTGGATTTAGTACCTGGATTATTAAAATCATACTGCTGATATAAGCAGAATTAATTAATATAGTTATATGAAAATTATTATTACCTCACTAGTACATTTTTCACCGACTTTAAAATATCTTAATTTTCTACTGCTACATTAATCACCCATTTATTTCTTATTTAAATGGGTAATTATATATATATATTGTGAATACATTTTAATATTCTGCATACTAGAAATTTCATAAATTAAATTCCTGTTTCAAAACAATGTCTAGACATAAAAGTGATGGCACCTGAAGACATACACCCCAATACAGCAGTCATGGCAACCTTGATCAGGATAGGCAATTCCTATTATTCTCTTTGTGTGTTTGCCTGTTTGTTTTTAAATCAAGACACTATATTTTCAAAAGAGAAGAAAAGACCTTCTCTGCCCAGCCAGGTGGAGGTACCCTTCATCCTCTTACTTTAAAGAGAATAAAGGTTTTAATTCATGGGTTTGACAATGGAAAGTAATTAAAGGAATCTTGGCAAATTAAGTATATATATAACATGGATACTATCCCGGATTATGTATATGAGGCCATTTTAAACTATGTCGTAAGGATAAAGGAAAGATCTTTAATATATAAATAAAAATAAAATGAAAGCACATGAGTGCTTTAATACTAAGAAATCAGTAAACACCTTTATCTCTACAGTCATAAAAATTTAAAAACTAAGCAGAGGTAATAAACAGAATTGATAATAGTATTATATACTATAACCTTTATATTTCTTTGCATCTTCCTAATTTTTGTCAAATTGTCTAGGTTACTTCTTTCAAAAGAAAAGCCAATACAATTTTATTAAGAGTTTAATTTGATTACAGGACGTTTAAAAAGGGGAAGTTACTAAAATGGCTTGAATTTAAGAATAAATTAAGTGATGCAATATATGTTATTTTATAATACAAAGGAAAGTCTCTAGTGAAAGTTAGTGTTTTTTAGGTTAATGTGAGCTTCAGGCTTTGTTTAAATTTTTGTGTATTATTAAATTGTGTGAAAATGCAGTGACTCACCTGAATGAAGCAAAATATCTTGAATCAGGATAAAAATTTGATTGCAGCAAAGAGAGAATCTGAAATTAAAATTTAACAATTTATCACATTTGTTCAACATCAATTCACCATTTCCTGTGATGAATTAAGATGGGTTAATATTTCAACATCATTACATTGAAATTTATATGCTTCTAATATAAACTATAGTAAATAAAAGTAAAATATTATAATTCATAAAGCTATTAATGACCCAAGTGATCTTTGTATTAAAAGAGTAAGATTTATAAAGTTAAAGAACTTTTTAAAAACACCATCATAGCACTTCACAGAAGGAATGACTCATAGGTATTTATTCCCATAGAAATTCCTTTGGCTGTTGAACAAATAACAGGGGTGGTGTGATTTTTTTTTTCATTAGGATTATAGTAAGCTACCATGACTACTTATCTTTGCCTGTTGTTAGATGAACATCCTGAAATAATGTATTTAAGAATTACTATTATTAAGAATGAAGTCTGATGTGCTAATACATTTAAACAATTAAAATGTTTCTCATAGAATTTCTGCCAATCATGTGTTTAAGCTTGGTGCATAATTATGGCATATACAGAGGTTTTTTTTGTTTGGGATTTTAAAGCTAGTTTTTCTGTAATGGATTTATACACTCAGTCCATATTCTTTATTATACCCTCCCCCACTCAACTTGTTTAATCAATTTATACATTATATTTCCTTCATCCCCAAACTGTTTCAATTTTCTTTAGTTAGAAAACAAATTATCTAGATGTCAATCAATTTTATTTGTACCACCACTGTGTCAATCATTTCTTAATATGTGTGTCCATTCCTGCCCAGTAACTGATATTTTATATTGTCGCTTAATAATATTTTAAGACAAATTATTCTATATTATTTCTAATATTTTTGAATTTTATTTTATTTGAACTATATTAATTATGTGAGTGTACTGAGGGAGAATTTAAGCCTTCCATTCAGGAATATTCCTCAGATATATATTTCTTAAAATAGTAAGATGTATCAGTCCTCTTTATACTCTTTGTAAAGTGTTAGATTTTTATATGTTTTTATAAATCATAATATATTTAAGTGTTGAAATATAATTTCTGTCATTTTTTTTGTGGATGCAGTTATAACACATAATTTATAGCATTTGGTTACTTGGTCATTGTGTATGTAATCATGTTTTAATAATATAATAGATAATATACTTAAGGTTATCTTATCTTGTTTCTTTGAAAAATAAACAAAAGAAGAATATGGGAAGTTCCAACCAAAATTTCTATAAATTATAAAAGCAATCTAGAAAAATCACTAAAACATCATTCAAACTGTCAGCCCAACAGCTGCTGTACTAATGAGGAAAAGAGAATTTGACATACAGTACATCTGTATTCCTTTTTCTGATCATAACTCATTAAACATTTCATCTGTTGACACCAAAAGCTAGTTTTATAAACTACGACGGATGCAGTTAAAATAAAATACTAACATATAGTGGTCTATAAATAAAATGAAAATGTTATACTGGGTTTTATTTATATGCAGTAAGATGTTATGACATTCACTTATTGATGGGCTTCATAAAATGCAGTTTAGTCCATTGGAAGCTTGTAATTATGTAATAATTATTTTAATATTAGAAGTAATTATTCAGATGTTACATGTATTTGGCTAATTGGGTTTCCATTTGCTAATGCAGCATCATTATGCTTCTTTCATCAGAAACTGGAAGCATAATTCATCTATTTTGTAATTTTAAAAGATGACAAAAGTAATCAAACTCTTATTTCAAGACACCAAACGAGAAATTACTATAGTTCGCTGAACAAAATTTCATGAAACAATGACCATACTTTCAACAATCCCAGGTGTCTCTTTGAACAAAATATTTACTCTGCTGTACCCTGATGTCATTATCTGCAACATAATAATTTAAAGTCACTAAGGGCTCTTCAGCTAAACTAAGCTACCTCTGTTCTGTTGGATACCCTTTACAAATAACACTGATGTGTGGTGAACATAAGATCCCCCAGCAACATTCTCCAGTATGCAATTAAAGGTTTATATGATAGGGTTATATTTGAAGATCAATCTGTCTTAGCTTGCTATAATAAAATACCATATAATCAGTGGCTTAAGCAACGGACATTTATTTCTTTCAGGTCTGGAGGCTAGGAAGTCTGAGATCAGGGTATCAACAGGGTTGAGGTCTGGTAACAGCTCTCTTTTTGGCTTCCAGATGGCTGATTTCTCACTGTATCCTCACATGATAGAGAAGGAAGTTCTAGTGTCTCTTTCTCCTTTTATTAGGGTACTGACCCCACCATGAGGACTTGAGTCTTATGATCTCATCTAGAGCTAATTATTTCCTAATGTCCCATCTCCTGACACGTCACTCTGGGGGTTAGGGATTCAACATATGACTGTGGGTGGACGTAAATATGCACTCCTAAACATAATATATGTATTTTCTCTATATTTCCACCATATTCTGCTCTCTCACAAGTACCATAAGGTCAGTATTTTATATCTCCTAAACTCTACCTAAACCAAAATAAGAAAAAGGTAGTACAATTTCATAAATTCTCTATGTAATAAAAGTTCATAGAAATGAACTGCTATTCAGAAAAGTGAAATACAGGAAAATTTCCATGAGCATTTGAAGAATTTGCTTTTTTTTAATTTTTAATTTTTATTTTTGAAAGACAGACAGAGCATGAGTAGGGGAGCAGCAGAGGCAGACAGGGGGACACAGAATCCAAAACGAGCTCCAGGATCTGAGCTGTCAGCACAGGCCCGATATGGGGCTTGAACTCTGGAACAGTGAGATGATGACCTGAGCGGAAGTCGGACACCCAAATGACTGAGGCACCCAGACTCCCCTGCTTTTATTTTTTTATGATAATTTTTGTTTATTCCTTTTCTTTCGCTTTCAAAACTAAGATCAGAATTAAGTGAAGCTGGAGGAGAATTACTCAAAAGTAAAAAGTAGAGAGACTGAAAGCTCTGAAAAGAAAACAAGAAGAAAAATATTTAGTCTTCAAGATCCAAAATAAATAAAATGAATATGATTTGGCACCTAAGTGTCCTCTCATTCAGCTGCCACCCCACTGCCCGTTAATAACATTATTATGGGTTGAATTCTACAACCCCAAAATTTGTATGTTGATATCATAATCCCAACTCCTTCAGAATGTGCCCATCTTTGGGAATAGGGCCATGGCAAATGTAATTATTTAAGAAGAGGTCATGTTGGAAAAGGATGGGCTCTTAATCCAATATGACTGATGTCCTTATTCAAAGGGGAAATCTGGGCACAGACACACACAGAGAATTCCATGTGAAGATGAAGACAAAAACTGGGGCAATGCAGCAAAAGCCATGGAACACCAAAGATTGCCCATGATCACCAGAAGCTGGAGGCGGGGGCTGGAACAGATTCTCCCCCATAGCTTCCAGAAGGAACCAACCTTGTCAACACATTTATCTTAGACTTCTAGCCTCCAGAACTTAGAGAAAATAAATTTCTGTTGTTTAAAATGACCAGTTTGTGGTACTTTCTTACAAAAGCACTAGAAAACTAACACAAATAGTACTCCAAACAACACTTAAAAAAATAGGGAATGAATTCACTTGTGAAATATTCACTTTCTCAGGCCCCTTCCAGAACTATCCACAATATTTTTACCAGGTTATAGAATATTTTAACAATGGACTGACACTAGGTTGATAATTTCTTCCCTGATATGGTTTAATACATTTATAACAAGAGTTTTCTAAACAGTTCCAAGACTAACCTTGTGTAGTAAGGAAGGAAAATATTTTGATAATGAATACCTAATTCCTTTCTTTTTAACAATTCCTACCACTCTGCCTAGAACTGAGGATGCTGGTCACTTTATGTAAGCTACCATAGTAATTTCACTATCTACCAGAAAATCTTTAAAATGTACTGAGGATAGGGATCCTTGGGTATATATTATACTCAAATTTGCTCTATTTTGTTTCATACATGAAAACATTAGTCTATGACACAACAGTGATCTACAAGTACATAAGCCAAAATATTATGGTTTTTACCAAGATTTAAGGACAACTCTGATGCTGAAACTTTTCCGAAAGGTTTTTAAAAGAATGTAACAGATCTTAGAGGCTTTGAGATTGCACCTAAATTAAGACCTGCTTTCTTTGTAAAATTCTGTGGTTAGAAATATAATTTATATTATAGAGTTTAACTTGCTGCAGTTCAAATGAAATAAAAAATAATAACCTATGTAAGTGTTTTTAAATTGATCTAAAATAAAAAGCTGCAAAGATTATTTTCACTCAGCATAACAACATGTATCATCATAGACCCTGGCAGTTTTTAGAATCCTGACCTTTTGACTTCACGAGCTTCCTACCTGATATAACACTTTAAGATTTTATGACATTTTTGAAAGCTGTTATCATGATAGCTTTCTGGACTGCTTTAAAGAAACAGTTTTAACACTTAAAAATCTGTTTGTCAAGGGTAATTTAGGATAGAGAAATATTTATGACAATATATTTGGAAACACAGAATCACCATAAATCACAGTATTTCTTTCTCTTTGGCACTGAATGATCTTCCTGAGGACTTCAAAGTGGTAGTGTTGCGTCCAAAAGAGATTGACTTAGCTACTATCTGTGCACTCAATCCTCAAAAATGACGTATAAAATATACGTGAGTTAAATCTTTTTACTTTTATTATTGACATAAAAGAAACTGTATCCTGAACTATATTATAGAAATCATTGTTTTTAAAAACTATCAATAAAAAAAAAAGTTAAGGTTACTGTAATTGTCCCAAATTTCGTTCTTGGTCTCATGTAAATAAAGCCTACCTCCTGGTTAATTTCTATAAAATATAATAATTACAACAACAGCAATAGCCGCAAAAATATCATGTAATGTTTCAAAATGGTAAAGAAGAACCAAGGTAAATCAAGGAGAAACAGTCAATTCAATAAACTGGCCAGAATTCAGGTTGCTGTGGGTATGATTCAGGACATTATCTATTGCCATGATTAAAATGGGTAATTACTTTCACCACAAAGGTATCACTTTTGCCTTTATTCTTTTGTGGAACTCATTCTTGAAATTGTGTTATTTTGTTGAAGAAAAAAATACAATTTCTCTCTGCAGCATCTTTTAATAATGATGAAATGAATCGTTTATTTCCTAGTTTCCCCACCTTAATATGTGAGACTATGGCTATTACTTAGGTGAAGAAAAAAAATAATAGGAAAAACACTATATTTGTTATCTACAGTTGTGAGACAAGTTATTCCAACGCAGTAAGTCAAAACAGCCAATCTTTTTAGCTCCCAGTTTCTGTGGTACAGGAAACCAGATACAGGTTAGCTATATGTTTCTGGTTCAGGGTTTCTCAGGAGGTTGCAGGTAAGCTGTAAACCAAGGCTGTGTTTTTTTTCTGAAGCCTTGGCTAAGAATGAAATCCTGCTCATTCATGTAGTTATTAGCAGACCCTAGTTTCTCCTCATGCAAGTATCTCCATGAGTTTCCCTAATGACACAGTCAATGGTTTCCCAGGACAATTCAAGGCAAAAAAGAGAGAACACGAAGACAGAAGCCACCACCTTTTTATGACTTAACTTCAGTATAACATCCTATAAATTCTGCCGTATTTTATTTGTTAGAAGTCAAGCAGTAAGTCTAGATAACACTGAGGGCAGGAAGGATTAACAAGTATGCCAGGAGGCAAAGATAACTGGGGTCGAACTTAGAGCCTATCTTCCACAATGATCCCAGGCCACGCATGTGTCCAATAAGTACTTCAGAAAAATAAAGGATACAGATGCGATTTAAAAATAAAATGTAGTATCTTTACCACTGAAAAACAATGCATGCAAACATACGACATTGTACATTTATTCAGAGTCGCTTACATTTTATAGTATTTTATGTCTATTAAATTAGATAATATATGGGACTTTAGCAGAATAAGTGAAGTTGAGAACATAGTATAAAAAGACTGACTAGGGCTTCAGGAGTTTGAAACAGCTCAGCAAAGCCGTAAAAGGCTTATTTGCATAAAGCTCAAGGCTTGCTATGGAATTCCTTTAAGAAAGACTTAGGTACCAATGGGTTTAAGAATAACTAACAACAACAACAACAGCAGCAACAACGACAACAATTAAAGACAGAATTTGTCCTCTACCTTCTAGATCAAACTCCTCAAAAGTAGGAATTCACCATGAAGAAGGAGAGAGAGATTCTCTGGGATTCCCATTTTGGTGTGTTAAGAGAGAATTTTATTTTCAGCATTAAACTGTTTCTTACATTCCTCTGCCAGGCCTATTACTGTTTAAAATATATTTACAGTAGTCGCTGTAAAAATAAAGGGTGCACCTGACTCCCAGGAGAATAGCTATCAAATTTAATTGCTATAATTTTCACATTTACGTCTGACAAAAGAAATCTCCCTATTAGAGATTAAATGTGTTGAAATTAAAATAGACAGAACAAAGTCATCCAAGCATCCATGTGTGGAAAACAGATTAGTGAATAATTTTTTTAAAAATGAAATTCTTCATATGTCATCTCCAAATATTAAACACTAGAAAATAATTGTATAGAATAATTAGAAAAAAAAAAGATTTGTGATCTACAGCTTTTCATCTTAGCCACAGAGCACCCATGTGTGAAACAACAGAATATCTGATCATAGGTGTAATAATTGAGCAAAAGTAGCAGCCAGGTAGATTTCCTAAAGAGAAAAATGATTTAAAAATTAATCCATCAAGTAATAAGAACAGGCTACAATAAAGAACTATAGAATAGAAAGTATAAAAGGACATACAACAGGCACTGAAAGGAAGTAATGCTGCATTCTACTTGAATACATGAAATTAATGTAGAGATAAAAGAGAAAAGCCATAAATATTAAAAATCTCGTTATGAAGCTTCACATACTGCCAATGAATAAAAGAGTTTTGAAGGACATAGGAAATACAGGTACATATGTTTTGAAAATATAAGGGTGATTAGCGATAGATATCTTCTCTTTGCAATTAAAAAATATATAAAGGTGTAAAAATTTAAATTATAACTCTACATTTGAAGTACAGATAATAGAATTTCCAAATTACTAAAGGAAAATAACAGAAAATAGCTTTTAAAATTTTGTAATCTTTTATTTTGCCAACCATTTGCACTTCTTTTTTTAAAAATTTTTTAATGTTTATTTGTTATTGAGAGACAGAGACAGAGCATGAGAATGGGAGGGGCAGAGAGAGGGGGAAACACAGGATCTGAAGCAAGCTCCAGGCGCTGAGCTCTCAGCACAGAGCCCTATGCGCAGCTCAAACTCACAAACCATGAGATCATGACCTGAGCTGAAGTTGGCCGCTTAACTGACTGAGCCACCCAGGCGCCTCCCATTTGCACTTCTTTCTTGGCACAGATAATCATTTCAATTAACAAAATTATTATCATTAAGTGTGAATTAAAACAACACAAAACAAAATATTGTTGAATATTTTGCAGATCATTAGGTTAAAATAATTAAGTCACTGAGTATATAGTATAAAGAGAAAAACGCAAATATAAATCAAGAAAGCATAGAAATAAACAAAAGAAAAATTGTGATGTATGTATAATGCTCAGCATGGAAATTATCTCTTGGGATTGGTTGGAATTCCCCCTCTCACTCCCTCTGGCCCTCTCCCCGACTTGCTTTTGCTCTTTCTCTCTCTCTTCAAAAATAAAAAAAAAATTTTTTTTCAAAATGAAACAAAACTAGCAAAGGGGAAAAAAGAGAGAGGGAGGCAAACCAAGAGACAAACTCTTAACTATAGAGAACAAACTGATGGTTACCAGAGGGAATATGGGTGGGGGGATTGGTAAAATACAATGGGGATTACCAGTATATTTGCTGTGATGAACACCAAGTGTTGCACAGAAGTGTTGAATCACCATATTGTACACCTGAAACTAATATTACATTGTATGTTAACTGACTGGAATTTAAATTAAAACTTAAAAAAAGAAAGAAAAGAAAAAATAAAATTAAGCTCTATGGCTTCAATAATAAAGGCTTCTTTAATACAATGAACATCTGAATATAGGTATCTGAATATATAAAAGCAATAGCAATACAGAAAATATTGAATTCTGCCTAAGGCAGATAGATAACATTGCAACTGAGCAACCCACCCACCAATAAAACTAGAAAAATTAGAAAAAGTAAGAATGCTGTTATTTGAAGTTATCAGTGAATTACCAACAGAACAAGTATTTTAGAGGCCAAGGTCCTGAAAAGAAGAAAAGAAAGACATTGAGATAGGGAAAATATTTGATTTCATTTTATCATCAAATTATTTACTAATTCTGACTGAAGAGAGTCTAAGAATTTGAACAAGGTTTAGTTATTTCTAAAGATTTATGTAGACTTCAAAAATGGAGTTAATGACCCATTAGGGAACATGAACCTGGTAAACACTGCATGGTTCTTGGTTATACTCTGAAGTAAAATTGAAAGCAAAATAGACCAACTTACCCCAAAACTAAAAGCAGTGAATAAACTCATTCAGCTATTCGATAAAGTATACCTGTCCCTATCCTAATTGTTTGCTAAAATCAGAAAAAAACAATCTAACCTTGAAGGAGATAATCTCATCCAGTAACTAAAATAATCTCTAAGATTTTATGTATTATGTCAATCATATTTTATACCATATGCCTAATACAAAACAGATTTTTAACAAAAAGGCAACCTACTGAATGGAGAAATGATATATCACAAATGATATATATTCACAAATGATATACCCAAAGGGGTCAATATCCAAAATACATAAAGAACTTGCACAACTCAACACCAAAAAGACCCAAATAATCCAATTAAAATTAGGCAGAGAACGTGGATAGCTATTTTTCCAAAGAAGACATACAGATAACAAATAGACATGAAAAAGTGCTCAAAATTACTAATTTTTCAGGGAAAAGCAAATCAAAACTCCAATGAGATAATGCCTTATACCTTTCAAAATGGCTAGAACCGAAAAGACAAGAAATAAATGTTGGCAAGGATGTGGATCAAAAGGAATGCTTGCGTACTACTGATGGGAATGTAATTTGGTGCATCCAGTACGGAAAACAGTATGGAAGTTCCTCAAACATTAAAAATAGAAATACAATGTGATCCAGTAATTCCCCTACTTCGTATTTACCCAGAGAAAATGAAAACACTAATTCAAAAAGATATATGCACCCCTATGTTAGTGCAGCGTTATTTACAATAGCCAAGATATGGAAGCAGCCCAAGTGTTATTAATAGATCAATGGATAAATAAGATGTGGTATTTACTTGCAATAGAATATTACTCAGCCATAAAAAGAGGATGAGATCTTGTCACTGGTGACAACATGGATGGACCTAGGGTATATTAGGCTAAATGAAATAAATCAGATAGATAAAGATAAATACCATATAATTTTACCAATGTATGGAATCTAAAAACCAAAACAACAAATAAACAAACAAAAAACAAAAAGCAGAAACAGACCCATACATACAGAAAACAAACTCATAGTTTCCAAAAGGGAGGGGTTGGGGAGTTAGGTAATATGAATGAAGAGGAATGGGAGATACAGCTTCCAGTTTTGGAAGGAATAAGTCATGGGGATAAAAGGTACAGCATAGGGAATATGTATGTCAATGGTATTGTAATAGTGTTGCATGGTGACAGATGGTCGTTACACTTTGTAGTGAGCATAGTAGAACATGTAGACTTGATGAATTACTATGTTATACACCTGAAATCAATGTAACATTGTATGTTGACTATATTTCAATAAAAAACAAAATCAGTAATAAAAAGCATGAATTGATCAAAATAGAAAAACAGACAGTAAAAACCATATGAAATTTATACATTTGTGTATATTCAGTATTTAAAGCAATTGTGATTAAATTGTTCAAGAAAGTAGAGAATAAAATTGAGAACTTGAGAAGAAATTTAGAAGTCATAAGAAAGAATCAAATATGATAAAGTTAAAAATGAAGTAGATTAATAATCTATAAAGAATAAAATAATAATCTATAAAAAATAGAATAAAACAGAATATAGGTGAGGAAGAAACTAAATTGTCATATATAAAGTGAAAAAAATGGAAAATAAAGAAAAAAGGGATCAGAACTATGTGGGACATGGCAAATCACAATTATATATGTGGTTAGAGTTCTAAAAGCATAGAAAAAAAGGAGAGTGGGATAGAAACAATACTATGGAAAAAAAGCCAAAAAAAAAAACCTTTCCAGAAATGATATCATGTTGTAGTGCTTCCTGAAAACAAAAGTTTGAGTTAATAGAGGAAAAAAATACTGAAAAAATAATATATACTCCTACCTATATTAATTAATTGAAATAATGGGCCTCACCATCAGAGAGATGGTACTCAAAGTCATGAAGCTAGATGAGATTCCGAATGGAGAAAGTGTGACAGAGATGTGAACATGACAAAAGACTGGACTCTACAACCCTCCTATCATTACAGCCTAGGGAGATTAGGAGCAATCAGTAAAGACTGAAAGGTGGTCACTGAGAGGGAAGGAAAACCAAGCAAGTAAAGAGTCTTAGAAACCAAATGAAGAAAGGGTTTTAAGGAGAGAATTGGCATTTGTGTCCAGTGCAGCTGATGGGTTAAATTAGTTGAAAACTGAGAAGTAACTACTGGATTGTAAAATATGTGGGTCACTGGTGACCTTGACAAGAGCATTTGATTTATCTTGGTTCACCTGATGATGAAGCAAAAAAAAAAAAAAAAAATCCAATGGATTCTATAAATATTATCTTTCTGAAAGAAATCAACCGATTGTTCACAACTTTTTCTGGGAATTTCTCATGTGAGCTCTTACAACAAAGGTATTAAGAATAAAAAAAAAAGAGACAAAGATTTTCAGAAAGTATATACAAATACATTAAAACAATCACATGTTGCATTGAGAGTAAGCACTTTCAATATGAAAGTAAAAAAAATAGAAAAAATATACCATGAAAACACAAAACACATGAAAGTTGTCATAGCTTTTTACCATGAGACAAAGTCAACGTCATGGCAAGAAAATTACTAGAAATAGAGAAGAATATTTGGTAATAATACAAGGTTCGATCCACTAGGAAGATAAAACAACTCTACGTGTGATGTACCTTAGTCCCAAATAATATATAATATATGTATTATATATAGTAAGTTATATATAAATTATATATAATTGACAAACATATGTAATGTCTATATAATTTTTATTTATTTTTTATTATTTAAAAATTTTTTTATGTTTATTATTGAGTCAGAAACAGAGCATGAGTGGGGGAGGGGCAGAGAGAGGGAGACACAAAATCTGAAGCAGGCTCCAGGCTCTGAGCCGCCAGCACAGAGCCCGATGCGGGGCTGGAACCCACGAACCATGAGATCATGACCTGGGCTGAAGTCAGACGCTTAACCAACTGAGCCACCCAGGCGCCCCAATATATATAATTTTTAAAAAGAATAAAATGACATATCCTCTTTCATAATGGCTTATGTTAAAAATCATTTATCTCAGTAAGTGATAGCACAAGCAGCAAAACAACAGAAAGGTCATAGAAGATTAGAAAAACTTTCAACAATTTGTTCTAAATTACACATAAAAAACACTACATCCAACAAACACAGAATGGACAAGATTTTCATACCCTTAGGCAACATTTCTTACAATTAATCAATATCTGCCATAGCAGGAATCTCAATACATCTTAAAGAACAGAGTCATATAAAGTTAGTTTTATAACTAGAATGAAATCTAACTAGAAATTAATTTTTAAAAGAAAGTCAGTAAAAATCCATATGCAAAAATTAGCAATCTGTTATAAATAAACTAGGAGCAAAATAGTAGCTTTAGATAAATTTTATTAAAAGAACATACTAAAGAATGAATATTAAGAATGAAAGAACATATTAGACATTTGAAAATACAGCAAAAAGCATGCCTAGAGGAAATCCATAATCTTATATTATTATAGAAAGAAAAGCTGTAAATCACTGATTTAAGAGTATAGGCTAAAAATTAAGAAAAATAATTGAAAAAGAACCCCCACAATATGAAAGGATTAAATTAGTTTAGAAATGAATGAAATTAATAAAAGAGAAAATAAATACAAACCAGAGGATCAAAGAAACAAAATGCAACATTTTTGTAAAGATTATGAAAATGTTAAGCCCAGGAGGGATGGGGAATAGAATGTAAGCGTATATAATCAATATAAAGAATGCGAGTTGTAATATCATTACAGATCCTACAGACTATAAAAATAATTTTTAAAAGTTATAAAGAACTTTAAATCTTTAAATTTGAAAATCTAGATGGCAAAATATATTAAAACTGTCACAAGAAATATAATACGTGAGTATTTTTAAACTACAAACAATAAAACATACTTCTGATATAGAAAACTACAGTCTCAGCTCCTTTCATCATTGAATATTCCAAACATTTAAGGAAAAATAGCTTTAAGTTTATGTAGAATCTTCTGGATAATAGAAAATGAGAGATGTAATCTAAATTATTTTGTATTAATATAAACATGATTCCAAGATTGAAAGTCAATAATAAGAATAGTAATTCATAAAAAAAGCCTCATAAATATTGGCAAGAACATCCTAAATAAATATTAAGCAAAGCAAATTAAGGAATATATGAAAAGCACAATACATTACAATCATACTTATTGTATTCCTGGGAAGCATGGTTGATGTAATTGTTAAAATTCAATCAAAGTAATTTATAACATTAATAGTGAAAAGGGGGAAAATCATGATAATCCCAAAATATAAAGGAAAAATGATTTTATAAAATGTAGTACCTATTTGAAGGATTTCCAGAAAAAATGGCAGAGTAGGAAGATCCTAAGCTCACTTAGTCCCAAGGATACAAGTAGATAACACCCATATCAGAGTAAATAACCCAGAAAATAACCCAAGGACTGGCAGAACAGACTCTCCACAGCTAAATGTGGAGAAGAGGACACATTGACTAGGACAGGAGAGGCATTCATGGTTGGAAACTAAATGGACCTACAGAACTGTACCCTGGAGGCATGGATGCCTCAGAACAGAGAAGGGAGTGAAACAGACCTTCACATCAAGTACCCTAGGCATAAGGGGCTGGAATTAGTGAAGATGAATCCCTAAGACATTTGGCTTTAAAATCTGACAGCTTTCCCCCTAAGATCAGGAAAAGACAAGGATGTCCACACTTGCCACTTTTATTCAGCATACTACTGGAAGTTCTAGACATCAATAGAAATAAAACACCTCTAAATGAGTAAAGAAGAAGAAAAACTCACTTTTTGCAGATGATTTAATAGTATATATTGAACCCTAAATACTCCACTAAAAAGCTATTAGAACTGATAAATAAACTCAGTAAGGCTGCAGGAAACAAAATCAAAATAAAGAAATTAGTTGCATTTCTGTACACCAGTAATAAAGTAGCAGAAAGAGAAATTAAGAAAACAATCCCATTTACAATTGCACCAAAAATAATAAAATACCTAGGAATAACCTAACCTAAAAGGTGAAAGACCTGTAGTCTAAAAACTATAAAAAAATTGATAAAGGTAATTGAAAAAGACATAAATAAATGGAAAGATATTCCATGCTCATGGGTTAGAAGAACAAATATTGTTTAAAAGTCTATGCTACTCAAAGTAATCTATACATTTAATGTAATTCCTGTCAAAATACAGACAGCATTTTTCACAGAATTGTGACAAATAATCCTTAAATTTGTATGGAACCACATAAGACCCTGAATATCCAAAGCAATCCTACAAAAGAAAAAAAAAAGTGGAGGTATCATAATTTCAGATGTTAACACATACTACAGTGCTGTGGTAATCAAAACAGTATGGTGGTGGGATAAACACATAGATCAATAGAACAGAAAAGAGAGCTCCCAAACAAACCCACAATTACATGGTCAATTAATCTTCAACAAAGAAGGCAAGAATATGCAATGGGGAAAAGACAAGTGTCTTGAACAAATTGTGTTGGGAAAACTGGACAGATACATAAAAAAGAATTAAACTGGACCACATTCTTACACCATTCACAAAAAGAATGTGAGGCAAGGAAAACAAAAGTAAAAATAAATTATTAGGAGTACATCAAAATAAGCTTCATTCAGCAAATGAAAAACTCAACAAAATTAAAAAAATCTACTGAATGGGAGAAGATATTTGCAAATGGTATGTCTAATAAAGGGTTAGTATCCAAAATATATAAAGAACTTTGACAACTCAACACCAAAAAATCACAAATAATCTAACTAAAATTGGGCAGAAGATATGAACATTTCTCTGAAGAAAATACACAGATAGCCAACAGGCACATGAAAAGATGCTCAACATCATTAATCATCAGGAAAATGTAAATCAAAACCACAATGAGATATCATTTCACATGACTAAAATTAAAAACAGAAAAAAAAAACAAGTATTGGCAAGGATGTGGAGAAAAAGGAACATTCATGCACTTTTGGTGGGAATTGAAACTGTTATAAACACTTGAAAACAGTCTGGAGATTCCTCAAAAAATTAAAAATAGAATTATCATATGACGTAGTAATTCCACTCATGGGTTTTTACCCAAATAAAACAAAAATAGTATTTCAAAAGGATATATGTATTCTTATGTTTATTTCAGCATTATTTACAATAGATAAGTTATGGAAGCAGCCCATGTGTGTTCACTAATATATGAATGTATAAGGAACAGTGGTGTGTGTGTGTGTGTATGTACAATTTAATATTATTCAGTTATAAAAAAATGAAATCTTGCCATTTGCAACAACATGGATGGGTCTACAGAGTATAATTCTAAGTGAACTAAGTCAGAGAAAGACAAATACCATATGATTTTACTCATATGTGGAATTTAAGAAAGACAGAAAATGAACAAAGAATAAGAGGGACAAACCAAAAATACACTGCTAACTATAGAGAACAAGTTGATGGTTACCAGAGGGGAGATGGGGGTAGGCAGGGGTGGGTGAAATAGGTGAACAGGATTAAGAATACATTGATGAGCACTGAGTAATGTATAGAATCCTTGAATCACTATATTGTACACCTGAAACTAACATAACACTATATGTTCACTGTACTGAAGTTAAAATTGAAAAAAAAAAGTTAGGGGCACCTAGGTGGCTCAGTCGGTTAAACATCAGCTCCTGATTTCAGCTCAGGTCATGATCTCACAGTTGTGAGACAGAGCCCTGTGTCAGGCTCTGCACTGAGTGTGGAGCCTGCTTGGGATTCTCTCTCACCCCCTCTCTCTGCTGCTCCCCTGTTTGTGCTCTCTCTCTCTCTCTCTCTCTCTCAAAATTAATTTAAAAATTAATTATAGAGGAGGACAAGATGGCGGAAGAGCAAGGAGCTCTGTAATC
>CM053562.1:44087563-44118330 GCA_028646485.1 Cryptoprocta ferox
GCATCAGCACTTCTGTATCCCTTGGGTAAATCCCCAGCAGTGCTATTGCTGGGTCATACAGGAGTTTTATTGATAGTTTTTTGAGGAACCTCCACACTGTTTTCCAGAGCGGCTGTACCAGTTTACATTCCCATCAAACTTAACTCTTGAAAATAGGGGCGCCTGGGTGGCTCAGTCGGTTGCGCGTCCGACTTCGGCTCAGGTGATGATCTCACAGTTCATGGGTTCAAGCCCCGCATCGGGCTTTGTGCGGACAGCTCAGAGCCTGGAGCCTGTTTCTGATTCTGTGTGTCCCTCTCTCTCCGCCCCTCCCCTGCTCATGATCTGTCTCTCTCTCTCTCTCTCAAAAACGAATAAATGTTAAAAAAAAAAATTTTTTTTTTAATATTCCTTCCTGCCACCTCCCCCTCCAAACCTCTCTCTTTATCCATATTGGTTTCCTTTGAGGTGTCTAAACAATTGCTTTCTACCTGTAGGGATTTGAGAAATGACTGAAATTTTAGCCTCACTCTCAAATACTTGCGTAGCTAACTCCCACTCAGTGTAAAAAGTAGGAACAATTCCTTTTAAAGAGACTTTACCAGGGGGTGCCTCGGTGGCTCAGTCAATTGATTGGCAGACTTTAGCCCAGGTCATGATCTCACAGTTTGTGAGTTCAACCCCTGCTTTGGGCTTGCTGCTGCCAATGCAGAATCTTTTTTGGATTCTCTGCACCCCTCTCTATCTGCCCCTCCCCTGCCCATTCTCACTTTCTCTCAAAAATAAATAAACATTTAAAAAAAATAAAAAAGAATCTATCGGGGAAGGCATTCTTGAGCACTCAGATAGGCGGGGATGCCCATCACATATTCTGTGCAACACTATGTCATCATAGCAGTCAGCTAATTTGTTATCACTTTGGATGCTAAGTTCCAGAGTACGGTTAATTCTGTCTGCTCAAAACTATCCTACTAGGACTTGTGACATCTAATTAATATTCCAGAATAGTTAACCAGCATGTCTGACAAAACTATCACAATGAAAGAAATGTCTCTCATTTGCAAGGCCAACATCTGCAACTTCTTCCAGTTTGTCCTGCTTAGAACCACCTGGGGGCATCTGGGTGGCTCAGTTAGTTAAGCATCCAACTTCGGCTCAGGTCATGATCTCGTGGTTCATGAGTTCGAACCCCACGTCAGGCTCTGTGCTGACAGCTCAGAGCCTGGAGCCTGCTTCGGATTCTGTCTCCCTCTCTCTCTGCCCCTCCCCCGCTTGCTCTCTGTCTTGAAAATAAACATGAAAAATATTTAAAAAAAGAATCACCTGATGAATCTTTGTCCCTCCTGAAGTTCAAGTGCTCTATTTCGCTATAGGGTGTTGAAAGTTTCAAACATTTCTTACTTAAAAATAAACAAAATAACAGGGGTGCCTGAATGGTTCAGTCAGTTAAGCATCCGACTTTGGCTCAGATCATTATCTCATAGTTCATGGGTTCAAGCCCTGAGTCGGGCTCTGTGCTGACAGCTCAGAGCCTGGAGCCTGCTTCAGATTCTGTGTCTCCCCCTGTCTCTCTGTCCCTACTCTACTTGCACTCTGTCTCTCTCTCTCTCTGAAAAACAAATAAACATTAAAAATTTTTAAAAATAACAGTATAACAAAACATTAACAAAAACCCTCTTTTCCTATAAGTGGAATACTGCTTAAGATTTTCTCTCTCCCTCTCTCTGCCCCTCTCCCACACATCCTCTCCCACAAAATAAATAAATTAACTTTAAAATTAAAAGAACATAGGATATAATTATCTAAACACTGACATGAAAAATTTTACAAATATATTTTACTTGAAGACAAACTTCAGTTTTAAGTTATATAAAGATTTGATTCTTTATCTGTTTAAAACGATTTTCAATGATCAAACAGGTTTATTTTTTCAGATCACATTCCTAATGCATTTTCCTTAAAAACCAGTCAAAAGTATACTTTATCAACAAAACTAATCAGCATTATTAACATTGATAATAGATATCATTTATTAATATTTATCATGCATCATTATTACTGTTTTTTTTTTCAGATCTGTCACCTCATTCAATTCTATTAGGAATCCTGAGAAGTTTATTCAGATTTTACAGATCAAGAACATGAGATTTATAAAGCTTAAGCACATGACCTACCTGATAATTGAACCCAGATCTGTCCTACTTCGTAGACCATGTTCTCAATAAATATACCACATAGGGAGATTGAAATATTTAGTATCTTTATTATTTAGCTGATTGATTACCAATATGCATCAGATTAAAATTACATTAAAGATTGGACAAAATTCATTATTTTTCTGATGCATCATGCCATTTGTTTAAATAAAAAATAACTGCATGTTTTATATGAATAAATTATATCTAAATACATACAGAAAGAACTGGTAACAATTGATGTGGGGGACCAAGGCCAAGGAAAAAATTACATTTTCTTACAACTTACAGCCCACTGACAAATCCATGAGAGAGGCAGAGTGACCTTCCTCTAGGAACTGAACTGCTTTGATGTTGATACTTTGTTAAGGGCAAAGGCAATCTTAGCTTAACATTAGCCTGACCTCCAGGATCCCATAAGTCTCTTTTAACATATGAAAATTCCTTTGGAAATTTCCTTTATCTCTACTCCCCAAGATATATGTTAGCAATCATCCTCCAAGCATATGGTCTACTGATTTACATCTGATGGGTCTCATGACTAAGGTTTTATTAGACAGTAATAAATGACCTTTTCCTAACAATAACCAGCCCTCTCAAGGTCCTGGAAACTTTGTTTCCAAAATTCCTTAGAGATTTAAAGATATCACTGACCCCTTCTCACTTGAACATATATAGTCATATATAATTGGCCAACCCTCACAACCCCAATGCAGCTCTTTCTGCCTATGAGTCCTGTCACCGTACTTTAATAAAACCACCCATTTGCATTGAAGATGTCTCAAGAATTCTTTCTTGACCGTTCACTCCGACCCCCAACATTTCCACATCAACAATAGCTGACTCTTGGAAAGAAATAGTATAGTAGGTGGCAAGGGCATAAAGGGGATTCACTTTTGAGTTTTTAGTCTCTGGAACTTTTGAATTTTGATTCATGGCTATTTTTTACCTACTGAGAAAATTTTTAAATTACATTAACAAAAATATGGGGAAAATGTTAAGCTATTAAATTTAAACTTTTTCTAATTATCTGATAATCCGTATTGCTAACATAGCTCCCTTATACATTAGAGCTTTGCTAGAAAATATACAGAAAATTACAAGCAGTTTGTATCTTGGAAAAAGTATCAAGACACAGGAGTCTAAAAAACCATGTTTGAATCCCTGGCAAGTTTTTGAGTCTCAGATATTAGCAATATTTACTGGAGAAAATAATTTACTTCCTAAGTCTGTTTATTTGTATTTTTAATCTGTAAAATGGAAATAATACACCCTGCCTTTAGAATCATCATTAAATTTGGTGACATAAATTTATATAAAGCATATGATGCAGGGCTAACTACATGTTAGATGCTCTTTGTGGCTAACAATAAACATTTATAAAAATAGTTTGTATTTTTCTCACTGCGGTAACTTGGGACTCATTATTATGGTAGTTTGATCAACAAACAAGTCAAAATAGTTAATTATGAAAAGATTACTATAAAATATTGATAATTATCTAGAAAACTACAAAGCCAAATGTGTTTACTATTTTTCCACTAAACATAAACTCAGGTCATATTGCTTGGCTTTAGACATATTGTACATTTTTATCAGTAGCTAACATTGTGAAATAAACATAGTAAGCAAAAGTCTGTCATTTGTTTTTCATATAAAATTGATAATAATATGTACATACTTTTCTGCTTTGTACTGAAGGAAAAATTGGAGCCTTTGACTTTGGTAAGAAAACCAATTATATAGTAAAATTATGCTACAGATATATATATATATATATATATATATATATATATATATATATATATATATATGCAACAATGAATTTGCCCCAAATTGCTATTTTTTTCTACTCTCAATGAAAATCCAATTTCCATTTTAATGAAGTTTTCTGCAAATACCATAACATATATGTTTTAATATTAAAATCTATGCAAGTCTTACTCTGTTGGTAAAGTATTTTTATTTATGTTATATCAAATCTGTCTATATTTTACAGTTTGTCCTTTGTATATAAAGGTAATACTATTAACCAGCTATCAACAGGGCAAGTGCATTTACTTGTTTTGTCAATAACAGTGAAAGTTTTGCCCCTAGCAATCTTAATTCATACATCCAATTCCTTTTGTGACAAATGGCATACATTTGTGAGATATGAATGTTTGCAAGTCTATGACTAGAGAAAGTAATCATGCTGTTTGTAATTTAGCCAGGTCTCCATATCAGAACTGAAAATAAGATAATCATGAAATACTTTATAAAAACTACATTACGTAGGAGTTTAACAATAATAGAGACAAGGGTGTTTTACACAAATTAATAATATTTAAGCTGTGCATAAAATGTTAATAAATATAAAATAGTAACTCCTGATTATTGAAAAATAATTATTTGCTATTTGGAGGAATTTTTTTAATATAATTTACTTCACAGAGTACATATGAGACTCATAAACTGGTATTATTAGCTCTTGTAGTTGCTGTTCAGCAGGACCAGAATCTTAGATTAGAGGTTAGTAACTATATTAAATAACAACAACAGCAACAAAAAACCTTTTTTATGATATTCTCTATGTAAAAAAAATTTACTATATTTCATTTATGCATTCACCTAACAAAATTATTGAGCCCTAAGTAAATACAGAAGAGGTAAATGTGAATAAGACCCAGATTGTGGACATTACAGGGTTGAGAATATTTAAAAAAAAATATTTGCACTCTATTTATCTAATTAGTTATATAACTGTCTATCCATAGTAACCAAATTGATTTATATAAATAAGTTATTAAAGATTCTACCAGGAGTAGTAACAATAGTCCTCAATAGAATTAACATAGGCAGAAATGAACACACCAAAGCAAGTGTGGCTGAGATCCCATACATATGATATTTTTTTTTCTGTCTCACTGTGTCAATTTAACTGATTTTGCCCATCAAACAATAATATATTGAAAAAATATTAATGATCATTTACATGATCTTTAACTCTTTCATTTAAATTTCTTTTTCTGTTGTATCTAATGTCCTAAGTTCCCAACAGGGCTTACTTTTGTCCAAGACAAGACAATCATTTTAAACTATAGTAAAGAAAGTCTACAATGTTTTTCCATTATAAATAGTCTTATTATACTGTTTAGAAATGGATCTATTAAATTGTCTTCAATTTTTTCTGATAAGGTAGTCATTAATTCATGACCTAGCATTTACCAGAATATTTAAAAACTTCATAAAATAGCTTGCTCTATTCTGGACTTTTCAGAAAAGGATTCTATTGTTCCTTTTTTCTCACCCACTGGAACTGGAGAAGTACTAATTACAAAAACAAATTCTGTATTCTGAATATATTCTTCTTCAGGGCACAGATGATTGTGATCTCTAAAGAACCTCCTAAGCTCCTCTATTCCATTTATCCTCACTATCGATCACCCATAAGGTCTACTTATTTCTATACTCTTGAGAAATAGATTTTTGGAACTATAAAATCCACCTGTCTTCTTCTGAAGCATTAGCAATTCTCCATGAATTATGCCAAGGCCCGATATTCCCCATCCAGTGAAATTTTATCTGCAGTGGTCCCATCTTTCCATCTAACATGGTTTATTAAAAAACAATCATTTGTTTTTTAATTTTTTAAAAATGTTTTTCCATTTTTCTTTGATAGTAATTCATAACATGTATTCGAAAACACAGTTCTAATAGGAAAGAATCTAATGTTTTATTTAACCACATATGAACATGAAAGTCTGCATATACTAATACAAAAGGAGCAACATTTTTTGTTCATTCATATCAAAGTCCTATGGCGAATAATTTAAGTTTTGAAATGTTAAGAGATATCTGACTTATATAGATAAAAATGTATCTATAATCATATTTAGAATATCAGACATTAAAATTTAGATTCTACAGAATCTATATGCATTTTAATATCAATTTCATAGTATGTTTCCTATATAACAATTTTACCAATATTGTCTTCCTTTTCCTTATAGATTTTTTAATATTAGAATATTTACTACATTTTTAGCACATTGTCTAAAATGCGGCTACTTATATTCTCTTTTTTATTCTTTTCAGCAGCTTTTGAATAATTTTTATAACATATACCTTATGTATGAAGATTATAGTTTATGAACAATTTACTTAAATTTGAAATATGTGTATGTCTAGAATGATAAGAAACATGAATCTGATAAAAATATGTTTATATGTAAAACATCTGAAATATATGTGTCTATCTAACCTCTATCATCAATTCAGACAACTAATTCATGAAAAAATAAAATCTCTCAGCTGAGAGAAAAGATTTGTGATTCTATCATTTGAAAGATGCTTTTGAATGTAGCAAGGTAAAACAAATACAGAATGCTAAAAAGGTTCAAGTGATTATGATTCACCATACCTCACATTCTTCCTTCTAACACTGTGGGTAAAAGTTTTAATTAGATAAGATCTTTACTTCCAAGATAGGAAAATATCAAGAAGCTGCTGTGTGGTTTGTGGATTCCTGAAAGGAGGGAAAAAAGGAAAGAAGGAAACAAGTCTATTGTAGTTTGAATAATCCAATTTGGGGCCCAAATCTAAGGAGAGGAAATCTAATTTAGCTGGGTCAAGTCTGAGAATTTTTGCCTCCCTCAAAGACTCGGAGCCCAGTCCTGGGAAGCTAAAGAAAAAAAAAAAAAACTCATTAAAGAAAAATTACTATTCTCATTACAAAGCCTCAGTAAAGAGTAGATAAATTCAAATTCTAATGCCAAGAGTCTGGTTGTTTTCCTTTGTCACTTTCTTAAAATTAGAGACAGGATGTTGTAACCTCCTTCACTTTTTACCCCTAACTGTGGTACTGACAATTAGTGTCAGTCACTAATTAATTGCGTTGTGTACTGCTTCATGGCAATCCCCAAACTCAAGACAAAGGACCTTACAGGAGCATTGTCTATTTCTCTTCACAATCCTAAAATGTCTGATCTCATCCTAGAGAATAATTTCAACTATCCACATGTATTCTGTTAGGAAAGAGCATCTATATTCTTATTCATGACATTTGCTATGCAGTCTGTATTGAAACTTGTGTTGCCTCTTATAAAAAGCCACTATCACCTTCTTCCATTTAGTTTAAAAAGCATGTATGTAAGATGAGTGCTGTCCATTTACATTTCCAAAAATATCCTTTGAAATATAAGGCTTTAAGGGTAGAAATTATAATTTGTTAACAGTCCATGAGTCTAATTCTCATGCACCCTGGATGGCAAAATCTATTTTATTATTCTTTATCGTACTGTACTACAGCTCCTAGGATAGCAAAGTTGGGATCTATGTGGCTAATGAAGGACTTAACATGGTTAAAGTAGTTTAAGATAAGTTGCACAATCTATTATGGATCTGGATGTTGTATTAAAGTTTGCTACAAATAGTCACTAACTGTTGGGAGGCCTGAATATTCTATACAGTCATTCTCTGTATTGCTAGATACTTATGATCTTAATTTGATAACATAACATTAGGGCTCTGATCACTTAACAAACCAGATATAACCCTTAACAAGGCTGTCAAAGAAAGTATTTGACTCCATTCTTATTTTCATTCTGTAATGGAGATGAAGGATGAGTTGGGAGATTCAGGAATTCCTCACTAAATAGCCAAATAGCTCAATGAGTCATAGTTGGCTTTTTCAGAAGCTAAACAAACAAACAAACAAACAAACAAACAAACAAAATCCTGATGGAGATATCAGGAAAACCATTGCTCTGGCAAAGAAGAGATTTTCATTAGAATAGATTCTCCTTTCTAGAAGAATTATCTTATTCATTGTTTTCTGACTCTATCTTTTGAGGGATTCCACCCTGTGTAGTAACCCCCTACCCACATCTGATAAGGGTAATTTAGAGAAAGTTCTGAAAGGGATGTATAGTTTTTCAGCCTCTGCAATGCAAGAATGAATTTTGGTATCCATGTATTGGATTTGCACGTCTGTCTCCCCGAGAATTTATGAGGCAAATGCTTAACACAGTGCCTGGAATAAAAAGATAATCAATGATTGCTTTCTTACTGTTATTTTTGGATGAGCAAGTATTATTTGTCACATATTATTATGTTGTATCTATGAATATTTTATAATCACATTTTTGCTTCAAGTGGGAAAAAAAATCCTGCTTCTACATAGGCTGATCTCCAGTTGAATACAGAGCTGTTGTAATAGACCAGTAACATGAACTTACTGTAACATAATACAATGAATATATGAATAAGTCTAGCAGTGCTACTTTTAAAAATCCTAATTTGAGGGGTGCCTAGGTGGCTTAGTTGGTTGAGCATTTGACTCCTGATTTTGGCTCAGGTCATGATCCCAGGGCTGTGGAATCAAGCTCTACATTGGGTTCCATGCTAAGCCTGGAGTCTGTTTAAGATTCTCTCTCTCCTCCTCTGCCCCTCCCCCTTCTTCTTGGTCTTCTACAAAAAAAATCTAATTTTAACACTACAATCATTGGTGTTGCAGAAATGTTGTCACTCTTTCTAAAATGAGAATAGAAAGAGGTTTGCATTTAAGGCAAGAATATCTGTAATTCTAAATGGCACAAAATTTAAAACATTTACTGAATATCACTGAATAAAGAGAGAACATACTAAAAAATAAATTGAGCTATAAAATAAGACAGAATTTTCATTTTAAAATTATGGTGTCCTCATCTACATGGGCAACTAATCTTCGACAAAGCAGGAAGGAATACCCAATGGAAAAAAGACTGTCTCTTCAACAAATGATGTTGGGAAAACTGGACAGCAACATTCAAAAGAATGAAACTAGACCACTTTCTTATACCATACCAAAAAAAAAAAAATTCAAACTGGATGAAAGACCTAAATGTGAGACAGGAAACCATGAAAATCCTAGAGGAGAAAATAGGTAGTAGCTCCTTTGACATCTACCATAGCAACTTCTTACTGGATATGTTTCCTGAGGCAAGGGAAACAAAAGTAAAAATAAACTATTGGGACTTCATCAAGATAAAAAGCTTCTGCACAGCAAAGGAGACAACAAAACTAAAAGGCAACTGACTGAATGGGAGAAGATATTTGCAAATGACATATCTGATAAAGGGTTATATCTAAAATATATTAAAAACTAATGAAACTCAAAACCCCCAAAAACATATAATCAAGAAACATGCAGAAGACATGAATAGGCATTTTTCCAAAGAACGCATCCAGATGGCTAACAGACACATGAAAAGATGCTCAACATCACTCATCATCAGGGAAACACAAATCAAAACTATGATGAGATACCACCTCACACCTGTCAGAATAGCTAAAATTAACAACTCAGGAAACAACAAACATTTGTGAGGATGTGGAGAAAGGGGAACCCTCTTACACTATTGGTGGGAATGCAAACTGGTGCAGCCACTCTGGAAAACAGTGTGGAGTTTTCTTAAAATGTGAAAAATAGAACTACCCTATGATCCAGCAATTGCACTACTAGGTATTTATCCAAAGTTTACAAGAATGCTGATTCAAAGGGGCACGTGCACCCCAATGTTTATAGCAGTGCTAGCAACAACAGCCAAATTATGGAAAGAACCCAAATGTCCATCAAATGATGAATAGATAAAGAAGATGTGGTGTGTATATATATATATATATACACACACACAATGGAATATTACTCAGACATTAAGAAGAATAAAATCTTGCTATTTGTAACAACATGGATGGAGCTAGAGTGTATTATGCTAAGGGAAATAGTCAGAGAAAGACAAATACCATATGATTTCATTCATATGTGAAATTTAAGAAACAAAACAGATGAACATAGAGGGGGAAAAAGAAAGGCAAACCATAAGAAACTATTAACTACAGAAAACAAACTGAGGCTTACTGGAGGAGAGGTGGGCAAGTGGATGGGTTAAATGAGTGATGAGTATTAAAGACAGCATTTGTTGTTATAAGCACTGGGTGTTGTATGTAAGTTGTGAGTCACAAAATTCTACACACAAAACTACTATTACATGAACTGTAATGTAAAGAAAAACTGCAAAAGAAAAAATAAAACTGTGATGTCCTCTTTTATTTTAAAACTGAATGTGTAAATCCTAGAAAACACTTGTGTGTGGTGTTTATTAAATTTGGTGTGTATAAAATACATTAGGATTCTAATGTATTTGCTGTGTTTATAATTGCTTATGTGGTCCTTTGTGGTTTTTCATTACAGCCCTATTGCCATTCAAGCAGCTAATTAACCTCTATTATTAGGTGCCTTCTCCACAAAAGTACCCTCTGCTTTATATTTAATTACCTTTTTCAAATCCCGGAACCACAAGGCTTGTAAGATGATAAGGGCAAATAACTATCTATGGAGTGGAAAGCATATATTTTACATGGAACAAATGCCTATTTAACATTAAGGCATGATTATCTCAATTATTAAAAATAAATAAAAATAAAAGCAGCTAACTTAAAAGATCACATGTAGCACTGAATATCTTTCTTACAAAAAATCTAGAAGAAAATAGCTATTTGGTATCTAAAAACATTTATGTCCCCTATGAATTGATCATGAACTATAAGAACACATTCATCATAAAATATTTGATTTTATGCAAAATGGTGTTGTCTATTAATTCCATTTTATCAAGTACTTATTCATAATACTGTAATAATAGTCAAGTTTAAGATCCTAGTCACTTAAAATAATAGAAACCTTGTGTATAACTGTAGGTGTTTATATCCAACAAGTTATTTTGATATTAATTCTGGTTCAGTAGGAAATAATTTAGTAGCCTACCACAACTCTCTATTAAAAAGAATATTTGAGGGGCACCTGGGTGGCTCAGTCTGTTAAGTGATTGACTTCGGCTGAGGTCATGATCTCACAGTCTGTAAGTTCAAGCCCCATGTCAGGCTCTCTGCTGACAGTTCAGAGCCTGGAGCCTGCTGCAGATTCTGTGTCTCCCTCTCTCTCTGCCCCTCCCCTGTTTACACTCTGTCTCTCTCTCACTCTCTCTCTCCCTCAAAATTAAATAAACGTTAAAAGAAAGTTTTAAAAACAATTTTAAAAAAAGAGAATATTTGGTACATAAGACTGTTCATATAATCATAAGACAGGCATCACTGTTTTCCCTGAAAGTGAATCAATGTTGCTTCACAATATGAAAGTTACAATGCCTTAATTATAATACTAATATTATTTGTAATGATCCATTTGAAATTTATTTATGCTAATAAGACAGCTTTTATGGAAGAATGCCACATGATTAGATTTTTTTTTTCTTAAGAATTGTTTGTTTGTTGGTTAACAGGTGGAATGAGAGTTGAGGAACACTCTCATAGTAAGTCAGTGTGAGAGGATGTAGAAACAAATAACCATGCCAGACATGCAAACTATGTAGAGGGTAAAACTGATTTGATGTATCAGACAGAGGAAGTGAAAGAAGGGAAGTATGATGACTAGGTCCCTGCCTGGCTTGTAGAACAAGATGAAGGATGGTGTCCTGTTTGTTGGAGGGGCTATTGGAAACAAAACAAAACAAAGCAAAACAAAGCAAAACAAAACAAAACCAGAAACAAAACAAACCTAAGTTATATTGGAAGAATATGAGTTCAGTTGGTTGGCTGAATCTGAAGAGTTTTTATGGCTATGTATCCCAGCTCTAGCAAACATGATCATCACATAGGAGCTTCTGAAAATACCTCTAAATGTTCTGATTTATTTTTTTCTTTCTGGGATAGATCTCACATGTCAATAACTTTCAAAAGCCCATAAGTGATCTAATCAAATGTAGATAACCAGATGTTGTATAAATGTAAACTTTCATGCATATTGCTTATATATCAACATCTGTAAAAATATTAGAATATTAAATATGTAAAATGAGATTACAGAAAATTTATGATAATGAAGAACCCTTTTTTCCTAGTATGAAACCATAACATTAACCCAGAATTTCATCAATAGGTTGCTTTTTTCCTCCCTGGAGGATTTCTGTATTAGTTTTTCAAAATATTTTCCTCCATTGATAATGTTGAATATTGGGATTCATTTTACATAAGCTTCTTTCTAAGCATGGAAATGTCTTTTCTCTTCTGGAATTGAGGTTTTCAGTTTTAACTCCCAAATCTTGTTTTCTTATATTTTTCTCATTCTTTCCTTTCTTTATTAATACTTTCAATTATGTAAAAATATTTCTTACAGCTTTATCCTATGTTGTTATTAGTAAATTCACGAATTACCTATTGCTTTCATAACTGAATTTTACATCAGGTATAGTTTTTGGAAATGTTTAATTTTACTCAGACTGACTTTTGTCATATATCCTATATTAAAAGAATGTCATAGTGTTTGCTGTCAATCATAGTTGAAAAATAGCTTCTACAACATTTAATGAAATAAGTTTAATACTTTTCATTCTTGGGATATAATGTGTCTTGCCAATTGGAGTTAAATGAGTTCATTTTGGTTTATTCATTAGTTCACCATTTGGTTAAATTAATTAATAAGTTAATATTCAGTCAATTGCAAACCATAATGATTCCATTCCATTACAATCAGTAATTTATGACTATTAAAAAAGAAGTATCAATAAGACTAAACCTTTCAATTATATATTTCTAAATATTTATATATACACATACCACACATGCCCATAATTAGGTAGCATGTTATATATAAATATAATAAATATATAAAATATTCTAGAATATTATAAATATACATGTGTATACACATACATATTTACCAATAATTAGAAGGAAACAGATTATTTACATTTTTTTTATGGGACACAATGCATATAGATCTATTATATGAACTAACTGGAAAATAACTATGGGGGCGCCTGGGTGGCTCAGTAGGTTAAGCGGCCGACTTCGGCTCAGGTCACGATCTCACGGTCTGTGGGTTCGAGCCCCACGTCGGGCTCTGTGGGGACAGCTTGGAGCCTGGAGCCTGGAGCCTGTTTCCGATTCTGTGTCTCCCTCTCTTTCTGCTCCTCCCCCGCTCACTCTCTCTCTCTCTCTCTCTCAAAATAACGACATAAAAATTTTTTTAAAAAAATAACTATGAAGGCAGGGATTAGATGCCACATCATTGCCACTTTTGCACCCCAGTGAGTGACACAGTGCACAGAAGAGGTACCTAGTATTTTCTCCATTATACCAGCACTCAGAAATGTCCTGTTAGGAGACTTTTATCCTCGTATAATAGGATACCGTCAACACCAGCTCCAAATATAATAATTCTTTTTTCACCCATTCTAAAATTCAAATCTTGGCATAAAACTAAGTGTTTCCATTTGAAGAATAATTTTTTTTCAGGATGTGCATATAATGATTTACCTGCCTTTATGAATAGCAAAACAATAAGATTATTGAGGTTATGAATATTTCATAGGCCAGCACTTGTGGATCAAAATATAACTCAGCTGACATAATTTCTGAAAGGTCTACATAATTTTTTTTCATGTTTCTCATTAATACACTATGATGCAACGTCATTGGCAATGCAAATTCTTCATCGTAAAATGAAAGATTAAATCAAATAAAAATGCAGTGTTAACTTTTAAAACCCATGTTTTAAAAATAAACATTCCACTGGTCGTTTACGAGGCATCAAATAAAATAGTCACAGGAGCATCATCATAAATGTGACTTCATAGTAGTTAAAGTCATAAATTCCTTTCCAAACATTTTATGAGGCTAAGGAAATAGCAGCTAGTATTTGAGAAAGCTGGAAATTGTTGTGTGACAAGAATTACTGATTATTCTTTAGTATCTAATGGACTATATTTACTAAAAGAAATGTCTATTGCTCAATTTTCACCTCAAATAGAAACAAAGCTCCTATCAATATGAAAACATGTTTAATATGTTGCATTCAAATAATTTAACCTAACACAGTTCCATGATAGGGAGGGGATGGGCTCTTTCAACATTAAACATAATGCTTTTGTTTCTAAGTTACTCCTTTATGTACTCCAGTCATTGGACAGTGCTTAACACCAATATCTGAGTACTTGCCCTTCTCCATTTACTCAGCATTGTCTAACAATGACCAATGGAAGGTCATGAATGTTTAGGACAGTACTTTACATTAACCATAGGAATTCTTTGAAAGGTAATTCTAAAATTTTGAAAGCTTTGTTACATACTTTATCATTCTTTGTATGACTTTTTTGTGAAATGTAATGTGTTTTGATGGCGCTCAACAAACTGACATTAATTTTACTGTTTCTTGAAACATGCATTCTACCAAAAAAGAATTCTTAACTTTTATAGGATTAGGAACTAATAAAAAATGTGTTCTATCATTTATTACTTTAAAATATAGCATCGGGATTTGAATTTTGTTAGAAATACCTATCCACATTTTTTTACTTAAAAAAAGTTTTGATTTATTTTCTTCTGTTTATTTACCCAAGTAAATTTCATTCTCACTTTATCAATTTACACTGAAAAATTATATCAACTGATATATTAAAAATCTTCAGAATTTCAGAGCTTAACATTTAGGAAGATGTTTTTCTCTCCATTGAATTAGATCTTATTTTATGTTTTCATTAATATCTTAATAAAATTTCCAGATATTTTCTATTTATTTACTCTTAAACATTCTGTCAATTGTATTATTTAAAAGGCATTTTTTTCTCATATTTTGTCATGAGGCTTTCCAGTTCTGAAAACTGAAACTGATTTAAATGCATTTATCTAGTTTCTTTTATCTAGTCACCTTACTAGCTTCCTTTTTGTTTGAATAGTTTTCTTCCAGGTTGATTTTTTTTTTGCTTTTCTACATAAAAATGCCATAATTTCTGAAAGCAATGATATGTTTATTTTTAATCACTCTCTCTCTCTTCTCTGTGTCTCTCCCATATATTTATGTTCACATATTGATAAATAAATATATTTTTATATAATCACCTTTTCTGATTTTTAAATGAGAGAACAGTGCCCAGTAGGTTTAAAAAACACTCTTATTTCTGACTATATAATATTGTTCTATTTATGTATTACTCTATGACAAATCACCCTAAAACTTAGTGGCTTAAAACTATAAAGTAATCATTTTATTATTTCTCATAATATTTATGGGTCAGAAATTCAGGAGGGCCTTGATTAGGTGTTCCTGTCTTGGGGGTCATTATCTAATGTGGTTGCAGCCAGATGCAGGTGCCCAGGAGCTGGAGTAGCGGGGGCAGGGAAGCACTTGGCTGGAGGCTGGCTAGACTTCCCTGTCTTATACCCTCTGCATGTGGTTCAGCATGAGCTACTCTGGTCTTCCTCTAGGCATGGCAGCCTCAGAACAGTTGAACTGCTTACTTGTCACCTGGTGACGTTAAGAATGAATATTCCAGAGAGCAAGGTAGAAACTATCACCTTCATGACCTAGCCAAGAAAGACAGGTCCCAAAGAACTTTATAACCATCAAAAGTTCATTCACATTCGGAGTAAGGAACATAGGTCCCACCTCTTGATGAGGTAATTGTCGAGTAATTAAGAGCCACATTTTTAAAATAAGTATTTTTGGCATTTTGTAAGATTTTTGCAATTTACATTGAATAAATACTCTTTATAAGATTGAGAAAAATTCCTTCCATTTTTAGTTTATTTGAATATGTTTGTTTCTTTTAATTAGAATGCATTTTAAAATTTCTATCAGCATCTATCAATATAATAAATATATTTATTTCATTCCAAAATATTTAATGTTAACCATATGCATCCATGATAGATCCTGAATACACAGAAATGAAAGAGGCAAGGTCACTATCCTTCAGCACCTGAGACATGCCAACCATGCTGAATCATTTCAATTATTATTTATAACCACAAACTTCCTGTTGGTCAGAGACTACCCACGATTTTATATTTTGCTGAGCAATTTCCTCTCATACTTAGCCTATTCGCCCTTGTCTTCTTCCTTCAGACCTCAAAACTCCCAGTCCTGACTCTCAGTTAATAATCTTGGTTCCTATTTTACTGGGCAGGGGGTGGGGGTTGCAGGTCTGTGTGGGGAAGAGCTCTCAGTAGACATGTGCAGTATAATGTTCATAAAAATTTCCATAAATCTCTACCTCCATGTTCCATTTTCCTTCCAGTTACAATGAATAAATTATTTCTGCTACTCTCTTTTCTTATTCATTTCTGTACGAGAACCTATTCCTTGACCTACCCAAATATTATGATCCTCCAGTTAATGTCACTCTACTTAGACTATAAAATTTTTCTTTGTCTACTATATCATCCTTATCAGAATAGAAATACAGTATTATACCTTTCATTTTAAAATGAATTATATGAATCCACATGTCTTTCCATTTACTACTCTGATTCTCCTTATAGTAAAGCATTTCGAAGAGCTTTACTATAAATTAAGGTTTTGATTTTCTCTGATGCCATTCACCTTTGGATGTATAGAAATCTGTATTTTCCCTCACAGACCACTGAAACTGTTTTGGATAGGTCAGTCATATGTTGCTGAATTCAATAGTCATTTCTAATGTTTTATTTAATTTTGAGATAGAGAGAGAGAGCACACAAGTGGCGGAGAGACAGAGAGAGGGGGAGACAGCCCAAACTGGGCTCTGCACTGATGGCAGTGAGCCTGATGCCAGGCTCAAACTCAGAAACCATGAGATCATGACCTGAGCCAAAATCCAAAGCTCAAGCAACTGAGCCACCCAGACAACCCCATAATCATTTCCTAGTTCTCAGCTTAATTTACTTCACTGTACCATTTGACACAGAGATCCACTTTCTGAAAGGTTTCCTTCACAATTTTAATGTCAGGGAGTGGATTAATTGCTCACCATCTTATTTTGTCTTATGGTCTACTAAAAATGTAGAAGCTTCAATTTATTTTATTTGAGTTTCTAAACTTATTTTGGTAAAAAAAATAATTAACTGAATATCAGGAATAAAATAATCCTTATGAACAAATGCATTTCAACCAAAACATGTTTCTACCTAAGCCTAAAGCATAGCTAATATGATTCAGATTTCTCTCTTTCATAAAATTAATTAGGAAGATTTCCATTAATATCCCTAATCATGATTAGTTTCATTAATATGGAATTAACTATTTGTAAACATAAGTTAGAATTCTGCCATTCACCTCCTAGTTGGGAACAAAAGTATTAGGAGTAGTCCTGCAATCCATTTTCTTCCTTTATCAGGAACAGCCAGGTAAAGTAAGAAAGATGATCTAGTCACATCCCCTTATAAGATGCTAATGATACACCTCCTGGAAAACATTAATGTTATTTACTATTAGAGCTTCTTTATCTGGTCTGTCTAGGTTAGGTTATGTTAAACCATCCCCATATCTATGGATTTATGGGGTATGGCTCCCTGAAGTTTTTATGTAAGCTATGTGTTTATTGAAATTAAAACTTATCACTGAGATAGATCCTTTTTGTGTAAGTAAGTACTACCTAGCCTCTCAGAAACTTCGTATGTTAAACCAGGGCCAAAAACCATTCAAATATGGCAAGAAAAAATCTGGGAGGGGACAATGAAATCCTGAACTCTGTGCTTTCCTTGTCCTTTGCAATTACTCATATCAATAAAATTATTAGAATGCTTAGAATTGGTAAGATTTCTGATTCTCGTGCATATGATTTAACAATTTGTCACTTTGTGATATTTAACCAAACTTGGTGTCAATTTTTAATTTTGACATAATTTCAAGTCATCAGAATGATACAAAATTAGTATAAGAAACTCCTGTATGTCCTTTAACCATAATTGTTTATGTCTGCCCCTCCCCGTAGAAATATACATATACACACATGTACATACAGTTGAAATTAAATACAAAACGAAGAGCAGACTTAAAAACTTCCTGAGTAAACACAACCAATTATGTCACATAAGCAAAACTTAATTTAGCTTATTCTGCAAAATAAGTAAAACTTAACTGGGTTGCTTCTTGTAAATGCTTCTTAAAATCATAAACAAAACAATCTGTTCCCCAAAAATGACATAAGGTAAGCACTTTTAACCAATTCTATCACTAAATAATCTGTCACTAGAAAAACTTTGATGCTAAACCCAATCATTATAAAAAATAAACAGCCTCTGTATTTTCACTATATAAGTTGTCCTGTAACAATATACCCCTGAGTCTCCACTGTTGGCTTACAGCTCCCATTTTACACACTGCTTTTATGTGCACAGTAAACTCTTACTGATTACTATTTTATTAACCTGGTGTTTTTAGTTTTCCTTTTGCTGGATTTTTGGCATACATATATAGTTTATATTTATAATTAACTATTTGAGAGAGCGATGTAATCAAGATCATATTCATAATAATAAAACAATTTTGGCCTTTTCACTGTGTTGACATTTATATTAATAATGCAAAAATTATAGTGAGTAAAATTGTTAGTATCTCATCATGAAATCAAAGAAGAAGCACCAAACTGTAATAGTAATCATTGTATTCTCCAGTAGCATAAATCTGCAGGGAGAAAAAGAAAGCCCATTTTACTTAGGAATGTCCTTGATGAAGCAATAAAAATTGATAAATGTATTAAATCCCAGCCTTTGAATATACTTCTTTTTAATATTCTGTGTGATGAAGTGGGAAATAGGTATAAAGCTCTTCTGATGCATATAGAGGTATGATGAATGTCTTGAAAAGAAGCACTTGTACATTTCTTTGAAGTATGAAAACTAGCTGCTTTTCCATGGAATATTTTTGCTTGGAAGAATCCATGACAGCCAAACTATGGTGACTCTGACTTGAGTATCTGGCAGATATTTTCTTAAATATGAATGAATTGAATCTGTCAGTTCAAGGAAATTGGTAATATGTGTTTCCAATGAGAAAATTCAAGCTTCAAAGATGAAGTTACAATTGTTGGCAACTTGTATCCACCACCATGACTTCGATATATTCCAAAGCTTACAGACTTTCAGGAGAGATCAGTGGTGATAAAATATTTTATAATGAAATATATCTATATTTGGAATAATAATAAAACCCCAGTTAACCATTCATATTTAGCATAATTACAGAAAGGACTGGAGTTCAGTTTAATATTTTACTATTTTTCTTCTACTTGTCTAACATTTTTGTCTTTTTCTGTATCTCCTCCTCATTCCTACATTGTTTTAATGAGTATTCTTTCTTATTATATTTCCTCTATTGGCAATTTAGCTAACTCCTTTGCATCATTTTCCCCCTATTAGGTGTTAGAATACACATCCTTAATTTATTATAGTCTATATAGAGTTAATTTTGTACTCATAATTTGAAATAAATACCTTGTAAACTGTATATCCAATTACACTCTGATACTCTGTGCTATTGTGTCATATATGGCATATCAATATATATAATGATATATAATATATAATGTAAAATATATCATTATAATGTATATTATAAACTCTAAGCCTTTTCAGAACATGTAATGCTGATTTAAAACTAATGGTAAGTAATTAGTGGAAATACAAATTAGAAAATGAAGAAACTAATTTATTCATAAGGAAAATGTTTAGATGCTCTTGATAATATAATTTCTGATAATTCTGTGGATAATGTTTATAATTTATCTATCTATGGAGCATAAAATTATTACAGTTCTGCAAATGATAAAAATGTTAGCAACTAAGATATTATAAATACATATAGTGTTAAATCTGACAGAAGGTTGCAGAGGGATGGGTGGACTATTAAATTAGAATACTAACACATTTATCTCAAATAGAAATGGTTAGTAATTTTTTTAATATAATGTGACAAGCCATGTAAATCCAACAAGAAATATAGTATAAAGCTCATCAGAAGAAGATAGAGAATGGGAGTTGGAAACAAGTATATATCTCTTAATCCTTATAACTTTTTAGTGAAAAATGGATATATATAGTACCTCAGAAATATCAGGAAATAGGACCAGAGGGATAATATTTAAATCTTTGAAAATGAATACCAGTAAAACCAAAACCAAAAACAACAAAAACAAAACAAACAAACAAACAAAATGCAACTGGTTAAAAAGAGTTACTTCTGAGAGCAGAACTAGAAGTAGAGAAGCACTGGGAAGGAGATTGTTGCTTTTCATGTCTTCTTACAGATTTTTCCAAACACCTTTGCCATGTGTTTTCATTACTATTTTCCATTGCTACTGTAATAAATTACCACAAACTTAGAGGCTTAAAACAACTCAAATTTATTATCTTCCACTTCTCTAGTGTAGAAGTCCAACATGCCTCAGTGGATTAAAATCAACTTGTTGACCTGGCTGCATTCCTACTGGAGGCTTTGGGGAAGAATCTGTTTCCTTGCCTTTTCCAGCTTCTAGAGGCTACCCTAGATCCTTGGCTTATGGTCTCCTCCCTACATCTTCAAAGAGCTCAGTGCTGTATTTCTCTGACCATCCTTCAGTAATCACAATTCCTTTGGACTCCACTATTCTGCCTCTCTCCTCCACTTTTAAGGACCTTGTGATACACTGGATTTGCCTGGATAATACAGGATATTCTTCCTATTTGAAGGTCAGTTGATCACCAACCGAATTCCTCCAGTCCATATAAACTAAGAAATTCACAGAGATTAGGATGTGGGCATCTTTGAGAAGGCCATTATTATGTCACATAGTATTAACACTCAATGTGAGTATTAAAATAATATCATTAATTAATAATGAATTGACGCATAATTATTCTTAACTTATCCTCATATTTCTTTCAGGATGGTCTGTAACATGCAAATCATCTGTATCAAAATCACCTGTACTGTACCATGCCCCTGAGTCCACACCTACCTTTAACAAATGAGAACTTTGAAAACAGATGCCAGGAGTTTGGATTTTAATAAGTATCCCAAATAATTTTAACACACATCAAAGTTTGAAGTCTGCCAATTTAGCCCACTGAAAAGAGTTAAGGAAACGGCTTCCGTTTAGGGAATTAGGAAGTAATGGAGCACAAACTAATTTGCATTATTTGTCCTTAAACAGGAAGCTCAGAATAGAAGAGTCTGCCGATTCAACAATTATCAAGATAAGATTTCCTCGAAGAATATAAACTGCAAGTAATAAAGAGATTCAAACACAAAGAGTATACAATGTCTTGTACATATTAGTTGTAAAATGTTTAAGGAATGTATGTGGCTGAATGGTGAATGTTGTTGAATGATGATAACCATTGAAAAAAGAACAGACATAAGATAAAACAAAATATATTCTGGGGAAGCTTGATGATTAGAGAAAGACACAACTGAATACATAAACAATTGATCCCAATATAGATTAGTAACAGGTACATAATTTCTTCTGAGAATTATTTGCTACTTTTTAATATTTATAATATACATTTTACATAGTGTATGTAGAAACTTAAGGTGGATAATTTGTGTCACATATAAAATACATATGTTTTAATTTATAAGAAAGAATTAGTGAAAATTTTAAACAGTAATATTCCTGTTTCTCCTTTTGTTTATGCATGGAAAGTCTGGCCATAGTAACTATACTTAATGAACAATCATTAATCACCTAGTGGCAGACACTAGCAATAAAAGCTGAGTACATGGAAAGAATTTCAAAGTGACTCTAAGAATTGCCCTGAAATTTCAATTTCTTTGAAGTGATGGAAAAGTTCATGAAGACACTGAATGCAGAAAAGTAAAAATGCAACTTTAAAATGCGACCAAGTCATAAAGGAAATGTGTTTTTTCATTTATCCTTTTGGGTCTCTTTAAGTTCTTACTCTAATGGCCTCTCTGTATGTCTAGTGCAGAATTTATAACAGTTTTAAATTAGTGTCTCTGTGATCAAGTCTAATTTTTCTTCCTAGACTATTTTCTGCTTATGGGCAGAGATCCTCCCTCCCTCCCTCTCTCTCTCTCTCTCTCTCTCTGCTTTGTGACTCTCATGCCCAGCAGAGTACCCAGCATTTAATAAATGTTGAATAAAGGACTGAAGCATGTGTGTGAGAGAAAAAAAAGAAAGGGCAGAATGGCTATCTATTAAAAGCTCATTTCTAAAGTAACTTTTGTTTTAAAGAATAGATTTCATTTATTTAAGCAAGGCAGCTATACATTCTCATTTTTTGGCTTGTTTATTGGTTTCTACCTCATTGTGGAATATTATAAATTAAAAGAAGTCATATATTAATAATTATATAAATGCAAGAGGAATAATTTCCTTGGGAAAGTATGGTTTACAAAAGCACTGAAAATTTGACTTCAACAAGCTCATTAAACTTAACAGATTATTTTAATGGTATAGACTCATGTTAAAGAAGCCAATATATTACTAAGTAGGATTAAAAGAAAGAGGTCTAATACTCCAAATATAATTCCAATGAAGTAAAAAATAATAATGCTCAGAATTAAATAAAGAGGTTATTAGGAATTCATGGCCCTGATAATCTGTTGATAGTATGATTTTCTTGAAATCAATGCATTACACTGCATTACAATACATTGAATGGGAATAATATTTTATTACATTTATTTTTAAGATTTTAAGAAACTTTTAAAAACAAAAGGGATTTATATTTCATTTTTAGTATATCCAAGAAAAATGATTTTAAAGTATATAGTATAAAGGGAATACATGTTAAATAAGAAATATAAACTCAAGATTCATCCAGTGTTTTAGTCATTAACTAAATATATATTAAATGTCACTGTAAAGAAGTCACTGTAGAGGTTCCTGGTGGCTCAGCTGGTAAAGCATCCAGGTCTTGATTTCGATTCAGGTCATGGTCTCACAGTTGCTGAGTTCTAGCCCCAAGTTGGGCTCATCTCTCCCTCCCCCTCGGCCCCTCTCCTGCTCGAACATGAGCTCTGTCTCTCAAAATAAATAAACTTAAAAAAAAGTCACTGTAAATATCTACCTACTTAAAATGAGTTCAAGTATGCTAGCTAAAGCAAATGACATCCCAACAAACCAAAAATTTAAATGTGAATGCTGAGCAAACTCAGTAATACTGGTGAGCTGTCTTAAACAGGAGTTTTGGCCAAAAGTTGAGCTGAATACAGGGAGTGGGAAGATGAATCTAGGGAGTGGAAATAAGGAATAATGTTCTTATAATGTAATTTTAACTGTTGACTGAAAGACAATGTTCAGTAAGTACTTACTACTAGATATTCTTTTATATTCTCAACCCTTCTTTGCAGGTAAGCATTGTACCTGATTTTAACCACAGCTTCTGCTATTACTGAAATATGTCACTTTTGGTTTCACTAAGCTAAGAACTATGTGCTTCCTCAATTTCACTTACTCTGCCACATTAACATTACAATATATGTGTTCAGATGGGAATATGATCGTGGGGAGGAGCCTAGATTTCCAATTCACGAAGAACATAATGTTCCTATCACCTCCTATCAGATACTGTATGAGCTAGAAATAAACTTTTAATGAAAATTTCTCTTATGACCTAATACAGGAGATTTTCAAGAAATAGTATCAAATATTATATATGTATCTACTGAGGTTAATTCTACTTATACATGATCAATTTAAAACTTGAAAATCACTGATGTAATTCTCCACATTTACAAAGAAAATAAAGAAAAAAATTATCATGATATATGCATAAAATAAATTTGACTAAATACAACATCCAAATAATAATTTTTAAAAAGCTTCTAACCATACTAGAAATAGAAGAGAGCTTTCTTCATCTAATTAAGACTATGTATAAAAACATACTGTAATTTTTCTACTGAAGGTGATATGCCGAATTATTGAAGTATTCCAAAATAGAGAAACTAAAATAGGAAATGAAGCAAGGATGCCCACTATTACCCCTTCTATTTAAAATTATAATGGAATCTCTACCCAATATAATAAGCCAAGAAAAAAATGAATGCCATAATATAACAATAAATAAAAGAATATACTTAGATACCTAAAAATAATTAAATAAGGAATCTATAGACAAACAACAGAATAAAATTTTGACTTAGCAATGTCACTGGATATAAAGCCAATAGAAAAAAAATAAGTATATTTATAAATACAATCAATAAAGTACCTTAAAATGTTACTATTTACATAGGATGAAAGAAACATCAAAGTCTAGAAAAAATATTAACAAATAACATATAAGATCTATACACTAAAAATTCTAAAACATTAAATGTGGTGATATACAATAAGTTTTTGGTTGGAAGACTTTATTTTTCTTTTAATTAATCTATAGGTACAATCCAATCCAAATCCAATGTTTTTTTCCTATTTTACCAAAAATGATAAGCAGAATCTAAAATGTATATAGACTGAAAAGCACTACTATAAGCAAGGCAATCCTGAAAAGACAGAGAGAGAGAAAGAGAGAATAAAGCCAGAGAACCTATAGTTTCAACCAGCGGGGCCTATTACAAAGTAACAGTACTGATCAATGAAATAGAAGAGAGAGGGCAAAAGTGGTATCACAGATATATCTTACCTAAGCAATGACAAAGAGAGAGCAGTGGTGCAGGGTCAGAGTAGGGGAGAGGAGGGTGAGAATTGGGAATAATGTTCTTTTAAATGGTACTAAATCAATGGGGTAAATATGAGAAACAAAAAATATATTGCTCCTAGCTTACACAAATAATGCCAGATGGACTGCAAGATTCTAAACTGAAAGGTAAAAATATAGCTTTTAGTAGAACATATAGAAAAATATCTTTGGACTTTGGAATATGCATTACAAATGGACACACAAGTGCCAGTCATATGATAAAAATACAACAAATTAAATATATTAAAGAATTTTAATTCATCAAGAAGGCATTGCTTCGAAAAAAAAATGCAACTCAAACGGTGAAAGAAGAAATCCCGAGCATGTTAATTCAACAAAGTACTTAGATCTCAAAAATCTAATACATTTCTACAAATAAGAGAAGGGCAGAAATCTCCATTGGAAAATGGGGAAAGTATACTTGAAAAAAACCCACAACAAAATGATATCCACAAGGCGAATAAACATATGATTAGGTGCCTTTCTAGGAAATGAGATGGCAAAATGTAATTTCACTCTGCTCAACAACTGATAGAGCAAACTACCAAGTATGGATAAGGATAGGGACTAGCTGAAGCTCATTCAGTTCACGTAAGAGTGTAAATTTATAAAACCACAATGCAAAACTGGCCATGTCTACTAATGCTGAACACTGGTATAACTTACGACACAGGAATTCCATTCTGAATTACTATATACCCAACAGAAATGCATATATATGTTCACTTAAAGATTTGTGTTAGCTTGTTGTTTGCAGTAATTTTCATAATAGCCCCTAACTGCAAACTACCCAATGCCCACCAGTAGCAGATTGGATAAACACATTGTGGGGTATGTTTATTCGTGGGTTATATAATATACAACTAAATGTCACCATATGAACATTTCTCACAAATATAATGTTGATTTAAAAAAAAAAAAAGCCAGATTTGAGAGTATGTACTGTTTGATTCCATTCATGCAATGTACAAACACAATAAAAATGAACCTATGCTTTTAGAAATTGGGATAGTGCTTATCAGTAAGGGCAGTGACTGAACAAGAGAAAAAGAGGTTTTTCATCTGCTGGTAATGTTTTGATTCATGTTCTGGTTAATTTATGGAATAACTGTACTCTTATGATACATATAATATTCTACCCTCTGCATCAAAATCAAATTCCTGAAACAGATTTTGAAGGTTGTTCTTTGTTGTGTGCTTTTTGGTTTGATCTTCATTTTGTTAGCATTTTATGTATTTTTTAATTCTTTAATCCCTCCCAAACTGTATTATAAATCTGTTGCCAAGTCTGAGTGAAATATCTCTGTCTTACCTTAGTTGATGTGTGTCTCAGTATTAACTTGGTAGTAATCAACACCATTGACTGTTTATTTTTAAAATACTCTCTAAATTAACTTCCATTAAACTACAAATCTCCTGGTTTGTTCTATTTTTTAAGTTTATTTATTTAATATTTATTTATTTATTGAGAGAGAGAGAGAGCAAGCAAGAGCAGGGTAGGAGCTAAGATGGAGAGGAGAGAGAGAGAGAAAGAGAGAGAGAGAGAGAGAGAGAGAGAGAGGGAATGAGCAGGGAAGGAGCTGAAAGAGAGGGAGAGAGAAATCCCAAGCAGAGTCTGCACTTATCTCAGAGCCCAACTTGGGGCTCAATCTCACAACCCTGAGATGGTGATCTGAGCTGAAATCAAGAGTCAAATGCTTAACCAATTGAGCCTCTCCTGTTTTGTTCTTATATCTTCTACTGGGTTGTTAAATATTGGTGTTTCTGAAGACATCTTCTAAAGTTTACTTTTCTTCTAACCTATATGATCTACATAGGCCAACCACATTCATATACATAACTTTAGATATCATGGATTAAACCAATGGATTCTACATTTTATCTTTAGCCTCAAACTCTAAAACACAAAATCCTATACGTTATTCATAATCACCCTTTGAAGTTAGTTCAGTCTCAGCATGCTCAAATTTTTTCATGATTTTTCAACTAAACCTGCCTCTCTTCCAATATTCAAAATCTCTGGAAATAGATCAGTCACTCCAACATTCTGCAGATGAGAAATTAAAAACTGTCCTTGACTCACCATTTCTCTCATGTTCCATATCCAAGGTATTCCTAAATCTATCAATTGTTCCTCCCAAGTCATATCTCATACTGATAGCTACTCTCTATGTTTATTACCACTAGTGTTCTCATTCAAGTTTTAATTAAGTTTGACCTGAACAACTATATTTACTCCTATCAGGTCTCTCTCCTTTCACATTTGATCCCTACCAATACATTTTCTACACCACAGCCATAATAATCTCACCAGAACATTAATCCCATCTAGTCTGAGGTGATCTTCCCAGATTCCTTCTCCTATGGTGAAACAGGTAGAGGATATTCTCCATTCACTGGGAATAGCTGCTGTTTCCGGCACAATGTGGAACCCCTTAAAAGAAATTACTGTAGGTCTACATGAAGTGCTTCACCAATCTTGGAAGCCCCTCACAAGGAACAAACCCCTTCTCAAGAGGCAAGCTCCGACCAGATTGATACAAATCTCACAGGACCTCGCCTCTTGTCACAATTTGGGGCAACCCTGAAGGACCATCTCCAAGTTTCCTGTAAACTACTAGGTTGTGACCTCGGCTGGAATTGCACAGATCAGCTTCTTCCTCTGCCAAACCTGCCTTTCTTTTCATATAGTGTATCCCTAGAAAGCATACCCAAAAACTTACTGCTTACAACCTTCCATCTCCAGAAAGCCATTCTAAGACATCCTCATTTATAAGAAGGAAAACCACTGAATTGATTTCATGGTTCTTAATACAACCGTAAGAATCTTTCAGCATGGTTTACAGTGCTCTGCATGGATTTTTCCTTGCTTCTGTCTCTTGCCTTGAACTCCAGTCACATTAGTGTCCTTCCAATATTACAGATCAAGATGTCCTGCAGCAGTATATTCTTTGAGTTTCCCATCCCTTGTGCTTGAAATGCCCCTGTCTCAATGCATTGTTAACTCCTAATCCTTCCTCGGATCTCAGTATCCTTTAGTGGGGATGTATTCACCTGGCTTCCTAGGCTACTTCAGTTATTCCTTCAAACCTTTTATCATTATGCCCACATTATATGCCATCAATTAGGGATCAACAAACTATGGTCCATATGCCAAATCAGTCTGCCACTTGTTTTTGTAAATAAAGTTTTTACAAAAGATAGTCATTCATGTCTGTAGGTGTAGTCTATGTCTGCTTTCCTGATGATAGCTGAGTTGTTGTTAGAGACTATATGGTATTCAAAGACTAAACTATCATCTCGCTTTTTATAGAAAATGTTTGCCCATCCTTGCCCTTGTTTTATACTGTATTTATGTAAAGAATACATATATATATGTACAATATATCCATAATACATGTATACAGATTTTATGTAATATATATTACTGTTTATGTGGCATGAGGAAGATAGTTTAATATATCTGTGCTTCAATTTCTATGGCTGTGAAATAAGGTTGATAAAAGACTATGCATAAAACTGCAAAAATCTATATATGAGTAATATATTGGAATCATGTGTCTAACAGGAACACAATAGTGTAAAACAGGGTCATATACACATAAGAATTTAGTTATCAATATATTGAAATAAAATGTTATTTTATTAATTATTAATACTAATAAGGGTGATTGTCTATATGTTTATATTTTCTTTTATATTTTACATTTTCTTTTTTTAAGTTTTTACTTAAATTCCAGTTAGTTAACATACAGTGTAATATTAGTTTCAGGTGTACAAAATAGTGATTCAACACTTCCATACATCACTCAGTGCTTATCACAGCAGGTACACTCCTTAATCCCCGTCACCTATTTTACTCATCCCCCACCCATCTCCCCTCTGGCAACCATAGGTTTGTTTTCTATAGTTGAGTCTGTTTCTTGGTTTGCCTCTCTCTCTCTCTTTTTTCCCCTTCACTCTTTTGTGTTGTTTCTTAAATTCCACATATAAGGGAAATCATATGGTATTTGTCATTCTCTGAGTCACTTATTTTGCTTAGCATAATACTCTCTAGCTCCATCCATGTTATTGCAAATGGCAAGATTGCATTCTTTTTATGGCTGAGTAATATTCCATTATACATATCTCAACATATATCTATCTATGTGTATCTATTTATTTTTCAATAGATATAGATATGGATATCATTTCTCCTTTATCCATTCATCAGTTGAACATTTGGACCATTTCCATAATTTGGCTATTGTAGATGCTGCTGCTATAAACATTGGGGTGCATGAACCCTTTGAATTAGTATTTTTATATTCATTAGGTAAATACCTACTTGTGTCTAGTTATATTTTCTATGTGTAATATACCTTTTTGTTTGCCTACTTAATACTTGAGAATGTTGTGATTTTTAAGGCAATTGTATGATATATTTACTTGTGTTTAAAAAACTGACAGTTTGCCCTATCTTTTGCAAGTATTTTTCCAAGTACATATTGTTCCTTTTAATTTTTACATTGACATTTTATACTTTTAATGCGTATAAATCATTGTGCTTTAGCATATACATTACTTTGATTTTTATTTTTTTTATGTTAGGCACAAGTGACAACTATATTTCTTTTTATTTTATTAAAGTTTTCTCCAATGTATTTCAGTAAATGAGTATTTTATTTTATTTTATTCCACTGTTGGTCATAGTTTGAGCCCTACACACTCCCTTCCCTTTCACCTCAAAGGGAACTCCTTTGTATGTAGCCACACACTCATCATTAGTGCGGAGATCTGGCTGGATCTGCTCCCAAATCTTCTTCTTAGGATTTAGCTCCTTGTCAGGCTCTCCAGGAAATGCATCAAAAATAATTTTGTCTCCAGGAACAGACCCAGTAGGAGGTGCCAAGATTTCAACCTTCTCAGGTGAACTAGCACACATCACCATTGCCTGAGATATTACTCCCCTCATCTTTGCAGGTTTCAGGTTACAAAGTAAAATCACCATCCGATTTTGCATCTGTTCAAGAGGAACATGATTCACGAAGCCACTGACAACTGTTCTTGGGGCTGTTTCTCCAACATCTACTTCTTCTACATATAAAGAATCTGCATCAGGATGTTTTCTAGCAGTGATATTACAACCAACTCGAAGATCTAGATGAGAAACATCTATTGGCTTAGAGTCAGCACTTCCTGCTGCTGATTGTTGTTTTTTCTCCTTTTTCTCTTTAATTTCAATTTTCTCTTTCATCTTTTCTTCTGCTCTTCCTCCTGTTATCTGTTCTTTGGCACCAGAAGATATAGTTGTTATTGGTATAGACTGTATCACTTTTTCAGAAACTGTGGAATTAGCTTGCAGTAGAGTACCAGATGGGAATGGTATTTGTTTCACTCCATTTTGAATTTCTGCCTGAATTAGCTCTTGTTTCAATTCTTCAATTTCTTTCTTTAATTTAGCATTTTCAACTCGAAGTTTCTTCTCTTCTCTCAAAGTTGCCTGCAAAATTGCTTTTTCCTTAAGAAGAGCAACTTGCTGCTTTAAATATTCAATAATTTGATCTGCCTCTGCACCCTTTTGTTCCAGTCTCTTCAGAACAGCACCATTAGTTGCCATTTTTGCCAAGAAATGGCAGAAAATCATAAATCAGTGGACAGAGCAACCTGGAGAGCCTCACCCGTAGCCTTAGTCTGGAACATTACTTTGATTTTTAATAGTGCTCATATAACTTTTACTCTTTTACATAATTATAGGAATTAGGAACATAGAAATTATATACATATATAAAAGTTTTTAATTTGATCTAAATTCACATAGCTCAGATGGTTATTGTTAATAAGTTGATATTTCAATATCATTGCATATTTAAAATAATTAATATAATATGGTGATGTGGCGCCTAGGTGGCTCCATTGGTTAAGCATCTGACTCTTGATTTCAGCTCAGGTCATGAACTCACAGTTCACAGGACTGACCCCTGCATCAGGTGCCATGCTCTTGGGATTCTCTCTCCCTCTCTCTCTCTCTGCCGCCCCCCCCCCCAAATAAGTAAACTTTAAAAAAATATGATGATGTGCATATAGGTGATTGTCTTTTATTTTGTTTGTATTTATATAATAATGCTTCATAATGAGCACTTTGGG
>CM053562.1:44118430-44153176 GCA_028646485.1 Cryptoprocta ferox
CAGATCCTAATCCATATATCCAGTGTATATATGTGTAGTAATAAATGAAGACTTCTTTGGAGAACACAGAAAACTTACCATATGAAATTATTATGTAAATATTTATACTATTCAATTTCAAAACTCATCTTTTTACTATTAGTTAATTATAAATGCCTCCGAAATAACCCCTCTATTACAATTCCTTCCTTTTACAAACTGAAACTTTCTTGTTTATAAATGCCCATTTCCAAACTATTAAAGTCAATTTTTTGAAAATCTACTTTCCTGGGCAGTAAGTAGAACAACAAACACAGGCCCAACACCTTAGGGCAGGCGGTGGCTGCAACTACATTAATCAATCTGCACAAAAGTACATCCAACGCTTGGTCTGATAAATCCTATTCCAGCGGCACTTGCCACCTGGAAAGAAAGGTTAACATTCTTCCCTACCTTATGCTGCTGTCACAGTGATGAAGACAAGGGGTCAAGTTGCATTCTATGGCACTACTGAGCTGCTGTTTGGCAGAGTTGGAGAGGCTACTCTTGGCTCTGTTCTGGAACAGTGATCTCAGAGGAAAAGGCGTTTATCACTAGGGTACCCAAAATATAACTTGCATTTGTTTAGCACCAGAGTTACTATATGTCTTTGTACTCCATTTTATCACTGTGGTCCAAATATAAAGGGACGTTTATGTCACAATTACCATTTTTCTATTTTTCAGTGATGGCTTTGTTGCATACATAGATAAGGTCCTGTTCCAAAATAATCTGTTTTCTGCCCAAATATTATAATTATTGTTGCTTTCAAATTATTTTAACTGAAACTGGTGAGGAAAGAGGTTATTGGGTGAAGGAAATTCTGCTCAGATCAGACCTAATCCATGAAGGTGATATAATCTTGAATACAGAAACAGGGTTTCCTCACACTTTTACCTATATATGAGAATTTATTCATTACATATGCACATGTATTTTTCTAGGCATTTTCTGTTTTCTGTAAGTTAAATGCACTGCTCAGCATGAAATTTCATTTGCTATTCCTGCTGTAGGTTCAGCAGGTCCCCAAATGCATTGCCTGAACTGTTCATGGCTCCTTTCTCTCAGAGTACAGGTATCAAGTGGGATATTTGGGATATCTAATCGTGTTTCTTAGGGAGGAAACTGTGCACTTAAGAACTGCCAGCCTCTTTATTTCTATGCAAGCTATTTTCTAAAAGGGAAATACATAGGACTACTTCCTGAGATGTGTGTTCTGTTTCCAGTACACCAAGCAGAACTCTTGGTTTCCAGGCTCCTCCCTGACTCAATAAATTTACCTCATTGATTTTGCAGGAAGTGACTGAAAACTGAGAAAGTATTTTATAGATATATATGTCTATATATGTATATAATTTTTATCTATGCCTTTTTTAATCATTATCTTCAGTTTTTTTCTTGTTTTAAGTAAGGAAAGGACATATCTAGTCTCCCACATTATTGGATTTTTATGTGAAATTGAAGGAAGGGCAAAAGCTGTTACATCTATGTTTTAGCTTAGCAAAACAAATCTGCCTTATCTTGGATTTGTTATACCACTGACTAAAAGACAGTCACTCCAAGTTTAAATTAAAGCTCAGGGAGTGAAATTTAAAATTTTAGACTCTTAGATTTTAATCCTCGATGGCTTCTACCTTCACTAAAGGCAATTTTCTATGTTTCTGATGAGATATTTGTCATTTAATGTGAGGCATATTTTAAATCATGGTGATATGAACATTATTTAAGTCGGAGTATTAGTTACATTAATGCACTCTACAAACTGGAAAATGACAGAAATTATAAACAGACTAAACTTGCTCCAATTCACTACTGAAAGGAATGTTCAAATGCTCCCATAATGGGAATTTTCAATCTGAAAAGTTGAATATGTCAGACAGGAGAGTTGGGTACTGAATGAAAATTTGTAATGCTAAGGAGAAGAAAGTAGGGGAATTGAAAGTCATTCATCATTGTAACACTTCCCTGTAGACGAAGCAGAGATAAAGGATTCTGTTCACACAAGAATTTCCAGTTTTGAAAAGCTTTATCGTTCCTCTTCTACTACAATATTACATTGGAACTCATGAAGTGTTTGCAGATAAAAGTGATAGAGTTTAGGAGTTTATGAAAAATAGTTTCTGTGATCACCACGTCGAATTCTGCATTCTAAAAATGAATAATATGTGAGATATGTTTTTAATGCCAACAAATATTTAACTCACAACATATCCATCTGACCACAGAAATCTGGGTCAAAATATGAAATAATGTTAGCCCCAGTTAGCAAATTCATGAAGTGCCCATCTCGTATGTAGTAAATCATGGTTTCTTTGCCTTTATTATTTCATGTGTATGTTTCTTTGTTTTATGTATTTAAGTTGTGTTTATGTTTCTCACTGGACAAGCTTCTCTGTATTAGTTTAGAATCAAAAGCCAACAGGTCAAAGTTTAAAATTTCTTCTTATTTAATATACATTTACCTTAGGCTACCACACTCATCTTTGTTCTTCATGCTTCAGCACAGTTTCTGATGTGTGAACTTTTAACTTTTAAACAACCCATGCACACAAATAAGTTGTGTGAGCCATAGACGTCTGTGAATTCTTATTAAAACTGTGTAACTGAAAGTTCTTTGGAAGCAATTAGATTAGATAAGTCTCAAATAATTAACATGCACACATATACACACAGGTTAAAACTCAACTAGCTCACAAAAGAAACACTAGGCAACAAAGGTTTCTCAGATGGATACTGATTTTTTAAAAACTTTAACTGAACTTAGAGTACAAGCGTAGTTTCATAGTCCCTTTGCATTGAGACACCATATATAGCAAATAAGTAAATAATATAACATTTAAGTTGGTCTCACTGGAAAAGAAAAATACTCTTTGTGCCTGTTATATCTTATAATTTTGTCCTTAAAATCAATTATGGTTAGCTGGAAGACTGAGATTTAATTTTCAACTCTATCTCAGAAAAGACAAGAGATAGGTGTTGGTGAGGATGTGGAGAAAGGAGAACCTTTGTACCTTGTTGCTAGGAATGCAAATCGGTGCAACCACTATGGAAAACAAGTGTGGGGGGTCTTCAAAAAAAAAAAAAAACAGAACTACCATATGATCTAGCAATACCTCTTCTGGGTGTTCACCCAAAAGAAACTAAATCAGCGTTTGGAAGAAAGATCTGTGCTCTCATGTTCACTGCAGAATTACTCACAGTTGCCACAATATGAAATTAACCTAAATATCTGTCCATGGATGAAATGATAAAGGAAAAATATATGTGAAAATACTAAATATAATACTAAATGTATACATATATACATAATGTTAAATACATATGAATATATAAAACACTAAGTATGTGTATACAATATTATTTAGTCTTAAAAAAGAAGGAGATCCTGTCATTTGCAGCAAACAACATGGATGAACCTAGAAGACATTATGCTAAGGAAAATAAGGCAAACATAGAAGAAGAAGAAATAAGCAGGGTAATCTCCCTTTTGTGTGTAATCTAAAAAAGTCAGAGAGTTTAACGGTGGTTACCAGGACCAGGGGGTTGGGGGAAATGGGGACATGGCCAAAGGTTACAAAGTTGTAGTTATTTAGCATGAATAAGTTTAGAGCTCTAATATACAGCATAGTGACTGCAGTTTATAATGCTGTGTCAAATACTGGAAATTTACGAGGAGAGTAGATTTTAGGTGCTCTCCTCATACACACATACATAAAATGGAAACTGTGGTGAGGAGATGATATGTGAACTAGCTTGACTATGGTAATTGACAAAATAAAGACAAAAAGAGGATATATAGATATATAGATATATAGATGTATATATATATGTTGTATACCTTAAGCACATAACTTTTATTAAAAATAATTTTTCAAAAAAATGAAGAAAGTATCTCTCCTCCATCTGTTCAAAATCATTGCTATAGTTTTCCTGGCATGACTTTTCTCACATGGGTGAACTACATTCCTAAATTACTTCCCTTTTGCTTTCTTTTTCAACATTAGAATGGCTGATCTTTCTACTCTTAATGTGGCTCATTTCAGTTCAATGTTTAAAAAATATTTTAAAATTCAGAAGAGTTATGAGTATTTGCATATTTAACCATTTCAGGGACTTCTAGTTCACGTTAAGAGACAATGTGTAGTAACACACATCTGCTTGCAAAAGCATATGAGGAAGTGGAGAACTGTCATTTCATTTTCTTTAAACAAGGTGTTTTTGTCATAACCCCACATAAAACACAGCCAAACTGATACTCAGTCAAGTGGAAGAAGCACAAAGCTCCAATTGGTACCCCAAAATACTAACCACCATTTAAATGATAAATTATAATCTATGCAGAAAATAAAAACTTTTACTTGATGTGCAATGTGAGGTATAGAATGAAGAACCATGATCTGTCTTCAGGTTTGTAAATGTTTAGTTTCATTTGAGAGTGTATACTTAGTCATTAGATTCCTTAGTTATTCAACTAATATATATTCAGTTCTTGTCATAGAAGAAGTTTCTGGCATCAATAAGCTTATACACCAGCAAGGGAAAGAAATAAATAGCTGATTATAAGGGATAAGAATGCTGTGATAGTGGTAGTAGAGACTGCTCTGGCAATACACATCACAGGGTGCACCCTGACCTGGGGAGTAAGAAAAGTCTCTGATTGGAAGTGATCCTAAAAGAGATACGAAAGGAGGATACAAGATTAGCCAAATAAATAGTTTTTTAGTGTAAAGGAGATAAGAAGGCCTGCAAGTAAAAAGATAAAGACTCCTTGAGGAATTCAAATTATTTAGAGCTAAACATTAAAGTTAATGTGTCAGAAGAGGAGGTTTGAGCAAATACGTAGTCCAGGCCATGTGAACAGTATTGTGAACCTTATCTTTTGTACTGACCAATGCTTTGTTTAGCTGTGTGTGATGCTGAGCAAGTGTCTTCACCTCAGTTTATCTTTAAGTAAGCAAATGAAGAAATAAATAACAAAAGAGCAAAATAAAGACAAAAAGAGGATAACAACTACATATTTCACAGGGATGTTTTGACTAATAAATGTGTTAATATATACAATTCACTTATTACTTGCTATATGATACTTGATATATAAATATTTGATCTTGTTTTCATTATTTTAATATAATCATTATTAATTATTTTTATGATTGGTTGAGGGGACAACACTACATGATTTTAACTAGAGGAGTGAAATGATTGTATGCGAATGCTACTAAAATCACTGAGTCTGTAGCGTGAACAATAAATTATAGGACAATGATTACAAGTCTCTCATCATAATCTAGACAAGTGTTGACAATGACCTGAAAAGAAATAGTGATGTCTCAATAGGGAAAATGAATATATTCATGTAATAATAAGTTAAATTATATGTATGTTTTGGTGACTGAGTGTGATAGGAATAAATTGTTATCTCTAGCTACTTAATTGAGTGATTAGAGAGAGGATAGTGAGATTCACCGTAATGGAGAGAACTGGAAGAAGGCCATATTTGTAATGGGGAGGTAACTATTTTAGTCCGTTGGAGCAGCTATAACAAAATGCTTTAAACTGGGTGGAGCTCAGAAACAGCAGAAATTTATTGGTCACCGTTCTGGAGGCTGGAAATCTAAGATCAAGATGCCAGCACAATCCAGTGAGAATCCTCTTTCTGGCTGTCTATTACCACTTCCAGTTATATCCTCCCATGGTGGAAGATTGGCAGGAGATCTGTGGGTCTCTTCTACAAAAACACCAATCCCTCAGGGAGCCTAGGTGGCTCAGTCGGTAAAGCAACCAACTCGTGATTTTAGTTCATGTCATGATATCATGGTTCGAGTTTGAGCCCCACAGGGGGCTCTGCACTGATAGTGGGGATCCTGCTTGGGATTCTCTCTCCTTCCCTCTCTTTTTGCATCTACCCTGCTTATTCTCTCTGTCTCTCAAAAATAGATAAAATTACATTAAAAAAACCCACTAATCCCACTCATGAGGGCTCCACCTCCATGACCTAAGCCCCACTTAAGAATACCATCACCCTGGACATTAGAATTTCAACATAAAAATTTGGGGAAGGGGAAAGAAACATTCAGACTATGTCAATGATCAACTCAATTTTGACTACTTTGAGTACAAAATGGTAGTAAGAAATTAATACAAACTGTGAAGCACATTGTGTGTGTGTATGTGTGTGTGTGTGTGTGTGTGCATGTGTGTGTCTTAATTCAAGAATGATGTATTCTCCCAAGCTCTACAATTAACAAAGCCAAGCAAATTAGAAGTAGAAAGTGTTTGGATTCAGAGAGCATAGTTTCGCTGTGTTACAGAAGGCATATCTAGATTTAGTGGATTTAGGAATGAACGTAAGAGGGAAAAAACAGAATGAGTGTGGAAAATCTATCTAACAAACTTGGTTATAAATTATAAATAAGACAAATATCCACAGAGTGGCATATAGAAATAAAAACAAGGTCTTCATACCAAAGAAGAACTGCATGCACACTTAAACGCCAATGAGAATAGAACAGAATGAAAGACTGAATATCATAGAGAGAAAGGTATAACCAAAAGTCTGATGCTGATAGGTGGAGATTCAGGGTATAGATTGGAAGAGGTACCTTTAATAGAATGGGCCCTATTTTCATTATAATGTGAGGAAAGTAGAAAGGGGTGGTGCACATTCCTAACAACATTCTCATAGCTAAAAGACTATTTCTGGCTGCTATAAACAGTATCTTATCTGCATTGCTTGGTGCTCAACACACTCACAATATCTGCCAAGAGATAAGGAAATGAAAACTCTTGGGGAGTTAAAACCATAATATTTTGAAATGAAACTATGCAGAGTAGAAGCAACGGTGTTTGCTTCATTATTTTGTTCCAAAAAGTTCTACAATAATCATGTAGAATTTGGGGCTGGATGAGTGAGAACTTGTAGAAGTGCTTAGCAATCTGTAAATATCATGTTAATCTACAGAATATAAAAGGGATATAATGCCTGTTGGTTTTATCTGGGCACTGTGCTCCTGCAATGCCCAAGATGTATTCAGGTGTGTAATGAAGAGAATCCAGGGTACTCAGCATCTACTAGTTAAGTATCAAGACTCATAACACTGACAAACTTGTCGTTATCTTGCATTTTTTCCCCATTCATGGATTAAAGAAAGACCAGATCTGGGAAGTTACAAACATATCTTTAATAATACTGTATAACCCACTACAAGTTTTAGATTTATACACAAAAGATGAAGACCCACTGATGAATTTTAAATAGACATAATAGTATATAAGGAAGAAAAATGGCAACAATGAAGGAAAAAGTAAATAAGATTTGACAAAGAAAGAGTTATTATGGATCAAACCAAAGGCCAGAAATGGAAATAAAGAGGAGAGTGTAGAATTAAAAGATGTTTAGGAGGCTTCATCACAATGAGGTTTCTGATTCACTGTGATGGCTGAATTGCTATACACAAAGAAAATACACTGTCAGTATATCCATAATTTCATGTCATCCCTGTGGGAAAGTGCTCATTGCTAATTGTAAAATAATATATTTAACATAATCTTTAAAGGAGTCAAGGTACTTTCCTCATTCAGAATATGATAATGTGATTTAACTTTTTGCTGGATCTCACATGATGTATGTACAATTTATCATAATATAGTATATTGTCGGAGTTATTCAGTATGAGTGTTATAGTGTTTTTTGGTTTGTAATTAACAAAATGAAAAGAATGCTATAAATTTTGTGATTCTTACAAAGACTTCTGAATAGTAAAGAAAAATTAAGAAAAGAGCAGTATATTTAAAATACTTAAAATAGAACCTATGACCATATATTAATTATGTGAAAATTAATTCTTCACATTAGAACATAAAAATCTTTTATGCTATCTGAATCTTACTTATGAAATAATGGCTCTATGGGGAAGATATTATGCCTCACTGCCCTTTATGAAGAAAATGCATTATTTGAATTTTAATAGAAGATGCTTTTTTAAAAACTTTTATTCTGTTGGAATAAATCTTTAGGATATAAATTAACTTAATTGTTATTCTGTCATTCATGAAATACTTATGCTAAACTCATAGTTTATGATGTCAGCAGAAATTAAATTATACCCTGTGTTCAGCTGGGAATCATTTTTTTAAAAAATAATCTGACATCAGAAAGTAAAAATCTTTTTCTAATGTAGGATAATTGTAGTTCATTATAAAAATGGAACAAGCCGCTGACATTCTCATTTCTGAAAAAAAATACAATATGCAAGAGCTCAGATGATTTAATAAAATAATGAGCTCGAAAGGGGAATGTACCATAACCTTGTTATAAATTCTCCAGGAAGTCAAAAATAATCAAGTCAAAGCAGTTTACAAATACACAGTTTGACCTGTTACTATTGTTAGAAACACTTCAAACCATAAAACTATCTCAAAATATTTTATTTTTGAAAACCTGTAAAAAGTATTTTGTCTTATTTCTAGACAAAGTACTTCAAAGCTTAATTGATGAGTCTAAAATTAAGAAAATTTAACCCAAACATGCACTTCTTATTTTTATTTTATTTTTACAGAGAGAGAGCACAAGCAGGGGAGAGGGGCAGAGGGAGAGACAGATAATCCTAAGCAGGCTCCATGCTCAGTGTGGAATCCAACATGGAGCTTGATCCCACTCCTCTGGGATGGTGACTTGCGTCGAAATCAAGACTCAGACGCTCAACTGACTAAGCCACGCAGGGGCCCCACTTTTCATTTTAATTGCAGTATTTGTACTTTTTCTCAATAATCCTGAAGAAGTAATTGCCAAACATTTGTCACTAAACTTGAATGAATTTATAGCCTGCTTTTGAAAAAATAGCTCAAGACTGTATAGTCATATGCTCTTTTTTCAGTTGGTATATGGTTAGTACTTAAGTGTCACTTGTACAGAACATGCTATGTTGGCAATATACAGAACATGAGGAATATATAGATATTTCACCAATAAGAACAAGATAGATCAAAACATACTGCCCAAAATAAGTGCATTTCTTTTTGTAAAGCATAAGACGTATTTTGATTAGATATTAATGCCTAGTCAATTTGCCAAATTTTTTATTGCATTAAATGCACATAACATAAAATTTACCAACTTAGCCATTTTTAAGTGTATAGTTCAGTGGTATTAAATATTCATAATGTTGTTACCATCATCCCCATCCACCTCCAGAACTAGTTTTATCCTGTAAAACTAAAATTCTACACCTATTAAACAATAACTCCTCATTTTCCCCTCCACTCGGGCTTTAGTAGTCACTGTTCTATTTTCTGTTGCTATAGTTTTTTTTTTTTAATTTTTTTACATTTATTTAGTTTTGAGAGACAGAGAGACAGAGCCCAAGTGGGGGAGGGGCAGAGAGAGAAGGAGACACAGAATCCGAAGTAGGCTCCAGGCTCCGAGCTGTCAGCAGAGAGCCCGACGCGGGGCTTGAACTCGTGAACCTTGAGATCATGACCTGAGCGGAAGTCGGCCGCTTAACCGACTGAGCCCCCTGGGCGCCCCTGTTGCTATAGTTTTAAGTACTATAAATGCATCATATAAGAGGAATCATATAGTTTTCGTCTTTTTGTAACTAATTTATTTCACTTAGCCTAATATTCTTAAATTTCGTCCATATATATAGCATATACCAGAATTTCTTTCCTCTTTAATGATGAAAAATGTTCGTGTGTGTGTGTGTGTGTGTGTAACATTTTCTTATCCATTTATCTGCCAATGGACACTTGAGTCGCTTCTATGTTTTGGCTTTTGTGATTAGTACTGCCATGAACATGGGTGCACAGATATCTCTTCAAGACTACTTTCATTTCTTTTTAGTAAATACCCAGAAGTCGAATTTCTATATCATAGGGTTATTCTATTCTTAATTTTCTAAGAAGCTGCCATGCTGTTTTCCATAATGGCTATATCATTGCACATTCCCACCAACAGTAAAAAAGAGTTCCAATTTCTGCACATCCTCAAGAATACTTGCCATTTCCTATTGTTTTTTTAATAGATGCCATCCTAATAGGTATAAGGTGGTATTTGCATTTCCCTAAAGATTGGTGACGTTGAGTATCTTTTTATGAGCTTACTGTGTTTATTGGCCATTTGCATGCCTTCTTTGGAGAAATGTCTATTCAAGTCCTTTGTTCATTTTGAATTGACTTGTTTCTATTTTCGTTGTTGAATTTTAGTTGTTCTCTGTATATTCTGCTACTAATTGCTTAGCACATACATGAATCACAAATATTTTCTTCCTTTCTGTAAATTGCCTTTTTACTCTGTTGACAGTGTCATTTATGCACATTAAAAAAAAATTCACAGGCCTATTTTTTCTGTTATTGCTTGTGCTTTTGTTTCATATCCAATACAACATTTTGTTGTCATATCCAATATGAAGATTTTACCCTATGTTTTATATTTTAATTCTTACATTTAGTTCTTTGATCCATTTTAATTTTTGTATATAATGTAAGATAAGTGTCTAATTTCATTCTTTTGCAGGTGGATATATAATTTTCCAAGAAGCATTTGTGGAAAGTCAGACCCACTGAATGGTCTGACATCCTGTCAAAAATCATTTGACTGGGGTGACTGCGTGGTTCAGTTGGTTAAGCCTCTGACTTTGGATTAGGTCATGATCTCGTGTTTCATGAGTTCAAGCATTACATCAGGCTCTATGCTGACACCTCAGAGTCTGGAGCCTGCTTCAGATTCTGTCTCCCCCTCTCTCTCTGCCCCTCCCCTGCATTTTCTCTCCCTCTCCGTCCCTTCTTCTCCCTCCCTCCTTCTTCCTCCCTGTCTCTCTTTCTCTCTCCCCCCTCTCTCCCTCTCTCCCTCTCTCAAAACTAAATAAACAAAAAATTTTTAAAAATCATCTGGCTATATCTGTGTGGACTCTATTCCATTTTTGGACTCTTTGTATTCCATTGGTCTATATGTCTGTCATAATGTCAAAATCACACTATTTTGATTAAAAAACAGAACAAAGCTTTGTTCTCTTTCAAGATTGTTTGTTTGGCTATTACAATTCCCTTAAGATTTGATATGAATTTTAAGATGAGTTTTCCCATTTCTGTAAAGAAAATATCATTAGGATTTTGATAGAGATTACATCGAATCGGTAGATTGCTTTGGTAGTATTGACTTGACAGTATTAAATCTTCCAAATGTATTAACACAGGATGTGTTCCCATTTATTTATACATTAATTTCTTTTGGCAATGTAGTTTTCATTGTACAAGACATGTACCTCCTTGGTTAATGTTATACCTAAGTATTTTATTCTTTTTGATGCTACCGTATATGAAATTATTTTCTTTATTTCTTCTTTTGTATTGTTCATTGTTATTATACAGAAATGCAACTGAATGTGTGTGTGTGTGTGTGCACGCGTGTGTATTGACTTTGTATTCTGCTATTTTGCTGAATTCATTTATTCTAATGATTTTGTGCATGCAATCTTTAGGTTTGCTACATATAAAATCATATCATCTGTGAAAAGATATGGTTAATTTTCCTCTTTCCTTTCCAATGTGGGTGCCTTTTATTTCATTTTCTAGCCTTATTGCTCTGGCAAGAACTTCCAGCACTATGTTGAATGGGAGTGGTGAATGTGGGCGTTCTTGTCTTGTTCCTGATGTTAGAGGAATAGCTTTTAGACTTTCATTGTTGAGTGTTTTCATGTTTTCAATGTGAGGTTTTAATGTATAGCTTTTTTGATGTTGAATTAGTTTCCTTGAATTCCTTTGTTGAGTATTTTTTATCATGAAAGTGTGTTGAATTTTGTCAAATGCTTTTTCTACATCAATTGTATATTTTCCCTTTTTTCTGTAAATATGATGTATTACATTTATTGATTTTGTATGTTGAGGTATCTTTACATTCTAAGAATGAATCCCACATGGCTCAGACTGTGTAATCCTTTTAATATGCTGCTAAGTTCAGTTGAAGATTTTTAGATCAATATTCATAAGGAAAATTAATCTGTAGTTTTCTTTTCTTGTAATGTCTATGTCTGGCTTTGATATTATGGTAATGCTGGCCTCAAAGAATGAGTTAGGAAGTGTCCTTTCTTCTTCAATTTTTTGGAATAGTTTGAAAAAAATTTGGGCGTTATTTCTTTCTTAAACATTCGGTAAAATTCACCAGTAAAGCCGTTTGGTCCAAGGCTTTCTTGGTGGTAGGGGTGGGGTGGGGTGGAAAGGAACAGATTTTTGATTACTGATTCAATCTCTGTATTTGCTATGGGTCTAGTCAGATTTTCTGTTTCTTCGTGGTTTAGACTTAATAGGTTTTGTGATTCTAAGAAGGTGTCTATTTAATCTAGGTGTTGCAAATTGTTGGCATACAACTGTTCACAATATTCTCTTATAATTCTTTTTATGTCTGTGAATTTGGTTGTATGTCCCAGTGTCATTTCTTATTTTAGTAAGTTGAGACTTCTCTCTTTTTTCCTAGTCCATATAGCTAGAAGGTTGTCAAATTTGTTGATCTTTTTATGAACCAACTTTTTGTTACATTGATTTTCTCTATCATTTTTCTGTTTTCTACCTCATTAATATCTGTTTCAATCTGGTATATTCCCTTTCTTCTGTTAGCTTTGGGTTTAGTTTGTTCTTTTTCTAGATCTTTTTCATTAAGATATAAGAAAGATCTCAACTCAGCAACCTAACTTTACAACTTAAGGAACTAGAAAAATATATATACATATATATTTTCCCTTTAGCACAGTTTTCACTGCATCTCAAAAGTTTTGGAACACTGTGGGTTTTTTTATTTTTTTTAATTAATGTATAAGTATTTTCTAATTCTATTGTGATTTCTTAGTTCTCCATTGGTTCTTTAATAGTTTCTTGTTTAATTTCCACAAATTTATTAATTTTCTAGTTTTCCTTCTGTTATTTATTTCTAGTTTCATCTTGCTGTGGTCAGAGAAGATATTTTATATTACAGCTATCTTTTAAAATCTACTGATGAGGCGCCTGGGTGGCTCAGTCGGTTGAGTGCCTGGCTTCGGCTCAGGTCATGATCTCATAGTTCGTGGGTTCGAGCCCCATGTCAAACTCTGTACTGACAGCTAGCTCAGAGCCGGAAGCCTGTCTTCAGATTCTGTGTCTCCCTCTCTCTCTGACTCTTGCCTGCTCACACTGTCTTTCTATAAAAAATAAATGAAAAACATTAAAAAATTTTTAAAAATCTACTGAGACTGAATTTGTGGACTATCATATGGTCTATCCTGAAAAATGACCCTATAAACTTAAGAAAAATGTGTATTATATTTGTTATGTAGAATGTTTTGATATTTCTGTTAAATTAAGTTCATTTATTTTGCTATTTAAGTCCTGTATTTCACTAGCTATCCTCTGTTTTTATAGTGTTAAATATAGTATATTCAAGTTTCCAATTATTACTGTAGAACCATCAATTTCTCCCTTTAATTCTGTCAATTTTTGCTTTATATATTTTGATGCTCTGTTATTAGGTATGTAAATGCTTACAATTGATATATATTTTTGCTGTATTACATCTTTTATCAATATATAATGCCCTTTTATCTCATTACTTTTTTATTTCAATTCTATATTTTTTCTGAGATTAGTGTTATCTGATATGTAACCCCTGCTCTCTTCTGGTTGTTATTTGCATAGAATATCTTTTTCATCCTTTCACTTTCAACCTTTATGCATCTTTGGATCTAAAGTGAGTTTCTTATAGATAGTATACAGTTGCATCACTTCTTAAAAATCCATTTTGCTAGTAGATATATACAGTGGAATATTACTCAGCCATTAAAAAGAATGAAATCTTGCCATTTGCAATGACATGGATGGAGCTAGAATGTATCACGCTAAGTGAAATCAATCAAGCAGGCAGAGAAAGACAAATACCATACAATTTCACTCATAGGTGGAATTTAGAAAATAAATCAGGATGAACATATGAGAAGGGACCAAAATTATGAGAGGGAAACAAACCACTAGAGACTCTTGATGATAGAGAACAAACTATAGGTTGACGGAGGGAGATGGGTAGGAAATGGGGTAGTTGGATGAAAGGCACTAAGGAGGGCACTCATTGCAATGAGTACTGGGTGTTGTATATAAGTGATGAATCACTGAATTCTACTCCTAAAACCAATATTGCACAGTATGATAACTAAAATGTAAATAAGTTTTCTTTAGAAAGAAAAAAAAAAGAAAAAATCCATTTTGCCAATCTCTGTCTTTTAATTGGAGAAATTAATCCATTATATTTGATTGCTGATAAGGAGGAAGAAAAAAAGCGCACTGGTCTTTAAATACCTGGAAGCCCTTTTAACCTCAGGAGGAGGGGCTTGCAACAATGAGATATCCTAACAAAAGCCACTTGCCTCTTTGTCTGCACCTCTGATATCAGAAGCAGCAATCTGGGATCAGAGTACAAGATCTCTAATATTTGGAAAACAAGGTCCTTTTGGCCCAATTGGGTCTCAGAAGTTGTGTGCAAACTGATCCTGGAACAGGTGCAAGGCTTCTTGTCACAGACTTGATAGGTGGGGAATAGATTGCTGATACTAGGTTAAATTATGCAGTTGACTGAAATTAATCATAATTTACCATCCAAACCATTCCCTGGAAATTGCAAAACTTTAAAACACTCCAGAGTTCCAAATTACTGACATCAGACAGACTCTGCTAATGAAACTGTTGCTTAGGTGAAGAGAGAGATTCCTGCTGCTTTTTACTCCATCATCTTCCCAGAATCCTTCAATGCCTATGATATTACAATCTATTGGGGTAACTTACTTGGACCCAACCTGCTTCACTGAGATAAAGGTATTACTCATAACAAACTACATCTCCTTATTCTTAGTAACACTGACAGTATATTCTATTTAATGAGTTGTAAACAGATCACATAAAATCAAGATTTAGAACTCTGGATCATCTTATACTTCTTTTCTTTTGGTTATTGAGCTAGAAACGTTAACACTTTAAGTTATTCTATTTAATAACTAAAATTATTTAATGTAGTGACTTTAGAATTTGCTTGATATTTGAAAAATGATTTCCTAATTCATATGCTATTTTTTCCCTAAAGTTTTGATTTTCTGTTGAATTTTTATACACTCAAGTATATTATTTTATGTCAATGTTTAGATACACAAATGTTATACTTATGAAAGTCTGTGTTAAGAAAATATTTGAATGTTGGTAGTATCCTCTTTTAGTGTGTGTCTGATTATGCTTTTAGAACCACTGTAATAGCAAAAATTTGGAAACAATAAAATCTTCTAGAAACAGATATGTATAAATAGATTGGAACATAATTGAAATAGATGGAAACTACCTTGAAAATTAGTAAAACAACAACATTCAAAAACATGGGTGAATCTTTATAATATAATATTGAGTAGGAAAATAAATTTTTATAAACATGATTTTCTTTATGTTGAGTTTAAGATGACTAATAATAAATAATATATTTTTAGTAATCCATTTAGCTATGAAACCATATGTTGTATGTATGTGTAGACAAATATGAATATAAAAAGCATGATCAAAAATTAAGAATAATTAAGAAGTAATTATTTCTTCAGTGAAAGAAGGCAGATTGATAAGATGGGAGAAAAACACATAGGTAGCTGCAAATTAGTGGCATTGTTTTACTTCTCATGTTTGGTGATGGGTTAAGAACTACTTGCATTCATTATTAAAATAAAAGCGAAGAAGGTTATACTTGGAAAAACTGTGATGTTGAGATAGGAGCTTTAGAAATAACATAAATCCCTCGAAATCCAGACATTACAGAAGAACCCACAAGCTCTTGACTTAAAAACTATATAAATTAAGACAATAAGCTACTAGCAAACAATTGGCAGGATAGCTTAGACATAAACCATAACCCAAGAAGAATCATTCTTTGAGAATTGGAGAAAATGCACAATACATTACAACCGCAAAGAGATATTGTTTTACAAACAACTTTGAAATTCTTAAAAGACTGGCAAAACCAAGTTATCTAGGAGGAAAAGGTATCTTTATGAATTGCGGTTCTAATGAATATCATCATAGAAAAGTTTTATATATTAAGTAAATACTATTTGAATTGTACAGATCTTTTTTGACTACAATGGGGTTACCTCTGGATAAACCCACTGTAAGTTGAAAATATCATAAATTGAAAATGCATTTCATATACACCTAAACTACCAAACAACATAGCTTAGCTTCATTCACCTTCAAAGTGCTCAGAATACTTATTAGCCTACGGTTGGGCAAAAATCATCTGACATAAAGACTATTTTACAGTGAATACTGAATATCCCATGTGATTTATTGAATACTGTATTGAAAGTGAAAACCAGAATGCTTGGATGAGCACAGATTAGTTATAAGCATAGAGGTTGTTTAACCTTGTGATCATGTGGCTGACTGGGAGCTTCCCAGCATCCCTAGAGTGTCCTACAGTTTATCACTAGTCTGGGAAAAGATCAAAATCCAAAGTTTGAAGTATAGGTTCTACTGAATGCAAATCACTTTCACACCATCACAAAGCCAAAAGGTCCTAAGTCAGATTATCATAAATCAGGAGACCATCTGTATTTTCTTTGACCAAGATGTCACATTCCTAAGTATATAGATTAGATTTGGCATCTTAAAGTGGGTCCATACCCCTGAGATTTTAAGAACCCCCAAAGAGTCGCTGGGCATAAACATACATACACACATTTATAGAAAGTCAACTTTCCTATATAGTTAGTTCTAAAATCTCCTGGCAGGATAAAGGGCCAACATTATTCTCTGTGTGACCACAGGTTGTTCCCTGCACCCCCTCTTATATCTACTCTTAATCCTTCAACAACAGTCATCTTCCCTTTTAGAAAAGAAAGTCATGTTCCTCATCCATCTGGAATCTTACCATGGTGCATTGCCAAACAAAGTGATAATGGAAAGATTGATTTCAGAGCCGTTTTCTTTAACGTTATCTCAGGGAACCAAAACCTCCCTTACAGCTTTCTATCTTTCCTTTTGAACTAAAGTAATGTCTTTGTAAAGCTGTTTTTAAAAATATATATATAAGTGAGAAGATTTCAAAGGAAATAGAACACTTCAAGATTGTTTGGATGAGATGTGCAGATTAAATTTTTATTTGATATCTTTCAGAAGCAGTGTGCATAAACACCATTAAATATCTATCCCAATTAGTCACTCGTTCACTGAGTTTACCTCAGGTTATGTCACTATATCAAATAATACCATGTATCAATTTCTTTTAACAACATGGATTTCTTTATCTTTCTGTCTCTCTACTTATTGACTGGTTTGCTACAGGTAGAGCTACGTGCCACATACCTTCTTCAGACTAGAAACAGATTGAAGAAACACTCATATTTGTGACATCTCATTCCTACATGAAAGGAAAAAACAAGAGAGTGTATGGAACTTTTCAATGTTTCTTAAAGTTTCTATTTGGAACTGGCCTACCTTGTAGTGCTGATTCATCAGTCAGTCCAAAGACAGTTCACATCCAAGCCTAATGCCAATAGCATAGGAAAGCACAGAAAGTCACATATCAACAGGTAGGACTGTAAAATCCTTTATGAGAACAGCAGTGAATAGCAGGAAACAAGAATACATACTACCACACTTATTTTATCATTAAGTCACTTAAAAAGTTTTGCTTATCATTAACAAACAATAAAAGTATCCACTAGCTTCAGGGGATATCAATTAATCATTAGCATTACATACATTATCTTTTATGAAATATGTGGGAAAATTTTGAGCATGAGGTTCTATTTTTCTTGTGATTCTGATTATTCCCAAAAGCTGAAAAAACAGATATTAACACACACCTACACACTTACTAAAGGAAAACCATGCCTTATGTACTTTGCTTCATTAAACAACTTTAATTTTATCTATATATTATATTGCCTTACTACAAATGAAGAGAAAAAGCGTAGTGATCTGCATTTGTATCTTATAATTTATTATAAAAATGGACATATTGCATTAAATGTGCATGTTGCTAATCTTGACATTACTGCTCTGTCAGACTTCCCTCTAAAAGTCTTGTTTGTTTGTTTTTCCCTGTGACTTCACAAAAATTCACTCAAACAACAGTGAATACTGCATCCTCATCTATAAAAACTAAGCCACAGTGAAGCCTTCCAAAAATAGTCATCCATTACTTATTCCATGCTATGCATCCTGGAATTCTACTACTATTGATCTGAAATGCAGATAACCATTATTTTTTTTTATCCCAGTCTTATAGGCATAGATATGCAATCATTCTTATTATCCACTCTCTATTGGTCTATTGTTTTAAGAAGACATCCCTTGCCATTTCCCTTGGGGAATTAAAATACTCTCCTCTTCGCTTATCTAAATGGATAACGTCTTAGTTTGGGTTCCCCAGAAGTGGATTCTGAGACAACGATTCTAGTGAAAGAAGCTTGGGTTTATAGGCAAGAATCACTAGTAGAGGGGTATGGAAACAATCCAGGGAAGAGAAAAATTCCATAAAGGGTAAATAAATTTAGACAGCCTCTGTAGTAGGTGACTAGAGTTTAATCTTGATAAAACTGAATTAGTCAAAGACCACTAGAACAATCTGCAATCTGACAAAATGACACTTATTGGCTCCATCCAGTGAAGGAGGGAACTTGAGAGGAACCAAAGAGAACTGCACAAGAAGAGGAAGGGAAGGATATTTTGTAAGGATTTGTATAAGATTTGGGTTCCAAAGAAGGACCCTGAGAGTCCTGTTCCAGTAGCAGAGGCAGAGGGTGTTTAATTGCACTCTTAAGCCATCTCCAATTTAATACTGATTAATACTCCAAATTAATACTAATGACAGTATTAATGTTAATGTTTGAGTTCTATGCATTTAACTTCTCTAAATCTCCATTGTTTCTGAATTTGGATGGGAAGAATTTTAGGCCTACTCCATCTCATTGTTGCACACCAGTGATTCTCAAAGGTAGATCTTCATCCTTCTTGTGGGACATTGAGTTCTTGTTGGTAGATCTGCAGTGAACATGACTCCTTTCTTTCTCCATGTTGGCGTATCATGGGCAGAGACAGCTAGTAACTTTTTCATGTCCATTCTCCCCATTTTTGTTTGTCTCAGTACCCTGATAGTTCCCTGAACACGTTGCTGCCTAAAAGGAAAATGTGCTTTTCCTTTTGACTAAATCTTTTTTGTGATGAAAACAGCCATGGAGCTAAATCACAGCCAATATGTTGTAAGTAATAGAATTGTGTGGAATTTTCAGGGATGCACCTTTTAAGAGGGTGGAATTGAAATCTCTTTCTCCTCTTCATCCTTCCTACTGACTTCAGTATGCTCAAAATGGCAGAAAGTACCCCAGCCATAGTTAAGGACAGATACCATGTACTGCAGATAAAAACTGACTTAAAGAGTTCCCATATTAGACAGGGACTTCTACTCTAGTGTTTTCATACAAGTAATAATACCTCTTTAAGGTTGAAAAATTCTAGTTAATTTTAGTACAAAGAAAGCTAAATAAGGGAATAAACTATATAAAACACATGAAAAAGTTATAATAAACTATTTAACTTACAAATGTTTCTCCTTGTTGTTTGTTGATGTCATTCTCCAACTTCCTTTCAGGTTTTAATCACATATTACCAAATCTAATCCTTTTCCCCCACTGATATACCCAATATCTGTATTTTTGTCTGAATACCAGTAGCAATTTTTCTTTCTTCCAACTATATGCTAAATGTTTGCATATTATATTCTCAATTAAATTATAAGCACCTTGATGATATGCATTGTTCACTATTTTAAATATTTCTATATTGTATGCATAAGGCGACCCATTAAAAAAAAAGATAAACAGGGGCCATGTTTATTTTAATTTTGTAGCTTGGACATGGAAAATCTTATTACAAATTTTTTTTTAAGTGTGGCCCAAAAATGTTGAATTGCTCTTAGAGGAAATTTTTCAATTAAGAGACTTAAGGAAGATACAAACATAAACGTATATCCACACAAACATGCAAGAATTTGTTAAGAATGTTGAACTTCTCCTTGTCCAAAAAATTGTATACAGTTTATTAAATATATGCAACAAGGTAAAGAATCTGCAAGAGGTATGATGTAGGACTCCTGTTCTTTAATAAGGGCATATTAAGGGGCATCTGTGTGGGTCAGTCAGTTAACCCAGGTCATGATCTCACAGTTCATGAGTGGACCCCTGCATTGGGCTCTGCACTGACAGCATGGAGACTGCTTGGGATTCTTTCTCTCCTTTTTCCTCTGCCCCTGCCCCAACTCGTGCTCTTTCTTTCTCTCTCTCAAAAATAAATAAACTTAAAAAAAATAAACACAAACAAATAAATAAGGCCATGTCAAAAATATTGAACCAGCACGGCAATGAAAGTTTTTGTGTTCTTGACTAGATTAACTTCTGTCTTGTTTTTGTTACACATTATTTTCTAGTTCTGAAAATTTTGATGTGTGCTTTATATCTTTGCTTTTTGATTTTTTTCAAAATACAGTTTTAGCAATGAATCTTTATCAGTTGTTTTATTCAGAATCCTCCGCTTCCAATATGTGACGCCAAATACTGTCTACGGCTACATAATGAATGCTACTACTGTCTCACTGAATTGAATCCTCCACATCTGTATTCTCTTTGATCCCTGACTAAGGTAGTTGCATTTTCTCTATGGAATCACTTTCTTCTTTATGATATGTGGTAGATATAAAGGTTCAAAACCTTTCTTTATAAAATGGAGAATAAACCAAAAAATGGAGATTGTCACACCAAGGAATTCCTGTGCCACACTCTTATATGCGTCCTAGAGGTAGCAACTCAGGAAAAGCTCAGGACTTGCTGTTCCCACACCACACGTGTCTACAGTTGAGGAAGTCTCGGGTTGTGTGCATTAAAGTCCTGCCAATCGTGAGACAGGTTACAGGAATAATAAATCAAAGGCAATTAAAATGGACTTCTAAAATTATATGGAAAGACTTTTGGTTCTAAAGTTCAAAAAATATATATAAACCTAGATTACTCATTGTGGTTCTTGTGTATTATCTACTTTGATAACAAGTCTAATGTGATTCTGACTTTCAGCAATTTTGACTTAATTCATTGGCAGTAATGGATATGGTAAAATTATAATAACTGCTAAACCTGGACAACACTTTCTCATTATAACAAAACTTACTTAGTACTAACCCTATCATTCTACTGCTAAATGCTATATTAAATAATTGTATACATTGTTAAGAATGGAGTTATTCTATACCATGCTTTATATTTCTATGAATATATAATTTTTAATTTTTTAATGTTTGTTTATTTTTGAGAGAGAGAGACAGAGCGTGAGTGGGTGAAGGACAGAGAGAAAGGGAGACAGAATCTGAAGCAGGCTCCAGGCTCCCAGCTGTCACCACAGAGCTGGCAGGGCTGGAACTCATGGACCATGAGATCATGACCTGAGCCAATTTGGACACTTAACTGTTGAGCCACCCAGGCACACCTATGAGTATCTAATTTTAATAACAACTTGCAAAATCCAAAGATATTCAGTAGCTTTCTGCATTGTTGTATGACTAAAAATAGCAGTCTTGGAAAAAGAATATTATAACATAGGCATACACCTTATACATTATCACATAAGGTTCTGGTTACTAGAAATCTAGTTAGTTTCAAATGAAAAAAAAGTGGAATTATGTGTAAGTTTTTTTTTCAACATAATTGTTGTTTATTTATTTAAGATTTAAAAAAAATTTTAAAGTTTATTCATTTTTGAAAGACAACAAGACAGAGCATGAGGAGGGGAGGGGTAGAGAAAGAGGGAGACGCAGAGACAGAATCCAAAGCAGGCTCCAAGCTCTGAGCTGTCAGCCCAGAGCCGGATACAGGGATTAAACCCACAAGCCATGAGATCATGACCTGAGCCGAGGTCTGAGGCTTAACAGACTGAGCCACCCACGTGCCCCTCAACATAATTTGTCTTATTCAAGGAAACATGATTTTCTTAAAAAAAAATAAACCTCTTCTTTTTTAAAGAAAAATGCCATACTAGTAAAAAAAAAAAAGTAGGGATAATATCTAATTTCAATATATGAACATTGAATGTTCTCACAAAAAGTAAAAAAAAAAATTAAAACATATCTAAAATCTTTATCATAGTATCAATATCAATTAAGAAAACAGCTGACATTACATTGCATAACTGAAATCAAACCCCACAGTAATGAATAAATGGACTCTATTAGAAGCCCACTTGAAAATTTTACACATTTCTACTTTTTAAGAAGCTGTAGTATACCTTTGTTCTAGAGCTGCCATTTTTCAAGGACAAGTGAAAGTATTCAAATGTATAAACATCTCTGAAGGGATTCGTAATTATGCATATATTAATCAGGATAATTACTAAATTTGCCTGTTTGTGCACACCCATGCCTAAATACAGTGCCTTACACAGGATCTAATTTTCTCTCCAATGTAGCCAATCAATGTGGATAGGCAGTATCCAATGTGGATAGGATCCAGAGATCCAAACTAAGCAGAACAGCTCCGCCTTATACACACAACAACTAAGATTGCTCCCAACACAGCCAGATACATCCAAGTGAAGAAAAAGTGTAGAGTATGTCTAGAGAAAATATTGTTTTAAAACATAATCTTGTGGCTACTGAGCTCACTCCTGCTCATGCCCACCTGGGAGAAAAAAAAAAAAGTCACATGACTAGACCCAAGTGAAATAGAAGCTGGAGAATGTAGTCTCTCCTTGGCAGTTGTGTGCCAGGAAAAGCAGAGCAAAGACTTGGGAGAGATGGGGGCACAGCTATAGAGTTGGTCATGGGAAACACACAGTCTTTCACCACAGTAACAAAAAACTAAAGGCATGGGAAACATATCTCTTACCACCACATATTATACTTAAGGGGTATCTGATATTTTAAAAAAATGATAATGATGCAGTCTCAAGACCAAGTTTTATCTTTTAATAATATTTCTTTAATTGCTACTCCATAAACTTTAAGTCATGTGGTGACTGACGTTATGTAGTGGTTAGGGGCACAAACCCTGGCGTCAAATTACCAAAGACAAAACAGACCCAGTAACTAGCAGCGTGGTACTGGGAAATACTCACATTTCATTTTCAAAAATCCTTAAAATTTTTGAGTCAGGTTTTCAAGCACTTCCCATCAAAGAAAAATCTCTGTTGGCATTTTGATGTAAATTGCAAAATACATTAATTTCACAAAAAATGACGTTTATAATTTTTCAACTAGTAACATGATAAGCTGATATTTTGGGTTTTAAGTCCTTTCTTAAATTGTCAGTTCTGTTCTGACTCTTACATTCTTCTGTTTTACTTATTTTCAGGTTTATTATTGATTGCTTTAATTGTCAATGGTCATTTTCCATTTCCATTTATAACTATTAATTCCAAGAAATAAAAGTTTCATTAAAATCCATGCCCCTATGACCTAGCAATAGCACTGCTGGGATACAGAAATGCTAATGCATAGGGGCACATGTACCCCAATGTTCATAGCGGCACTTCAACAATAGCCAAATCATGGAAAGAGCCTAAATGTCCATCAACTGATGAATGGATCAGGAAGATGTGGTTTACCTATACGATGGAATACTACATGGCAATGAGAAAGAATGAAATCTGGCCATTCATGGCAACGTGGATGGACCTCAAGGGTGTCATGCTAAGCAAAATAAGTCAGGTGGAGAAGGACAGATACCCTATGCTTTCACTCATAGGTCTAACAGGAGAAACCTAACAGAGGACCGTGGGGAGGGTAAGGGGGAAAAAGAGTTAGGGAGAGGGAGGGAGACTAAGTAAGAGAGTCTCTTGAATACTGAAAAAAAACTGAGGGCTGAAGGGGGAGGGGGAAAGGGGAAGGGGGTCATGGTCATGGTGGAGGACACTTGTGGGGAAGAGCACTGGGTGTTATATGGAAACCAACCTGACAATAAACTATAAACTTAAAAAAATAAATAAATAAAATAGATGGTAAAAAAAAAAACAAACATGCCAAATGTTCTTATATGTGCAATACTTTGAGCTTTACCATTTACCTAGGCATGTGATTTTGTCCATGTCTCAATATTTATACATTTTATTTAGTTTTCTTTCCAACAAGAATTGTCTTGGATATATGAAATAAGGTTCTATAATTATGGTGGTCCTATTTTATATTTATCTTATTAGTGATTATATTTCACTGGCTTAATTTCTAGTGAATTAAAACATGTTATGTGACAAGAAATACATTTTGGATCAAGTGAGCTGGTGCAAAGGTGGGAGTCAATGAGAAATTCTGCTAAGATGTGCATGTTTGTGGAGCAAGGTAGAGAGGCTACCCTTGTCAGGACTTTACAAGCGAAATCTGGGAGCATCAGTCATCTCTTAGCTACCTCATCAAGTCTATCTATAACATCAATGTTGGATGACCATTCTGAAAGTGAATTGCAGGGATCTACTAAGGACAGCTATATCTATGTGGTGCTAAGGTGCTCTCATATCTGCTGTTAGAACCTCTCAAGTTGTGTGGAAAATTATGATCCTGGGGAGCCTTGCTGACTCAGTCAGTGGAGCATGTTACTCTTGATCTTGGGGGTGTAGGTTTGCACTCCACCTTGGGTATAGAGATTACTTAAAAATAAAACCTTAGGGGCGCCTGGGAGGCTCAGTCTGTTGAGCGTCCGGCTTCGGCTCAGGTCATGATTTCGCGGTTGGTGGGTTCCAGCCCCGCATTGGGCTCTGTGCTGACAGCTCAGAGCCTGGAGCCTGTCTTCAGATTCCGTGTCTCCCTCTCTCTGACCCTTCCCTGCTCATACTGTCTCTCTGCCTCTCAAAAATGAATAAACATTAAAAAATTTAAAAAATAAAATAAAATCTTAAGAAAAAAGAAAAAAAAAGAAAATGATGGTCCTTTCCCTGAGCTCTATCAATAAGGCAAACATCTCTAATGACATTATTTGGTTCCAGTGTCAGGTTAAGCTGATTTTTATTGCTGAGATATCACAGTGGGAAATTAAAGGGGAGAGAGAATTATGAACGTGAGCTTAGTCCAAAATACTCCCTTAAATAGTTCTGCTGATTATCTTCTTTTTAAAAATTTGTACATGAAATGAAACAAAAAAGGAGAAAATGGTTTCATCTTATTTATAGAGAATACAAGCCAGAAATGGACACTTTTGGAGAAAACCTGTTTAAAAAATCCAACTTGTGCTCAAATATAAATATGTTCTAAAATACCTAATAATTTACTATTGAAGAAATGGTTCTTTTAATATATACATTTTTACTTAATATAAAACTGTAGTTTTTTCTTATTTCACACATGGATTTCAATATATGTATATGTATGTGTTTGCATTTATATACTTCAGATATTGATTAAAAAATAAGCTCTAAATGAATAACATCACAATATATACCAAAAACTGGAGAAAATTTTAAGTTTAAAGAAAGTTGAGGATAGAAACAGGAAGATAATTTTATCATGTAAAGATGGGTTATATTTTGTTGTAATAAGTACTAACCCCAAATCTGTGCTTAATTTTTTTAATGTTTATTTATTTTTGAGAAGGAGAGAGGGGCAGAGAGAGAGGGGCAGAGGATGTGAAGCATGCTGACAGCTGAGAGCCTGATGCAGGGTTGGAACTCACGAACCATGAGGTCATGACATGATCCGAAGTCGGACACTTAACCAACTGAGACACTCAGGCTCCCACCTCAAATCTGTGTTTTAAATCAAAGATCTATTTCTGGCTCACAATGCATACACAATTCAGGTAGGTATATATTCTGTGTTGTTCTCTTTTTGGAAACCAGACTCTGAGTGCAACCTCTTCTAGAAATATAGCCATTGATTAGGGAAGACGGAAGGGTAGGACACACCTAGCCCTGTACTGACTCTTCAGAATTCTACCAGAAGGGATATGCTTCCAATTGCATTTCACTGGATAAAGTAAATCACTTAGCCAAACTTAATGTCTAGGGAGTTGGGAAATACAATCTAACTTCACACCTGGAATAAAAAAATGAATAAATAAATTAAATGTTTGTACATAGTAGTAATGCCTCCATCTCTCTTTCAATTTATTAAATACCCTTTAGTTCCTTTTTCTTTTCTCATTAAAAATATACTCACCTAAGAGAAGGTGAGAGAGATAGAAATTAAGAAACAGACTCTTAATTATAGAGAACAAATTGATGGTTATCAGAGGGGAGGGAAGTGTAGGATGGGTTAAATAATAAAAAAAAAAGTACACTCATCTCCTCACAGTGGAAGAAAAACAAAAATCCCTTATATAATAGTATCAAGCACTGTATCATGGATTCTTGTGTAATGAGGGAAATAGAAACACTATACCAACACTAGAAAGTATCATATGAAGTATGGGAGGGAGATGGGAAACACAGCAGAATGGTCTTGAAGTCCTGCTGAAGAGATATTGAAGGGACATCTTACCCTGGCAATAAAAATAAATAATAATAATACCATATTTCTTGAGTTATTTTTGTCCTTTGAAAGAGCAACATGGTTCATTTATTTCTGTAGATTTTTTTATTCCACTCCCTGTGTGAGTCATCTTCCTTCATTACCATTTTTGCCATAAAGTAATTGGATGCTGGAAAATTTGCCCTTCTTATCTGCTGAGCAACTTTCTGAGTTCATTTTCTGCTTACAGATAACTGGTGACTCCAGGGCCATTTTAAGTCCAAAAGCCAGTCTCTTTTATTTATTTATTTATTTATATATTTATTTATTTATCTATTTATTATTTTTATTTTTATTTTTATTTTAGAGAGAGAGAAAGAGAGTGAGCCTGTGAGCCAGACAAAGGGGCAGAGGGAGAGAGAGAGAATGTCTAGCAGGCTCCACACTCAGCATCTACAAGGGATCAGTTCCAGAACCCCATCTCCTATAGATACAAGATTTGAAGACAGGGTGCCTGAGAATTTTCCCATAACTTCAATAGCATCAAACCATAGATCCAAGAAATTCTACGAAGTTGAGACATGGTAAAATTTAAGCATATTATATACATACGCACACACACACACACACAGATGCACACTTAGTATTTCTTTGTAAAATTTCTGTATTACAATATTAGTTAATTAATGTTATAGCAATAATTGTTCAGAAGAATTTGTTTAAAATGAAATTCCAATCTTTCTGAGTTTTTTGATTGTTAAAGAACTTTTATTTCTGTGAACATTTAATATATGAGCTATAATTAATTTTTGATAATCTTATATATGTTTTTATTTGTTTTCATCTTTTTCTATATTTCAAATACTTAGTTTATTGTTTACTGGAAAATGAAATAAAAAAAGCTCTTAACTGACCTTTGGTAGTAGCAATTTATTTTGCTTAATCATCCCTGAAACCTAATTGAAACTCTATAAAAAATAAGTCAGTGATGGAGAATATTTTAATTTGCAGTTTGGGGTAAACATAAATTGATTATAACAAAAAAATCTTGGCGATAACTTGTGTATTAAACACAAAATACTACATAATGCTTATTTATGTGCAGATTGTTTCTTTTTTAACCCCAAGAGTATATGTTACATAAAGCTACATATTGAAAACAAGTATCAAATAACATTTTCTAATGATTCTTTCATTATATAAACCTGTTATCAAGGTTCAATATCTCTTTGATATAAAGATGATATAGACTTAATTTCTATGAATATGTTTGAATGTTGGTTCATATTTGTACACTCATAAAATAATATCATCTAAATCAGTTAAAAGTTTTATAGAACTTTGTTATTCCTGTGAATGACATAACAGTCAAAACACAAAATAAATAGTGAATACTTCATTTTCTAAGACAGTCTAAGTATACTGTCATATATTCAGTGCTTTAAAACTAGATATCTGAAGTATCACTGATATTATTTAAGTAACTTTAATTTGATGGCTATTAATACAGTTTTTTAAAAAACATAACTGATAATTAAACATGTATTTACCTTTACTTTTCATCATAGAATTGAGGTCCTAATTACAGTCTTTCATAGAAGTATCATTAAAAACCATACATGTTCTTAAAAATGTTTAAATTTTGCATGCAAAGATAATTCCAAATATCTATAAAAAGGACTATTTGCAAATTGGCAAAGAGCAAGCTCTTTTAAAAAGAGCTTGCAGATCGCTTTCATTTTCTGACTGCCATTGTGTGTGAGAGAGTTTGAGTGTTTTCCAAAATTTGTCTGGGTTGCCAGGACTGTCAGATACGTTTGCTGGAGTTTGGAAAGGAAACCTACCATGTTCTCCATTCTTGGCATTAGCATCAAGAAAGTTTCAGAGAATATGTTTTGATCTACTGCTATACATTTCAAGTTTTGGTAAAAGAAATTTCAAGGGAAAAAACTTGATTTTATGTGAAAGTACCTGGTAATTTATATCTATTTGCATTTCAGCATCATTTCCTAGAATGTCCTCTTTTTACAAACATACTTGAAAGTTAATATTATTTATTAACACTATTGTTTTGGCTTCAAATAATACACTTCCTCACATTCCTGTGTTAAATGCTACACTTTAAAAATGCAGGTTGTATGGCAAATATGGCCTGGAATACAGCTCTTATGCTGAAATTACTAATGAACTGTAATATTAATGAATAAAATATAAATTATTTTAATGATTAGTGATAACATTGGCTTATTACTCCCAATGTGTCCCACTGATTGTGAATAAATTCATAAAATTTAAAGGGCTGCTAATAAAATAATATTCAATATAATTAATCATAAAAATACTTGATTAAAATTCACAGAAAATAATTATATAGTTTTGAACTATAAAAATAATTTACTTAATCATTTTGCCTGAGCTACAAAGTAAAATATGTAGAAGACATAAATCTATAATTCTTGAGTGTTAAAAACTGTCTAGCATTCTTCTTTCATTAAAGATAAAATTAATTGCATAAGGGAACTCTGGAGAAGGTCAAAATCATACATTTTGAGGAACTAGAACTAATTTTAACTTAGAGTGATATTATCACCAACTGGATATTCAAATCTGTATTTCACATAGACATTTAGATTTTCATTTCTACTTAAGCTTCCATGTCAGTCCATTACCTTTAGTAAGAAGGGTCAAATCCATTAACTTGGCCAAGTCACATAGAGCCATTCACATAAAACTACCAAGACACAATTTTTCTCTACCTTAAAATTTTTAGTGCTCTAAAAGAATAATATAGCCCACTAAGGAATAATCTAGGCCTTTCTGTTCTATCAATAAGAATAAATTTTTGTAATTTATGTTTTATTGCTTAAAATAAACAGAGACAGAAAAAAAATTACTGAGGATCTACCTCCTATGTATGTATGTATGTATCTATGTACATATGTATCTATCATCTATCCATCTGTCATCTATCCTTATATTCCCTAGCTTATGTGAGTATGCTGGCAGATAGCTCTTACCTATCAACAACTTTCACTGATTGCCTCCTTTGAAAGGAGCACGCTTACTGAAGGTCATGTTCCCTTCTCATGGTGGCCTGCATTGAATGATTGATCTCTTGGGAGGTAAAATTACCTTGCTTCCTTTCTCCTAATTTGGGATAACTTTGTAGGATCATCCCCACTTCAGAATTCCTTACAGAAGCCTCCATTTGAAAACTCTATCTCAGAGATCCCAGGGAATCCAACCAACAATAGAGGCCAAAACTTTTTAGTGAAGACCCAAACCTAGAACATAATAAAGCACATGAGTTCTCAATGACTATTTGTAAATGAAAAATAGAGTTTTATCTCTACACCTAAGAACAAACACACTAGTAAATGCTTTCTATTTGTTTCAGGTTTTTTGTTTCTGTTTTTGTTTTGTTTTTGTTTTTGCATGATTCTGGATACATATTTAAAAGTCAGCTACACACTTAAAGGGACCAGTTGGTAATACTGTATAGAGTAACACTTTGTATGTCCTCCTGAATAATAGTGAAATTACTACCATAAAATGGAAGATACCTTGATGTTTTGATTGTCTTATAGAAATATAAATGCATTCTTTGAAGCACATGCTATCACATCCAGGGATCCTATCAAAAAGCATTCAAAGATGTCATAGTGACATATAAGCATACTTTAGAGAAAAAGGCAAATTTATATTTTAGTGACTGTATTATAACTTTTTTCTGAGTACTCAAATTACTATTTGTCTGAGTCATTAAAGTAGTGTCAAGTTTGTATTATTCTGAAAAGTTGCTCTTCATTCTAGCTATGTAAAGAATTGAGAAACTAAAATACACAATCTTTCCCAAACTCCAAAGTACTCTACTAGGTATTTAAAAGTGCCTCTGACTAGATAATTTCAAATTTTATATTACAAGTGCTGCAGATATGATTATTTGCTAACAGAAACTCAACTTATTTTAAACTAGTTAAATATGTATTGTATATACATAATAAATATGTTCTTAAATTCTGGGAAACCTATATGAAGGGCCTTAACGTTTTCTACGCCATTCTAGATGCTAGGAATGAAAAGATGAATAGGACGTAGTATTTGCCTTTAAGAATTTCATCAATCCAGTAGGTAAAATTAAACTAGCATATTGAGATTGAGTGGGACGTATCGGCTTCCTATGTCTCCCTCCTCTAGAGTCAAGTATAAGTTCAGATAATGGTTAGGTATAGACACTCTTTTAGCATTAAAAAAATCATCCTACAGATGACCAGAGAATTATTAAACTGGGCATTATTTAAGGAAACCTCATCTTCCTCAAGATAACACACTATCAGGGCAAATTTACATGCAGACCTATTTTTCCCACCTTTGCTTTCTATTCCATATGATTGAAAGAAAGCTGAGTGTGTAAAAAAAAAAAAAAAAAAAAAAAAAAACAGGCACCAAATATAAGAAAAGGTAAGGTGCCAGTGGCCAGAGGTCAAATGGGTATAAATGAACTAAGGCTGAGGAACAGGGGAAGGAACAGTGCAAAAGGAAGAATATGCTTGTGATTCTTCATGGCGTGTTCATAGAAAAGGGGGGAAAAATGAGGTCCTGACCAGGGAGAGGATCTGGTGGTAAATGATGATAATAGAGAACACAGACAAATCAATATTAATTATTTAAATATTCTTATTGTGCCTTTAAAAGATTGTAATATAGATCTCAAACCTAAACTAAATAAATGTGGTTTTGTTTTGCTAAGATTGTTGCTAGATTCTGAGGATTTTACTTAACTTAAAGAAATTCTATCTGGTGCTTGCTTTGGCAGCACACATACTAAAACTGGAATGAAATTCTGTCTGGGGCACTGAATGTACCACCCTCATCCTGTCCATAATGGTTTCACTGTGGTATCACTAAATGATTCCGTAACTTTTATCTAACTCATTAGTATGAAGTGATAAGAGAACACATAAAAAATCAATAAAGTCAACTTGAAGGTTTAAGCAGAACTCTGGAAGGGAAGAAAAATTAGAACTGGGCCCTCAAGGAGGACTCACCATTCAGTAGTTAAACAAGTTATTTAGTAAAAGTATACCTCATACAGAAGCATAAGCATATATGAGAGAGGTCAGAAAGTGTTTTCCAGAAATACCAACCATTAGGACTGTAGAGAAAACTGAGTACTCTAAGGCTGCAGTATCTGAGAATGATCATTTGGTGATGAATTTGAAGGGCAGACATTTCCAGTTACATGGCTGGGCAGGGTTTAGGCTATCAGAAACCCTAGATGAGTCACTTCCCCTGCTATGGTCTTAATGTCTGTGTCCCCTTCTCCACCAAAGCTCATACGTTGAAGCTCTAATGTTTATTGGGAGGCAATTAAGTCACAAGGCTGAAGTCCTCATGAATAAGATTAATGCTCTTATAGAAGAGGCCCATAGAGCTCCCTAGAAACCTTCCATCATGTAAGGATACAAGGAGAAGTCTATGACTTGGAAGAGGGTCCTCACTCAACCATGATAGCACCCTAATCTTGGACTGCCAGCCTCCACAAGCATGAGAAATAAATCTCAGTTGTTTATAAGCCACCAGTCTGTGGTATCTTGTTATAGCAGCATGAATGGACCAAGACATCCCCATTTTCATCTAGGGTATCCTTCTGAGAGGCTGGTTTGAAATGTGGTCTAACGGCAAAACTCCTGAGTCAGCACAGACAGCAGATGCAATGAGGAGGATTAATTCATTTCTTGAGATGGGGAGCACAGAGTAAGGCCAAGGAGTAGAGGACAACCACAGAGCATTCCACTTCCTATCGTGGGCATAAAGCCTGTGTTGCTAATGAAAGCATTTCTGTTCCATGTGCCCACAGAACACTATACTAGGATAACCAACTGGATATTTATGAACAGTTGGTAAGAACAGTGTAGAGTCTATGGAAAGCCAATCTAATTACTTGGCTGACATCCTATTCCAAGTCCACCAGCATCTCTTGATTGAAGAACTAAAAAAAAAAAAAAAAAAAAAAGGGAAATATATTTACTTTAGGGAGCAGGGAGATGATGGACTGGAATATTTTAATAAAATCTCATGAATATAATAAATGAAATTCTTTATAAAACAGGTTTTTTTTAAAAAAAATCTTTAATGAGTAATGAAGAAATGATAAGATATTAAAGAATTACCAGTTCAGGATTTGAGTGAAGGCAAGAACTAAGGCATGGAAACAACTGAATCTACAGTTGCCTGATAGCACCTTCTGTTTCGATAAATTCCTGGGACCAGAACAAGTTTGAATTCCAGGACCTAAGTAGAGAGTATAATAGCAGACCCAATGCTGTCATGAGTTAACCCAAAACCTGGCCTTTACTGCTTGTACTCACTAACTTCGGTCTTGCATTTTCCCCTAAGCGCTTCTTAAAATATTAGAAGATATTGCATCATTTACATAACATACAAGGCATGTTTCCTTAGGGCTCATGTGAGACCCTATACCTGCCTCTACATAGGGTGACAAGGCTTCTCTATTTAAATATGCATCCTAACCCTAAGCAAAAGGAACCCATTCACCCTCTCTCAGGGAGTCACGGCTTTGGAAGCCATTCCCCATGATCTTCTTATTTGCTGCAAATGTTTGTGCAACAACTCAACCTGGTGCAGTTTCTGTTTCACCAAGGAGCAAACTCAGCACACTCACATTGGTTCAGCTCCAATGCTAACTCAAAAAAGATAAACTGTCAGTGAAGGGAAAATAGAAAACCACCCTTCCCATCTCCACTTTCAGGGTACTGCAAACAAATTTTCCTTGATATTGAGTATGTAGGGGGAAAAGAGATGGATAAAATATATTACTGAACCATCCACTGGTTAAAGAAAAATATTATAGAGGAAATTAGAAAATACTTCAAACTGATGGATAAGGAACATATACATTGAAAGATTCATATACACAGAGAAAGAAAAACTGAAAACTGGTAAAACATGAATCTCAAGAAATCAGAAAAAAGTGAGATCAACAACAACAACAACAAAAGGTAACTATGAAGTTAAAAAAGAGCTTTTGGGGAAGTGAAGTATATTTTCTGATAGAAACGTAGTCAACTTCAGAAACAGTTTTGTTTTGTGTTAATGGAGTTTACATAAAACATAACGGCAAGAAAGCGGTTTCGCAAACTCCTTTTTTTCTTTAAAGATTGGATCCAAGTATAAGAATTTATATAATGTACTTTGGACCAGGAGGAAATCCAACAGGGACAATTTTAAAATTAGGCCACAGCTAAAAGTAGATCAGGAGGGTAAACTTAGGAATAAAACGTACCTGTTGTGCAGAAAAATCACCTGGAATTGGACCACATTAGGAGCCCGTTATTTCCCCTCCTATTACATACCCATAAAATACAAACCCAATATGTCAAGTAGCATAATTATCTGTAAGTAAATGGCTAACTATTATGCCTGAGCACTGGGGTGGGGTGAGGGAAATTGAGTAACTGATATCAGAGTACAAAGAGACAGAAAAGGGAGAGAGAGTTTGTAAAGCGCAAAAGCATGCTGTAGAAATAAAGGATAGCCGGGCCATATAGTGTAGACTCATAGCCTAAAGTAAAGGCCATTTCATCACTGAGTTGTTTTCATATCAGTTGAATAAAGGAGAGGGGCCACTCTCTCAAATTTCTACCCATCAACACTAAGTGGGTTGTACTAGGAAAGTTAAATCAGAAAGAACTATTTATGTACTCTGATTAGAAGTGACTTGCTAACAGTATGAACATTTTTTGTTTGGTAATGGACTTTACCATACACTCTTTCCACAATTAAAGGAGATTTTACACACATAAACCTGTTCTTATTTTCTTATTACAGTGAAATCACTATTAATTTAGGTAGAATTTTACTTGAATGTCTAAATAATAGGACAGCTCTTTCTATAAGAAGATTGACTGCTGGAGTGGATTAAAAGCTTTCAGAGAAATCCCCTGCTCATTTATATTAGAGTCAGAGAATTTGACTTTCCTTCCAACAGAAATTGCTGTTTTATCTGGTTTGTGTTTCTAAAGGGCATCCTAAAATATCGTTGATTTTAGGCTATTCAACTGTTAGGAAACATTTATCCAGCTTAATTTTATAGCTTACTTTCTTATCTTCTCCAATATTAATTTTCCTTTCAAATTATAACAAAAGTACTTTTAGTAAAATTTTATTATTTTATTTTTATTTATTTATTTATTTTTTACACTTTATAGTTTATTGTCAGGTTGGTTTCCATATAACACCCAGTG
>CM053562.1:44153676-44222163 GCA_028646485.1 Cryptoprocta ferox
GCTCGGCAGATATATATGGGGAGACGGGCGAGTTTTTCCTCCCTTAGAGATGGTTCTAGGTGCGTTTTCCATCTCTCTTTCTCTTCCCCTGGTCGCTCCGGGGCACAGCGCGCTCTCCCTGTGTTGGGCTTGGGGGCTCCTTTCCCCTTTACCACCAGGAGCGCCCGTCCCCTAATTTCCCAGATCACAGTCACTCACTCAGGCATCTTTGAGGTTGTCTTCTTTCTGGCGTCTGTTTCTTCTTTCCCCCACTTGCAAATCCAAGTTTTATCCCTTCAGTCCTTCTCAGTTCAATCCATACGGGCGTGCGCAGATTACAGTGCTCCCTGCCTCTTCGCCATCTTGTCCTCTCCAGTAAAATTTTATTAAAATATGATCATCTATAAACTATGGTATTTTATACAGTTAAACTATGCATGTATTTCTTTTTTTTTTCTTTTAAAAATTCCCTATTTAGAGGGGTGTTTTGTTCATTTGGTAGATCATGTGACTCAATTTCAGGGACATGAGTTCAATTCCCACATTGGGCGTAGAGCCTACTAACAAAAAAAGTTCCTATGTCGAAATTGATTTCATCCATGAAACATCATTTCATGTTTCTTCAGAATGCATATTTTGTAATTATTTGAAAATATTTTTTAAGTTTACTTATTTTGAGAAAGAGAGAGAGAGAGTATGCGTGAGTGGGGGAGGGAGAGAGAAAGAGAGAAAAAGAGAGTATCCCAAGCAGGCTCTGTGCTGTTAGTGTCAGAGCTGACTCAGGGTTCTATCTCAGGAACCAAACTATGAGATCATGACCTGAGCCAAAATGAAGAGTTAGATGCTTTGGGGTGACTGGGTGGCTCAGTCGGTTAAGTGTCCAACTAACAGCTCAGGTCATGATCTCATGGTTTGTGGATTTGAGCCCTGTGTTGGGCTCTGTGCTGACAGCTCAGAGCCTGAAGCCTGCTTCAGATTCTATCTCCCTCTCTCTCTGTCCCTCCCCCACTCGAACTCTGTATGTGTGCCTCTCTCTCTCAAAAAATAAATATTAAAAAAAAATTTTAAAAACGAGTCAGATGCTTAATCGACTGACCACCCAGGCGCCCCTGGATCTTGACAAATTATTAATGTAAGCAGATGTTTTAAACTATTCTTCCAGGTGTTTTGTCCTTACTTAAGTATGTTACAGAGCCCCTAGCAGGCCCTATGCAACTCTTTGAATAGGCATTGCCTAAATTAAAGCACTGAAAAAGCAGCAGGGGCAGCAGAATATGAACATCCTCCTTCAGATTTATATCAGTTCTTCAATTTTGGCTATACAGCAGTGGACAGAAACACCGACTATCTCATCCTCCCAGGGGATATAACACTGGTCCACTACCTTGATGGAACCATCCTCATGGAAACCTCGAAGAAGAAGGAAATGACTTATATTTAGTAGAGATCTTAGTAAGATGCATTTGCCAGAGATGGAAAATAGTTCTTGGCTTGCTATCAGACACTAGTGGAGACCATATGCCTGATCATGAGGTGACATGACAGTGGGATCCAAAACCTTCCATTTTCAATTATGAATAATCTGATCAATACAGCCATAAATTAAGGCATTCTTAGCACCATTTTTTCATCAAGTAGGTCTGGTTTATATAGACCTAGGGTAAGCATGTGCAAAGTCCAAGAAAGTTACATAAACTGTTTCTCACATTTCCAAAATGCCTGCATCTGTCATATTGCTGTCCCTCTTTCGATCCACTGTTATGGCTTCTTGGGTGGGTGTGCTCACAATGGTGGCTTAAGATGCAACATGAGAACTATTTTTGTTTGTTTGTTACAATAGTGTTTAAAGTTTCTGTGGAAGATCATATTTTCTATTGGGGTTTTGGCAAGTCTAGAAAGAAAAGTTATAGAGGACACCACTACAGTTTTAAAACAAAGACATGTCCTTTCAACAAATAATTATCAGCAAGTGGCTCTGATCAACACGAATTTCCCATCACTGACACTGACTTGTCTGCTACTACTACTGGTTGCCCAATATGTGACTAAAAGTAGTATCTACCTTAAAGAAAAATACAGCATGTTCATTGCCTTGAGTCAATGGAATAGATGCACAATTAGATACATGGATGGATCTTAAAAGAGAATTCTTAATGAAAGCAGTGTGAGATATATAACAAAACACTTTAGAGAAATAGCACAAAAATATGCACACAAAATAATAGTATCCCTATTGAAAGAATATATGTTTTATTAAAAGTTTTTAAATATTTACTTATTTTTGAGAGAGAAAATGTGTGTGAGCAGGCAAGGGGCAGAGAGAAAGGGAGACACAGAATCTGAAGCAGGCTCCAGGCTCTGGGCTGTCCGCACAGAGCCCGACACGGGGTTTGAACCCACGGACCTGTGAAATCATGACCTGAGCCAAAGTTGGATGCTTAACCGACTGAGCCACCCAGGTGCCCACAAGAACATATTTTAATAAAAATACATGAGAATTTTGTACATGGGTATAGACAATAGATGTTGGCTACAAAACTGAATGAATGGAAAGAATGAATGATTTAGTTGATTAAAAATCCAAGGTGGGGGGCACCTGGGTGGTTTAGTTGGTTAACCACCAGACTTCAGCTCGGGTCATGATCTCATGGTTCCTGAATTTCAGCCCTGAGTCAGGATCTGTGCTGACAGCTTAGAGTCTGGATCCTGCTTTGGATTCTGTGTCTCCCTCCCTCTCTACCCCTCCCCCGCTCATGTTCTGTCTCTCTCAAAAATAAACATTAAACAAAATCTAAAAAAAAAAAAAAAAAATCAAAGTTGGGCTTTGCATAGAGTCCAATTTCTATACTTAAAAGTGGGATGGCATTTTTGTAGGGCAAGGAGACACACAATTTAAAAAAATAAGCACAGCAAAATAAAATAATAACAATAAAGACTCCAGTGAGTAAAGGTGCTATGAACTTAGAGGGTATTTTTCTCAATCTGCCTATCTGATACCTAAAGGAAAAAATCAATGAAATACATTTGGATAATGACAAATAAGGAGGCCAGTGTAGTAATGAAACAGTAAATAAGAAGGGGAGAGGTAGGCTATGGCCTCAGGGGTAGGCAGTGCTCCATTCATGTCAGCTCTGGTCACAAATTTGAATTTCACTTTCTAATTTGAATTTCACTGTGATCTGCTGGAGGTTTTCAAGCATGGGAGACATATGAGCAAACTAAATGTATAGTGAAACATTCTGGCTACTATAGTTAAAAAAAAAAGTAGACTGCAGGGGGAAAGTAAAAAAGGAGACAAGAGCTGGGAAGATTCCCATTCCTCTGATGAGATTGTCATGGTTGGCAACAGGGCTGTAGGACAAGTGGGTAAAAGTGATCATGTCGCCTAGAGACTAAAACATGCCAATTACATCTCCTAGTTTTCTGATTAAAGTCCAAAGACCTTGAAATGATATCCATAGCACGTCAGGTTTTTAACCATGTCTACCACATTCTTTGCTAACTCCTCTGAAATATTGCCCTTCCTAGAAAAGGTGCTGCTTTCTCTCATAATTTCATGCCTTTCAAAATCTCTTTCATTCATTTGGGAATATCCTACTCCCTCTTCTTGACCACTGAGTTCTCAGATTCAACTAAAATTGATTTCCTCAGAGATTATATTTTAAATTATCTTCATACCATGAACAGTTTAGTTTCTGCTCTTAGTGCTCCACTGTATGTGATTTTCTTTATAATAACATTTTGCTATTAATGTAATTTTCTTTGTGTGTAATTCTTGCCTATGTGATTTTCTAATTGGACTATATGATTAGTAAAAAAATGTTTTTACCTTTATATAACTAGCACTCACAGAGTACCTTAAATAGAAAATGATTCTAAGAAATGTTTGATTATTCAATCAAAAAATAATTGCCAAAGATTATCACCACTCTTTCTTTTTTTTTTTTTTGCTTTAAATCCCTGTCTCTGAGTTCTTCTACAAACTAAGACAATATATATGTCATGTGTAAATATGTTTAGTCATATGATGCTTGCTACAAAAAATGAAATCTATTAACATGGTAAACTAAATAAATAATATATTCAGATATTCAGTCACTTCATTTATTCCTTCAGAATAATATTTACCAGCAACTATACCTATGGTACTGCTGAGCACCGTAAATGACACAAAGAAAACTTTTCATAAGTGTGGTAACACTTTTGTAAGGCATGTAGTGGCCCAACTTAAAACAAAATCACAGTGAACTTAGAACGTGGTAGGGTCCCATCCCTAAGGAATGAAAAAAAAATCAACGCAACCTGGCTATATGTGTACATGACATCCCTCAGGACCTTATAACATGAGACCACTTATTCAGACTGCATATTTGTGTGTTACCATATATGGGAGACAAAAAAAATGAAAATGCATTAAAAAATACACCATGTGGCATTTAGGGCTCAGTTTTTTTCAGTACAAACCCAACTGAGCCGTGCTGGCACAAATAAAAGAAAAGCCTCAGTGTCACGACTCTCTCCTACAAGAATACTAATAAAACTATGAAAAATTCCCACAAAAAAAGTAGGAACTGATAAGGAACACCATGTTTATCCTTTTTTATGCATTTTTATTTTTTAGTTTTGTATTTGTTTGTTGTCTATTGCCAAATTCTTCATTTTATCATAAAACTCCATGAAAAATAAAGTATTACATTACTCAGGGTTAACAGAAGCTGCTATAATAGATATACAGTAGGGTTCAACCATTTAATTCAAGAGACTGTTAATTCTTCTTCACATAAATTTCAATTGGTATTGAGTGTGATAGAGTGGGGGCAGGGTTAGTCAACTCTGCCTCATATAGTCTGGGCCCAGATCAGAGAATGGTCTCATTTTGTGTAGCCACTAGGTAGGGGATAAGAGCAAGTGAGGGATGTAGGCGGCCAGGCTTGGAAGTGGTATCTCCATCTTAGCCAGGACACAAATTAACAGATTGAGTGGATTATATCATTGTTGCCACAGATTTACTTTGTAGAGCACAGAATAAAAGCAACTTTAACAAAATATGGATAAATAAAGGATTTAATGAGTAGTAAAATTTAGGGTCAATTTTGGTCTTTTCCAATTTATAAGAAATAAGAGGGGAAAAAACTCTGTATCAGATATGATGAGGCAAATCTTGTCCAAATACACATGAAAATATGCACAATTAAAGATATCAAATAAATATCTGTCAAAGGAAATAAATCTGAAATGCTTCATTATATCCATAAAAAAAGGTTGTGAAAATATGATTTGATATGTTTACTGCCTCTGCCCTTTTATTCTAGTCTGTCAAATATGGCAGGGGTCAACCCAAAATTAAAAATAAATTAAAAATTGTTAGTATATTTCAAATGTCAATTCCATTATATCTATAGCTTCACTTCATCACTGTGATGACATTAGAATATTAGCTGAAAACAACAAAAAGAATCAAATGATAAATGCAATAATAAATTATGAGACACTACTTCAACTGAGCTACTCAAGGCTAAACTATTTGATGTACAAATCTTAGAAGCTCTGTTCTGTGTTGTTTTTCATCTTTTTTCCTCTACTTGTATTCCATTTTGAATAATGTTTATTAGCTTGTCTTTTAGTTTACTGATTACAACATTGTATCTGGTGTTTGCTCATTGAAAGAAATGTTTCAGTCTATTACTATTTTATACCATTTCTATTTTTTTCATAATTTAACTTATGCTAAAATGATCTATTTGTTTCTTTATGCTATCTATATTTTCCATTGCCTCCTTTAACACATTTTAATAGTCATTTTAAAATTCTTGTCATATAATTGCAAATTCTGAGTTGTCTCTATGTTTCTATTGACTGTTTCCACTCTTGCTCATGATTTTATTTGCTTTTCTGCATTTGTCATATATTATTTTTATTGCATTCCACTAGTTGTGTGTGAAAGATCAATAGAAGTAAAAATAAAAGACATTTTTGCTCAGAATGTTATACATAGGGTCACTATAGTTGGGTGAGTCTAGTCCATAGTTTAGAAATGCCTAGAATTTTTTGCAGCTCTAAACAGATGCAATTACCATTGTTTAAAATATTTTGATGGTGATATCACTTTTCCTTCAAAGGACATGGGATCTGAAAACCTGTGAGACTCAGAAATCTCTTTACAATTACAGTTCAACCACCAGCTTCCCAACCCTTGGAAGATTTATTTCTATTTTATAGTTTTGTCTTTGTATTTTTTGTGTTCCAGGGTTTTTTGCACTGCAATCCTTCCACTGGCATTCTGCACCTCAGGAGACCACTCTTCCCCTGCCTGCCTTGACTCCAAACGTTGGAGGGCTAGTGCACTGCACTTAGTGAAGGTCCGGAGTGTCTTACTGGGTTTTCTCTGAGCAATTCTGCCCTGCTCCAGCCATTAGAGGTTCACTGTAGTACATGTAGGGGAATCTTCAGGTACTCTAGAGATTTATTTTAGCTCTTCAGCAAACTGCTGTGATAAACCTGGGAAGACTCTATGCAAACCAGGAGGGTGTATCTCAGCTCCCCTGCTCTGCTCCCGGCCTTTGGTTTGCTTCTCTGTGCACTTGGTGTGAGCCCATGGGAAAGTGTCAGTGGGTGGAAGTACACTCACAATGGGGCTGAGGCCATACAAATATTTTATTTGTCATTTCAGCATGCATATGCTACCATTAGTTCATTAAAAGATCAACCTATTTTTTCCTTATTTCTTTCTGGTGGATGTTGCTTCTACCATTCAACCAGGAATGAAAACAGCCATAGGTCTCTGTGTTCCTAGGAAGGCAATGTATCTAACTGAATTTTAGTACATGAGCTCTTTGGATTTCCAGTACTCTGATGGTTTTTAAATATGATTGTTTACAGCTTATCTTGCATGCTACATACCCTAAATGGAAGTGGTAGCCTATATAATAAAAAATTTTAAAGTTTACTTATTATTGATTTCTACTTAAACAAATTGAAGAATGTCCTACAGACACAGTACACACACACACACACACACACACACACACACAATCATCTACATTATCTCTCTCAGGAATACATATAAAGAAGAGAACCATCACCTTAGGGACTGGTTTAAATGAAGCTTAATTACACCAACTAACTTCAGTATTTCGCAGAACATTGTTTCTATTCATATGCAGAATGAGTTAGATTCAGTCCAAGTGTTAGCAGGCACTTTAAGGTGACTTTAAGCTTTTTTTGTCTTTTTTTTTTTAATTTAGGTGGTAAGAACATCAAGGTCATGAAGCTACTCTTGTGTCGCATCACAGTCATCTGCGTAGAAAAAAAAATGTGCTTAGAAAGGATTGTTCATGCACAAGATACACCATAGCCCTCTTCACATGGACACTCCAGCAACCAATGAAAGGCAAATTTCCTTAAAAATACAGCTGCCAAGTTTTTAAAAATAGGAAAAAACAACAACTATATAATTAGCACTGCCGGTACCACTCAGAATTAATGCTTTAGTATAAAATTTACCGATTCTAATATTTTTTAGAATTATGAAAAAGCATGGCAATATCTGAACATTAGCTTCAGAAGCTAATGTTCCTCAAAAGGGAAATAAGTGAAAATTTATCTAAAAAAAGCTTACCTTTCTCATAATTTCTATAAGTTATAGAAATGACAAATAATGTTTGTAGAAATTTTACACAGTCATCCTAGAAATCTAAAACATAGCAGAGAAAAGCACTCAGGATAAAAATCAAAAGTTATTGGGGCCCCTGGCTGGTTCAGTTGGTAGAGCATGTGACTCTTGATCTCAGGGCCATGAGTTTTGATCCCCATGTTGGGGGTAGATACTACTTCATAAATACAAGTTTAAAAAATACCAAAGTTATTGTTATCTTCATGTCCAAGACAATATAATAGGTTTGCATTTTCTTTTATTTTCTTTCAGTTGTGTAAATTTTAAATTGATATGACCATACATATATCTAGATATTTGTATCTCCCTCTATATATCTGATACATATGTAGTTTTGCATAGTTTGTCTTTACTTAATGTTAACTTATAAATATAATTCTATGTAATTTTTCACAAAAGATTTTAGTAATGACCTACTCTCTATTTAATTAGACGTTTATTTACTTTATTCTATTTTGGGATAATTACCCAATTATTAATGTTCAATTTGCTGACTTTACATGTGACAAAACCATATATTTTGTATAAATATACTTCACATAAACAGCTGTTTTATAAAAGGTTGGTTATATCTTCATTCTTTCTTAGAAAAATACTAGTGAAAGTGAAGTTACTGATGCAAACCCAAAGAATATGGATTTTGTAACATGCATGTTAGCTGTTTACAAACACATTTCTAAAAAGAATATAATATCTAATAATTGATGTAATATGGTACGTCCAACAAATCATATTTTAATCATTTTGTCATCACTTATTAATACTTCACTAGTTTGATTACAAACAGAAAAGATAGGTCAAAGGATCTTTATTGCTATTATTATTACTAAAATGTTTACTAATTTATTTTAATTTCTTAGTACTACCTTCTTATTTTGTTTCCTCATGCCTTGTGTGCCCCTAAACTCTCAATAATAGCAGTAAAGTTTTAAACTCCAAGCCTATTCACTACTGAAACATCATTAAAAACCCTATCTGCTTAGTATTCTATTTTCTCCTGTCCTTGGTCTTTAATAGGTTATAGCTGGCTTATGTGATAAATGAGTACACGCTAATGGGATAAAGAAATGTGCAAGTACACCCTTGCAATCCAAAAGAAGAGGCCAGGTACCATAAGGATGGTGTGCTGGTGTGCCTGTCACACAAGCCAGGTGTGTGTTCTGCTATACTCTGGATGCTTCCTGGCCTTGGGCTTTGCCTAATCTCTTGAGTCTTAGTTGCCTTATAAATGAAATGGTTATACCTGATCTTCCTATGTAAAAAGAAAATTACAATGACTTAGTAAGACTACATTTTACCAGTTTTTGTAAAAAGGAAAAAAACTTTAAGTTCATTATATTTTAGTTAGGAATCTCTTTGCAAATTGTACATTTTTATAACCATAAACCTCTATACATTATACAACTGAATTATTTCAATAGTGATTCATTCAGGCCTCTGGAAAGACCATCTTTTGGGAGACACTACTCTCAAATTGTAGCACTAAAACTGCTCAAACAGATCTATCTATGTATCTATCTATCATCTATCTATCACTTATTCATTCTATTTTTCTAGAGAACATGAATATATAGTGTATATATGAAAGTATGTTTAATGTATAAATTCAAGATTAAGGCACTTTTTGTACTAATATTATCTGTGGTACATCCTAAATAAATCGCACGATACTATTCTACCTTAATAATGATGTTAATTCATTCAGAAACCATCATTGGATTCAGCTTCAATTAAGATAACGTGTATCATTTTTATGCAATGACATGAAACAATTTCAGTGTCAATGATAAGTGAAACACTCTTTCTGATCACATAACCAAAGATAGTAAATAACCAATATTACTACCACATGAATTTATTGTGAAATAAGTCACAATGTTCAAATCATGAAAATTTGAATGTTCTGTAGAATTAATAGTGTACAGGGGCCCCTGGGTGGCTCAGACGGTTAAGCGGCCGACTTCAGCTCAGGTCATGATCTCACAGTTCATGGGTTTGAGCCCCGCATCAGGCTCTGTACTGACAGCTCAGAGCCTGGAGCCTGCTTCTGATTCTGTGTCTCCCTCTCTCTTTGACCCTCCCCCGCTCACACTTTGTGTGTCTCTTTCTCAAAAATAAATAAATGTTAAAAAATTTTTTAAAAAAGAATAGTGTACACAGTTTTGAAGATGAACCATAACTAAAATTATGAAAATGCTCTTTCTTCTATTTTATTCACCTAATTATCTAAATATATAATTAAATGGTTTCTCAACCATTTAATACAAATTTCAATTGTAATTTCATAGTTCTTTTGTATTTATCTAAATGACTTATGATTAGATGGCTAATGAATTCTAGAAATTTGATCATCTATTAAAGGTTTCTGTTCATGAACCAAATTCCTAAAGTTTATATATAGGATTAAAAATATTAGAATACATAGATAATATTAGTACAAAACTAGAAAATATGAAGCATCCTAGGAAGATAAAAACAGAGAAAATCCTATAAAGAATATGATACTCAAATCTCATCCAGGATAGTCATGCTGCAGAAGTTGGATGTGGCCACAAAGGTACTCCACATCTAGATTTAGAATTTCTGGGGACCCTTGGACAACAGTAACATCTATTTCCAAAGAGGAACATTATATCCTACATGGGGTGTACAGAGTAGCAATACTCCAGACTACAGGTAATCTAAGATGAATGGGGAGCACAGACTCCCTAACTACGGACCATAAGCTCTTCCATGACCCACCCAATTCCTCCTCTAATCTTACCAAAAAGAAAAAAAAGGCTAAAACGCAAGTGGTACAAGTACTGACTTCTCTTTACCTATGACTTATAAATATGTAAGACAGAAGTTCACAGATACTCTCAACTAAAATTATTTTATGACAATATTTTTATAAATTTAAGAAAATCTCAAGAAATAGAAGAATATGCCTGAGTAAGAAATAGCACAACCAGAAGACACCTTAAATAAATGTAATTATTATGTTCTGAGGATAATGGAATTATATCAATAAAACGCAAATACTCTATGATGGAAAAGTAAATTGGAGATCAATGTTAAAATATATTTACTGAAAGGTATATGTATTTATATGAATGATTAGGACAGAAAAGATGCAGAGCAAATTGCTAAGTTGTTATTAAGCTTAAAAGATAATGTCAACAGTTTTCCCAAGATGTAGCCTGAAAAGGGTTTGAAATGGAGATAAAATAAGAAAATTTATAATATTGGAGATTAAAAGCATTAACTTGAAAGATGTATGTGGTTAATTATCCCAGAGGAAGGAAGGAAGAAAACAGAGGTTATATTTAAATTAAATTGAACTAAAAATAATTTGATGAGGCTTTTATAGAATGAAGTAAACAGAAACACAGAGATGAAATACCAAGTGAGCTAATAAGAATATTTTTTAAAATAATAAAATATAAGAATAAAAACCTTGCCAATCCAGAATAAGTTAGAATTAAATTATTAAATTTAAAATGATTACACTAAAGGGAAAAAAAACACTAAGCCTGAGGTAAAGAGGTGAAATAAGATATAAATAACATGAAGAATCAAAATATCAGAGGCCTCGTTTGAACACTAGATACAAAACAGATCAATATATTCAATATGTTAAAAATTTAGTTAAAATAATAAAAAATAAAGTTATGATGCTTTTTCTGACCAGATTAACATTCAAATTTGAAGGTGAAAATTGCATACTAAACTTCCATTCATTTTCTAAGATCATATATTCAGGCAAAAAAAAAAGGAAATTTCAAAGTGAAATAAATAATGGAGTAGCAAAAAATATATAAACTTGGTAAAATTATAATACCAAATGTAAATTTGTGTTTTGTTAAAAATGCAATTACGAGATTTTTTAAATGATAATGATCTGTATGCAGGATTTGAATGGAGATACAAAAGGAAGGACTCAAAGCTATTTAAACCAATTAATTTACATTAAGTAAATAAGTCATCAGTTGTAAAAATATATATATTAATTAGTTCTACTCATTTTTAGAAAACTTAGAATTTTTAGGGTGGTTACTAATATGAAATAAATGCATATCTTCTAAGATATTAAATGAAGAACAAAACCAAGAAAATACGACCAATCTCAGGGGCACCTGGGTGGCTCAGTGAGTTAAGTATCATACTCTTGATTTGGGCTCAGGGCATGATCTCATGGTTGGTGAGTTTGAGCCCCACATGAAACTCTGTATTGACAGTGCAGAGCCTACCTGCGATTCTCTCTCTCCCTGTCTCTCTGCCCCTTCCTCACTCACGTGTGTTAGTGCATGCTCTCCTTCTCTCAAAATATAAATAAATAAACCTAAAAAAAGAGACCAAACTCACAAATTGAGGGAAAGGGAAAATAAACAGCAATAAAACATGATGAAGAAAAAATTAAATAAAATAGCATAGTTATGTCAAATATTTATTAATAAACATAATAAATATGAAATAGCTCAACCACCTAATAAAATCAGAGACACTCTAGTTGGATGGAACAGATTCTAGCTCTGTGCCAATTTCAAGAATAAATCAAAAATAATGTCATAAAAAGCAAGAAAAAAATAAACTGGAGGAAGGCCAAAAAAGATATTCCATATACAATTGAGCACTCAGTGTTATATGTAAGTTATGAGTCACTAAATTCTACTCCTGAAACCAATATTACATTATATGTTAACTAATAGAATTTAAATAAAAATTTGAAACAAACAAAAAGAAAATAGAGAAGTACCAAACTGAATAAATGTATGTGTAATAAACATGTGAAAAATGCCCAAACTTATTAGTAACCAAAGATATACAAATTAAAGCAATAATAAAATACTAAAAAAAGACTTAAATAGAAAAATAAGTAAATTATACATTCAGAAATGGAGTAAGGACAGAACTGTGAAATAACAACACAAATTGATAAAGTAGAAAGGAGATATGTATAAGTCCACAATCACAGTGGAAGACATGTAGCATTATTCTTTCAAACAGATGAAGCAGAATAAATTGTGAGAATGTAAACTATCAGAACAGCAATAACCTTCGTCTGGGATGCTTAACACATAGAGATGTACTCCTAGAAATAAACATAGAAACAAATATGAGATAGTCCCTCTTTAAATTTTTAAGTATATTATGTAACTGTTCCCCAAAGTCGCTGACCCAATTTCCACCCTCACTAGCAGTTTATGGGAACTTTAGTTTTCTCACACTTTTGCCAAAATCCAAATTACAGCTCCCTAAAAATGGTTTCTTGTCTTTGGGTTGAAAACATTATCTTGTTGCTTTTTACATCTATATTTTTCTAATTAGTAATAAAATTAAGAAATATTTTATATATACATCAACTATTTGTATTCCTTTTACTATAAGTTACTGTCTCATACATTTTTGCCCCTTTAACGCCAATCTAGTAATATCAAAAAATAATTTTTAGATTATTTTGATGATTGAATTATTACTTGATTCAAAATCAAGTACTGTACCATAATGGTATTTTCTTTTAGATAGTCCCACCCTTCCCTTTTTTCTTGTGACATTATTGTTTTTGTTTCTTATTGTATCTCTCTATTGAATAATCAAGATTAAATACTTGGGAAACATACACACTCTTCCAGAGCAGCATTTTCAGATGGAACCTGACAGAGACCTGCACAGTAGCAAGTGCCTGGGCCTCCCAGTTCCCATTACATTTTCAAGCATTTCAGGTATCAAACAGAGACTCAGCCAAAATTGGATAAAAAGACCACAGTGTTTGAGTCGTGTGATCATAAACTTTAAAACTAAAAAAATATCTGCATCTGTTTGTCCCCTCAAGTATGCAAAGGGCTGGATGTAAAACCAGTGTTTATAGAAATATGATGTGGCGGAAACATGATACTCACTTCTATATATCCAACTGCATCTCTTGGGGGGGTACTCTACATCTTTCCCTGCTACGATCAGTTTCTGGGATACTATTGGGTCAGTTTAGCAACATGTCTAATAGCTCCCATCCATACTGTCAGCAATCTGTCAACTGAGTTACCTTAAACTCTGGAGGAAGCTCTGGCCTACTCTATGGCCAGTCTTGAATAAGATAACCCATATCTCTTAGTTCATCCATCCTGAATATATGATGGCTCTCCAGGTATTTTGATGGGTCAACCCAAAGGCTGTCAGGATAGTTTCTGAGCTTGGTGAAGGAGAGAGTGAAAGACAAGGACAATGAATAAATGAAAGAAGACTTGTAAAGTAACACTTGAAGTTCTCCCTTACAGAAGCCCAGATCAACCCAGAAATAAAGATGTTAAGGTACTGATTGAAGTTTTTAAGAGAACCTTCTGCCATTTCCCATATCCATGAGATGAATTTTTCTACTTAGCCACTTTATTTTACCCTACAAGTAACATGATGAGTTGCTCAACACAAATTCCTGCTTGGTGGAACACAGATAGTTAAGGGTGGTTTTATTATCACACACCAACGTGGTCAAGGAAAGCAGACTAATCTGGGCTTCAAAGTCTTGCTTGATGTAACTGGCTATTTGGCCTTATGTGGCTAACAGAATATTACTGTCATCAGCTCAATTATATCCACCCAGGGATAGGCTCATGCTTGTGTCCTATAACTCTTCCCTTTCCCAGGAAGAACACCCCCTAAAATATTGACCAGCAAGTAGACATGAGGTCCTAGAAGAAAGTCTTAATTAAAAATCTTGGAAAAGGTAGTTGCTCAACTTGGAGTGCAGGTCATATCTACTCAATACAAACAAAAATTCTTCTCCTCATAGAGTCCAGGAGAGGCAGATAGTTCAGTCTAGAAATTTGCTAAACAATAAAAATAAAAGAAATTAAAAAAAAAAGAAATTTGCATGTATCATCATGACAGATGTAAATGTTATATGAAGCTGAACAGTGCTAGTATCTCTTGCTGCATCACAGAGATGAAGACAAGGCTGATGAAGAATAGCTTCAGACTTTCCAATCATCTATTATGTCTAGGAATTTTGTTTCTGTTTGGAGGGAAGGAGAATTAGCCTACATGCCTTTCTCAGACTTGGCTCCTGGGACCCAATCTATCACTGACAATCTGTTTTATTGGCAGCCACTGGTTGGTAATGAAAACAGGGGTTTGCCAATAGCAGAAATCGGTATGGCTGATAGCTCCCCCTGGCCACATGATGGTATACCAGCATCTCAAACAGATCAGCAGATGTAGTCATGTCTTAAGAGCCCCATAAAACAAGTTAAAGATACTCCATATTACAAGATTCTTGAAAGGACCCAGTGCATGACTTTTAACATAAATCCTGCACTCTGCCTCAAGTGCTTTCTGTTGTTTTGTTTGTTTGTTTTGTTGTTCTTGCTTACTAGCAGAGGAGAGGCATCTTATTCCAGAATTATCTGTGTCTGATGTACACCTTAGTTGATCATCTCAGGAAAGTGATCTTATCTTTATGACAATATCATTCTGACAGATAGGAGGTTTTGACTTGCATTTCCTTTATGATTAGTGATGTTGAGCATCTTTTCATGTACCTGTTGGTCATTTGTGGGTCTTCTTTAAGAAAATGTCTATTCAGGCCCTTGGGTCATTTTTCAATCAGATTGTTGTTGTTTCTATTAATGTGTATGGATTTCAAGATTGAAAACAAAATATTTACATTTTTCAAAAGTTTGACAAAGGATATATATAGAAAATTTAAAGAAAAATCCAATGTGTATGAAGATTTTGCATTGTAGTAAGAAAAGCCCCAAGCAAAGTGATAAGCCAAGAGAAAGGAAAAACAGAATGAGTAAAACACATGAGTAATAACAGTCATACTGCTAAATGCATACTATGTGCAAAGCACTGCTCCAAGTGCTTTATGTGTATCCCATGTGTAACCTATTTAATCTTCCTAATAACTTTGTAAGATAGGTGATATTACATCCAATTCTAGTGGTAAAACAAAAGTACAGATTGATTAATAATGTGCCATAATCATATATCTACTAAGTAATGGAGTTAGAAATTGAACACAGGTACCCTATCACAATTGCTCTAGCCATTATTACACGTTTTTTTTTTTTTTTTTTTAATGTTAGAGTAAGGAACGAAGATGAACTAGAACCTAGCTGAGATTAGAAAGGATGAGATAAGAGAAGTGAAAAAGATTAATCTTGCTAAGTATACTTATACATTATGAAAACTGGAAGAAAGGAGATATATATGAAACATGTATTGAATTCTAACCATATATATTAGACATTAAGTTAACCCCAGGGAATACATTAAAGAACAAAAGTACAAAGAACAGCAACAACAAAAATCTTTTTCCTTTGAATCAAGAGAGAAGGAGAAGAGAATTAATCAAAATATGAAGAAATGTTTCTATGGACCAGATTAAAGTTTTATTGGGTTTATAGCGGCTAGCCTTGAGTGTAAGAACTCTATGCTAAGAGAAGGTTGGAGAGAGCTTTGGGAGAGGCAGGAGTGACAGAACTATTTGCATGATTGGTGGCCTGGGTTATCTTGCAGTCTGCAGCCAAGGAACAACATAGATGTGACTGATTACTTGAAAAATAAGATTTAAGTTAATGACATGGTCTCATTAACACCTGTGAAACAAATGAGTTAAACCACAACAAAAACCTAATACTGACACAAAATGAGATTTTATGCTTAAATATATTAAAAGAAGCAGAGAGTTTTCAATGTCTCAAAGAAAAGTTATGCTCCAGTGTGGAACCCAATGTGGGGCTTGATATCAAAATCCTGAGATCAAGACCTGAGCTGAGATCAAGGGTCAGATGCTTAACCGACCTAGCCACCTAGGGGCCCCTGAAAGTCATTAAATTAGAATAAACACATAACTATATCACATATCATCTTTGTGTGTATTACATATGAGCCAAATTTTTCAATGCTGGCTCATGGGTTTAGGATCTTCAGTATCATTAAGAATGCCTCCAAAGTTTAAGTGAACAGAATTATCTTTAAAGGCATTTTTAATAAATAATAATACTGACAGATGTAGTCAATTCTTAGTTTAGCCTGCTAGAAGTCACTGCCTTCCAAGTTATTATAATAATAGTATGTCTATCAAACAGTGACTATCTGGTCACAAAATACTGTCTCCAACAGACAATGCAAACTGATATACAACTTTTAAGCCTGGTTCTTTCTAAACAGTCCCTTAAAGATCCTAGTGTTATTCTGGGTGTCCCAGTTTTAGAGTCATGGACATGAAGCAGCACTTTATTTTCAGGTATTGCATCAGCCTTAGGAGTAGACATTGGTTGAATTAGCACTAGGAATATGCCTACATATATTGGCTCTGTTTCTTCCAGAGATGGCATATTTATATGACAGATAATTCATCATGCATGTGTCTATGTCTATGTATGCATACATATACATACATACATTTTTTTAAGATGAAGTATGCAGAATGTAAATAAAAGCCATTATCTCTCTTATGTGTTTGTGTTTTTAGTTTCTTTTGGATTCAAAATTAGCAATGTCTCTTGAAAAGAGAGAGAAGAAATAATCAAGAGAAAATATCTGAGTAATTACTAACATCTCACACACTCCCATCATTAGAACAATGGCCTGAGTGCCAAACACAGTGATTTTGCCTCTGCAATTATAACTATTTCTTTTCTTTCTTTTCTTTTCTTTCTTTTTTAATTGCATAGAACTTGTTTCATTACTTTCACTTTTTTCTTTATGTGTGAGTCTCTGTGTTAAAAGTGAGTTTTATGATGGAAAAAATGTAAATTTTAACTATGTTTTGCTGCCCACATCCTGGGCTATAACAAGCACTTAATATATAGAAGATATCTAAATACTACTATTGGATTCATTTATCCAGATAAATTTTTTAAATGGGTAAAAAAAAAATAAATGAACAAGTGCAGCTCTTGCAATAGCACCTTTTATTTTTTCATTTTTAAAAGTTATTATATATATTTTAAAAGATATATATATATCAATATATTTGATATATATATATCAAATATTGCTAGGTGGGAAAGGCTTTCTAACCTAGAGCTCCCATTTCAGAGGTAAATAGACTAAAACTCCGAATTAAATATGGGATAGTTTCCTGGGGCTGCAATTGCAAATTAACACCAATTTGGTGGCTTAAACTTATTCTCTTATAGTTCTACAGACCAGAAGTTTGAAATCAGTATCACTGGGCTGGAATCAAAGTGTTGGCACAGCTGACCTCCTTCTGAAGGTCCAAGATGAATATCCACTTTTTGCCTCTGCCATTTTTTGATGGCTACTGACTCTCATTTGGTTTATGGTCACATCACTCCAAATTATGAGTCCTTGGTCACATTACCTTCTTTTCTAGTTTCCAATAGCATATTCCCAAATTCCTCTGACCCCTCGCCAGAAACACATTTAGTGTGCGTATTTCTACCAATAGACTGTTTAAGACAATCTAGGTTTTTTCTATCATGGGCCTCCAAATTCTTCCACCTGGTACCCATTACCTAATTCCAAAGGCAAGTCCACATTTTAAGGTATGTGTCATAGCAGCATCTTATTTCTCAGTACCATATTTCTTTACAAAATAAATTTTACAAAGAATGGAAGATCACTTCAGAAAGCGTCTGTGCTGCAAAACTATAATGTGTCTATAAGAGAAAGGGATAAGATTAAAATGAATTTTTCTCACCCAGTAAGCTTGAATTATGTTTTGTATTTGTTACTTTCTGGAAATTACACTGGGGAAAAAGAATTGGGGACATAAATTATAAAAAGTTGCATTTTTATAAATATTAATATTTAAATTACAAAAAACTTTTTCATTTCATCAGGATATATTTTCCTATGAGTTAAACAGAGAAGCTTTCTTGGGCTACAAATACATGTGAGCATACAGAGAAGAATTATGTTGTTAATTACCTCAGTGTGTCTATTTTTCTTACTAGCAACTATTACTTTCAATCATATATGGTAAAAAGGTATATTCGGGGTATGAAGAAAATTCATGGTCCCACCAAGGACCACTTGAAGGATGGTTGAAAATTGAACAAATGACTGATGTGAGGATGTTAGTTGCTTTAAGAAGAGAAGTAAAAAAGGGGCTGATGGTAGTGAGCTATTTTCAGCAACAATTCATACCATATATTTATATTAAATATAATATAATTTCTAGTACTTTGAGAATGGGGTATTAGTAGCTCTGTGAACCCTATTCCTAGCAAAACAACCATAACTTATGCAAATTATCATAAAGATGACCACTGAAAGTCTCTGGAGAATGCCTTCAGGATATAAAGAAAATGTAGAAGCATTTACTCAGAAATCCTCTTAAATCTCCATAACAGTGAGAATCAGAAACACTGAAACCAAACCAGCTCCTTCCACCACTTCCCCGTGGGCAGCTCTGTGTCAGGAACTCTACTCCAGGTGAGTACAACCAAGAGGGAAGGAGACTCCAAAAGGAGCAGGCCACCAGCCTTTCTCATCTACTCCAACTATATATGGCAAAAGTGCTATTTCAGGCAAGGAGAAATAAGAGGTTTAGGTCCACTTCCTTCATCTAGCATCCACTTGTAAAGTAGAAGTTTTAACTCAGGCACTGAAGGCTCAGAATACTGGGCCCCTATCACCCTTGCCCAGCTTATCTTTAGGTCAAATGTTTCACATTATAAGAGGAATGGTAAAAAGCCCAGAGACTACCAAACTGCCCAGGTCTTTGCCCATAAATCAGGAGTGACACTCTGAAAGATATAGATTGCTGTCCTCACACACGTTTCCCAAATGGTGGCACAGAGGTTCTGCCAGGGGAGAGGCAATACTCAGGAACAAGACTACTGTAGCTGTATAGCAAGCAGCTAAAAATGAGTGGAACCTAACAGCTCTGTTTGAAACTGATAGGAATAGGAAGCTTAAGAGAGAAATCAGGTAACAAGATAATGGGAAAGAGAATCCTGTTAAAAACACTGCCATCCCTGGGGATGTGGGGTCAAAGTGACTGGCACACACCAAGGCTGCACTCTTTGAAAATCAACATTAGAGACTTCACTCTGCAGGGGAAATTGACTTCACTGGAAAGGTCTGGAAAAGTTATTAAACAAACAAGCAAACAAGCAGAGAACAAGTGGTCCTGAGATAGGACGGATCAGAATCTAGCATTGCTATAATACATTATGTGATGTACCCTGTTTTCAACAGCAACAACAAATGAACAGGGAAATAAATAGCAAATGTGATTCATATACAAGAAGGAAAAGCAGGGAGTAGAAATTGCCTTTAAGGAGGCTCAGTTTGCAGAGTTGGCAGAAAAAGACTTAAGACTTAAATCCCTAAGGTCAGGAACAAGACAAGGGTGTCCACTATCACCATTTTTTTTTGACATAGTATTGGTAGTCCTAACTACAGCAATCAGAAAACAAAAGAAATAAAAGACATCAAAATTGGTAAGGAAGAAGTAAAACTTACACTATTTGCAGATGGCATGATACTATTTATAGAAATCCCAAAAGACCGCACCTGAAAGAACTACTAGAACTGATAACTGAATTCAGTAAAGTCACAGGACTCAAAATAAATGTGTAGAAATCCATTGCATTTCTGTATACTAATAATGAAACATCAGAAAAACACATTAAGGAAACAGTCACACTTAGAATTGCATCAAAAATAATAAAATACCTAGGAATAAACTTAACCAAAGAGGCAAAAGATCTGTACTCTGAAAACTATAAAACACTGATGACAGAAATTGAAGGCAACACAAAGAAATGGAAATACATTCCGTGCTCATGGATTGGAAAAACAAAAACTTGTTAAAATGTCTATACTACCTGAAACAATCTACAGATTAAATGAGATCTTTATCAAAATGCCAATAGCATTTTTCACAGAACTACATCAATAAATCCTTAAATTTATATAGAACCACAAAAGACCTCAAATAGCCAAAGCAATCCTGAAAATTAAAAACAAAACTGGAGGTATTATAATTTCACATTTCAAGTTATATTACAGAGCTTTAGTAAATCAAAACAGTATGGTACTGGCATAAACATAAGCACATATCAATGGAACAGAATAGAAAGGCCAGAAATAAAATCACAATTATATCGTCAATTAATCTTGGACAATGGAGGAAATAACATGCAATGAAAAAAAGTCTCTCTCTGCCTCTCCCCCTCTCATGCTCTGTCTCTGTCTCAAAAATAAATAAAACATTAAAAATTTTTAAAAAATCAACAAAACTAAAATGCAACCATTTGAATGGGAGAAGATATTTGCAAATGGCATGGCCAATAAAGTGTTAGTATCCAAAATATACAAATAACTTATATAATTCACACTGAAAAACCAAATAATCTTCCTCCAAAGAAGACATCCTGATCACTAACAAAGACATGAAAAGATGCTCAACATCACTAATCATCAGGGAAATAAAAATCTAAACTACAATGAGATATCATCTCACTCTTGTCCAAATGGCTAAAATAAAAACTACAAAAAACAACAGGTATTGGTGAAGATGTGGAGTAAAAGGAACCCTCACACACTGTTGATGGGAATACAAACTGGTATAGCTACTTTGCATAATATTTTGGAGGCTCCTTAAAAAGTTAAAAATAGAACTACCATATGAAGTGCTGGGGGGAACAGAAGAAAGGGAAATAAACTACAAGAGACTCTTAATGATAGAGAACAAATTGAGGGCTGATGGAAGGAAGTGGATGGCAGATGAGCTACATGGGTGATGGGGATTAAGGAGGGCACTTGTGATAAACACTGGATGTTGTATGTAAATGATGAATCACAGAATTCTACTTTTGAAACCAATATTGCCTTGTATATTGCCTAAAATTTAAATTAAAAAAACAAAAACAAATAAATAATATCAATAAAAAACCAAGCCATCCCCCAACCCCTATCCCTGACCAAAATTAAATAAATACATAAATAAATAAATAAATAAAATAGAACTGCCTATGATCTAGTAATTGCACTATTGGCTATTTACACCCAAAATACAAAAACACTAACTCAAAGAGATGTACCCCTGTGTTTATTGCATCATTATTTACAATAGGTAAATTATGGAAGTACCCCAAGTGTCCATGGACAGATGAATGGATAAAGAAGAGGTGGTGGAATATTATTCAACCATAAAAAAGAATGAAATCTTGCCATTTGCAATGCCATGAATAGAGCTAGAGAGTCTAATGTTAAGCAAAATAAGTCTGTTGGAGAAAGACAAATATATTATTTCACTCATATGTGGAATTTAAGAAACCAAAGAAACAAGCAATGGAAGAGAAAGAGAGAAACCAAAAACAGACTCTTAACTACACAGAACAAACTGATAGTTACCAGAGGGGAGGTAGCTAGGGGAATGGGTGGGGGGAAAAGTCAGTTATTAAAAACATATTCAAAGAATATAAAATAAAGAAAAGCAATATATGATGATCATGTCTCATTGAAAATAGAATATCATTAACATACAAATTATATATATATATATATCTCCAAGCAAAAATCATAGAGTTTAAAAGTATAATTACTAAAATGCAGTTTTAACTAGGGGTGCTCACATATAAACTTGACCTGGCAGAGGAAAGAATCAGTGAACTCAAAAATATTGATAGAAATTGCTCAATCTGAGGGACAGACAAGAAACAGATCAGAGAAACTCAGAGAAATTTGGGACACCATAAAATATGTCAATTTACATGTAATGAGAAAAACAGAAGGGTAGAGGTAAAAAGAAAAGATGAAAAATATGCAGGGGCACCTGGGTGGCTCAGTCATTGAGTGTCTGACTCTTGATTTTGGCTCAGGTCATGATCTCATGGTTCATGAATTCGAGCCTCCAGCTGGGCTCTACGCTGACAGCATGGAGCCTGCTCGGGATTCTCTCTCTCTCCCTTTCTGTACCCCTCCCCTGCTCATGCTCTGTCTCTCTCAAAATAAATAAATAAACTTAAAAAATTTTTAAATGAAAATATGCAAATAATGGCTTAAACTTCTCATATTTGACCAAAAAAGGCATTAATTTACACATCCAAGAAGCTCAATGAACTCAAAGACAAATAAAAACAAAAGCATACCCTGACATATCATAGCCAAAATATTTAAAGCCATAAACAAAAAGAAAGACTTGAAAGTACTCAGAGAAAAGTGACTCATCATATGCAAAGAAACACCAAGAAAATTAAGTTAACTTTTTATTTAAAAAAAATGAAGGCCAGAAGGCAGTAAGGTGACATATTCAAAGTGCTGAAAGAACAGACTCAGCCCAGAATCTAATAATCAGCAAAACTATCCTTTAAAAATGAAAGTGAAATAAAAACATTCACATATCAACAAAAGCTGATGAATTTGTTCCTGGCAAGCCTGTATTACAAAGTATTCAAGGGCGTTCTTTGACCTGAAAGTAAGTGACATAAAACAGTAATCCTAAGGTACATAAGAAAAACAAGGACCGATAAATAAATTACACAGATAATTATGAAAGGTAGTATAATTGCATATTCTCCTTCTTAACATACTTAATAGCTGCTAAAAAAAACCATATGTGTATGATTACACTGTTAGTCATATAAAATATAAATATGCAACTTATCTGACAATCAGAGCAGGAGGTAGGTGGGAATAAGCTATACTGGAGTAATCAAATAATACCAGATAGTAACTTGGATCAACATGAAAAAATGGGAAAAAAGGTAAATAAACAATGGTAAATATAACAAGCTCCATAAATATATACTAAAAACATATGCTCTAATCTTTTCCTAACTTCTTTAAGTAAAATAAAATTTTATAAAATAAATATAAAGCCTATATTTGTAACCGTGCATGTTTGGGTATATGACTAATATACATGCTATGTTATACATATATGTACATACACACACATATGCATTTATATAAAATAATGATAGCAAACAAAATGAAGAGGGATTAAAGTTATAGCAGAATAACATTTCTATAGTTCACTGAAATTAAATTGTTATAAATTTGAGGTAGTTCTTGATAAGATTTATTTTGTGAGTCCTAGGATAACCATTAAAAAATAACTCAAAATACATGGTTAAAACTCATTAAGGAAATAAAAATGTTACACTAGAAAATATCTACTTATGCAAAAGAAAACAGTAAAGGAGCAACAGAAGAATAAAAAAAAAGTATGAGACATAAAGAAAACAAAAAGTAATGTGGTAGACATATGCTCAAGTCTATCAATAAAAATAATAAATATGATTTGATTAGCAATTCATACTTATTTATAGATTTAATGCAATATCTGATAAAATTCCAGTGGATTCTTTTTCAGAAATTGATAAATTGATCTTACAATTCATATGGAAATGGAAAGTCACACAGAAGAGCCTAAACAATCATAGGGATGAAGGAGATTGCTTATCAATTTCAAAACTTGCTATAAAGCAATAACAATCAATACAATGTGATTATAGTAAGACAGAAAAAAAGAAGAAAAGATCAGTGGAATAGTACTGGGAATCCAGGAATAAACTCTTACAATCACGATCAATTAATTTTTGATAAGCATACCAAAACAATTTGATGGGAGAAAGAACAGTCTTTTCAACTAGTGCTGCAACAGCTACATATCCACAGACAAGAGAAAGAGGTTTAACCCTTCCATATATCATAAATAAACATGAACTCAAAAGAAATCATAGAGCTAAATATAGAAATGAAAATTATCAAACTCTTAGAAAAAAGCATACGATTAAATCTTGAGAGCCTGATTTAGGTAAAAGTGTTCCTAGGACACCAAAACTACAACTGAATAAAAATAAATTGGACTTAATCATATACAAATAATTTTAGGCTTAGGTTATAGGATACCTTTCAAAGATACTTCAAGAAAGGGCAAAGATCACCATAAAATGGGAAAATATATCTGAAAATCATATATCTGATAAGGGAACTATGCTCAGAAAAAAACCCCCACAGAAAACAAAAAACAAACTCTTACAATTCAACAACAAAAAAAGACAACTCAATTAAAAATGAGCAAATATAAATGACATTTCTGTAAAACTGTTTTATAACTGGCCAATAAGCACATAGAAAATATGTTTGAGATTATTTATCACTAAAATGCAAATCAAACCACAATGAAGAACACTCCATCACCAACTATAATTGCTATAAGCAAAGACATAAAATATCAAGCATTTGTGAGAGCATGGAGAAATTTGAACTCTCATGCATTGTCGGTGAAAATGTAAAAAACAGTTCAGCCTCTTTGGAAAAGAATTGGGCAGTTTCTCAATCAAACATAAAGTTACCATATAACCTAACAATTTCAATTCTTGATATATATCTAAGAGAAATGAAATTATACAAGATAAATGAAAACAAACATGTACTTAAAAACTTATACACAAATGTCCATACTGATAGGATTCATAGTAGCCAAAAATTGGAAACAGTTCAAATATTCACCCGTTGAGGAATTGTATAAATAAAAAATGGTATCGTCAATAAAGGCAATATTATTCAGAAATAAAAATGAATGATGAGACATGGATAAAACTTGAAAGTATTATGCTAAGTGAAAAGTAACAATTAACAACAGAGATGACCACAGATTATTGGATTCTGTGTATATTAAAAGAATAGGGAAATGTACAAAGAAAGTAGATAAGTGGTTGCCTAGAGCTGAGGATGGGGAGGCACGGAGAATGTCTACTAAAGAGCATGAGCTTTCTTCTGGAAGATGATGGTTATACAACTTGGTGAATATACCAAAAACTATTCTATTATATACTTCAATTGTACGCTGTGATATATATTTTTAATAAAATTTTTAAGTTTATTTCTTTATTTTGAGCGAGAGAGAGAGAGAGAGAGGTAGGCACATGAGTGGGATAGGGGCAGAGAGAGAGGAAGAGAGAATTCCAAGCATGCTCCATGTGGACGTAGCCCAGAGCCCAAATCAGGGCTCCAACTCGCAGACAGTGAGATCATGACCTGAGCTGAAATCAAGAGTCAGATGCTTAACCTACTGAGCTACCAGCTTCCCCTGTGATATATACCTAATAAAGCTCTTAAAAATAGTTAGAAAACCAAATTTCTTAGAGAAAAAATAAACAGACAAATACTGAGGAAAAGTTTCTTAGAAAAAATATATTTCACTTCATTGTCATAATAAAGATGAATAAATTACAATTATTTACCTTCATAATTCTTTCTGCCATTTTTCAAACAGCTATACTTCAAGACATGGAATGGAATGTACACATTTCCTTACAAAAAGGAGGGTACATAGATTCATTATTTCCTCCAGCATGATCAGTGATGTTTGAAATCTTCAAAAGTTTATACACATGCATAAACCCCCTTGACTGTTGTTAAAATGTGTACATTTTGTTGGTAAATGAGAAGTTGAGAGAAAATTACCAAATCCATACCAGTATCTAACAGAGCCTCAGAGAAAGAAGAGAATATAAAAGTAAAATTATTTTTCCACCCACTGAATTTTGACTGTATATTAAAGAGACGAATCTTCTGTTTGCTTATGCCAAAGTGAATATTCCACCAGGCTTGGACTGAGTAGAAAGGAGACTGAGCTGAGGCATAAGTCTGGCACCACATGAATGGTGGTGCCATTGATAAACTAGACTAGGCCCTAGTTTAACCCTTTAGCTGTTGATTTGAAGTTGACTTGTATGAAGTATCACTAATCTATTCACATAAGAAAGGATATGCTCTTTTCTCTGCTTTTCTTTAGATGAGCAAGTTTTTTAACTTATTAATTAATGCATAAACTTTCCGAATCGTGTTTCATAGTGAAATGCAATTATTTGCCAAAAAACAGACTTCTGAAGTAACTGCTTTTTATTTGAGTTTCAGAATGCAGTCATTGGCATGCTCCTAACTTTTATCATTTGGGTCACATATGCTGTTCCCACATGAATAGGCCTCACCATGATTGTGCCAACGCTAGCATCACAATCCCCTTTTACACAGGCTTCCTTGGCTTTTGTAGATTCGCTTAAGGCTTTTTACATTGAAGGGATATGTTTTTCAAAAGAGAGGACCCGCCAGAGACTTTTGCACATTGCCAATGAGAGCAGCAGGTTTCTGATTCTAAAGTACCACATATTAACTCTGATATAGCAGTAACATGGAGCTACTGCAGTAAAAAAGGGAACTGATAAGCTACTGGTAATACAAGTAAAAAATGTGATATATTTGTAAACAAAACAATATGCTCAAGTACTGTAGACTGGCCAATGCTGTTTCAATGACACAGAGTTTCAGTGATAAAAAGGTACGTATCCCAGGGCCAACATGAATTACAGTATTAATACAAATCCTATTTTAATATCTTGTTTCCTGCCCTAATCACCTTAAGAATTTTAGAAAGTAGAATAATTACTTTCACTTTTAGGAAGCATCACATTTTCTATATGGGTTCACAGTTTTACTTATAGAGTTGATAATTAATTAATGTTTCATAACTGAATTACCAAACTCGTGAAACTCTTCTCAGTGAATACATACACACTTGAGAAGCAAAAGTGCCTAAAGGCAAAAACTGAATGTAGATGTTTGGAGTACCACTCTACATCTATAATAAACTGAATATATTGAATTTGGTAATATTTTCTTGCTAAATATAGTGTTATTAGTGAGACTTCTTTCCATAAAAATATAGTGAATTATTGTATTTAAAATGTGTGTCTACTAGTAAAATAAAATCCATATGTAAAGCAATTATTTAAGGAATGATGACATAAAAATTTGTGAGGAAAATCTCTCTGCATTACTCCGATTAATACTCTTTCAATCTCTATCATTACTCAGATAAATACTCTTTCAATCTCTACCTCTACATACTTTTATATGTATATGTATATATATGTGTATATATTACTAAATATATTAACACACAAGTACTATGAGTATAATATGCATATAATATTGCATACAATTCAAAACACTGTATTTATATAATGTGTATGTAATATTTTACATAAGATAAATTAGATAAAAGTATTTTATTAAATACTTTATAAATATTTATTACAGTTATTGGGGTATATCTTCTCTGTTTGGTTTCCTCTATATAGATTAACTATACAGATGGCCTTCAAGGAAGATATTAGAAACTGGACCATAATATACAAATAATTCATTGTATGTACCCATGCCCACTTTTTTCTAGTGAAGTTCTATAAATTATAGATTCCTGGCTGCCAGTCTATACTCGTGATAAAAATAGGTCAGTCAGATATTTTCAATGTTACTTTGCTCCAGCACTATCTTTAGATTTGTTGAACATAACTGCACATGAAGGCAGCTTGTTTTACTATGTATTTATGTACTTCTAGCCAAATTCAATACCCTTATATTGCCACCAGCAGTAAGTCAGCTCAAGACCCTACTGTTGAAAATTCCATTTATATATTCACTACATAAAGCAGGAACTTTAAGTTATGGGGGACAGAAGGACGGGCAGAGCAAGAGTAAAGAAGTAGAACCAATAAAAAGACAAAATGGCTGCAAGTCTGTATACTAGAACTTTGTTGACAGTGATTATTATACAATGGTTTTCATAAAAAATTAAAATAATGTTCTATTATACTGTTTTATCAATCATATGTCATAGATAAGTATATTTAACTAATAATATCCACATGTGATACAATAAACAAATGCTCTCACAATAACTTATGAGGTAGGTACTCTTACCATTTTTATTTTACAGATGAAGATGGTGGGATTTCAAGAGGTTAGGGTACTTATTCAAGGCCATACTGTACTGCTGGTCTTTTAACCTCTGTCTGTAATGGACAAAGCATCTCCACTTTCAATACTTTAACTCTCAATATTGAACTGTCTTAAATTAAAATACTGAAGCAGAGTAACCATACGTACTCAGTTGTGGTAACCTCTATAATCATGAGAGTCAGTAGTTACCATGGTCTACTCTAAAACTAACAAACAGTTCAGATCTAGAGGAGTTAGAGGCAGAAAACAAAAGTCATCTCAGGACTTTTCTTCAGTGAACAAACATAACAGCTTTGAATTTCACCAATACACACCGTTCCTTTTTGAGATAAAATTTAAAAGGAGATTAACCACTCACTGACTTGGTCTCCTTTCATTCACTAACACAAGTAAAACAAAATATATGTTACTGTTTTTACAGTAGTGAGGGTTTTCACTGGGTTCTTATATTTCAAAAACTGCAGTTAATTTCTGTATGTTAACTTGAACACAGAACATGACTGTGTTTTCAACCAGCAGAGGAAAAGTAAAGTAAATGACTATTAACTGCAGGGCCATTAAAGAGCCTGTTTGACTGTAACCTTCCGTCATATGAATGGTGATTTCTCTTGGTAACATCATTAGTCACTACGCTTTCAATTAGATTTCCCAGAGTGTCCTCAAATATGTGACACAGAACTAATCTATCTGGAGACTGTGGCTTAAATTTCAACTGTTTACTCTGAAATGGATATGCAGGTACCTTCAGCCAACTCGGTTCTAGTTGTTCAGTGTTCCTGTTCTACAAATTGTTAAATATTACTAGTACAACCCCAGGTTGAATTGCAATGATCCAGTCATTTTGTGTACTTTTACCAGCCGATTATTCATATACCGAAATACCACTGACTAGCTGTGCAAAATGTAAATGTGTTGCTCTTTGAAGAGAATATTTTAATCAACAACTTGCTTGAACTTTTGTATCCTGAGGCAAGAGGAATACTAAAATGTGTAATAAAATATCAAAGAACATTTTCAATGACAGCTCTGGAATCAGTAAATATTGTAAAACTTATGAGGTATGGTGGAAGTTACACACAGAATAAGAAAAAAAAATATTTATGTCTATTCCAATAGTCAATATTCAGAATCCTATATGCACTTTTAATTCTTTTTTTTTTCTTTTGCATCCACTGTACTCAGGCAAGTTTTGGCAAATTTTGCTTTTTTTGTATGCCTAGAATTAGCCCAGATTTCCATAATCCCATCACCATCATCTTAATCCTATTCATAGACATTCTGTATCTTGATCTCCATGGAAGAATCCATTTAATAGTTTATTGATAGCACGTCTTCTCAGCCCCCTATTTAAGCTGGATACAGTCTTTAAATCCATTTAAATCGGGGTATTTTGCAACCTCAGAAAATATAGTATTATAAAATCATATTTAAACTTTTAACCCTGCTCTTTTAGATATTTCAGAAGTGTTCTAACCCTATCCCACCAATATTATTCCCCACCATCTTCAACATAAGCTATTCATTACAGTAATTCTCTCAGATGGGTGTCCTCAATGTGATCAACATTTACCATGCTCACTCTGGTCTCTGCTATTTGTTCTTGCTGTAGTCTTTCCTATGGTTGCCCTATTACTTACTTACTTACTTATAAGTAGGCTCCACACTACGTGCCAATGAAGGCTTGAAGTCATAACCCTGAGATCAAGAGCTGAGCTGAGAACCAGTGGGACCCTTAACTGAATGAGCCACTCAGGCTCCCCTGATTATCTAAATCCTTACATTCTCAGCTTTTTTGCTTTAAGAATCACTAAATTCTACTCCTGAAATCATTGTGACACTATATATTAACTAACTAGGATTTAAGTAAAATTTAAAAGTTAAAAAAAATAAAATGTATACTAAAAAAAAATAATTATGAGACGAAATTTATATGAAAGGCAACCAAAACATTAATTCATAACATTTATATATAGATCATGGAGCATTCAACCATAATGTTGAAATCAGTAAGATCACAAATAAGTTTCCTAAAGATAAAAGCTCTTCTCGAAAAATATTATAAGATTTAAAAAACAAAATCAGCAAACTACAGCCTCCAATCCTTTTTTGGCTTTTTTTTTTTTTTTTTTTTTGGAAAGTTTGATTGAAACCAGGGGCAGGATTAAGGTAAGGCAAGTGAGACAGAGGAGTACAAATAACAAGGTTGGATCCTATTCTTTATTTAAAATGTTTATATTTTGTCATATTCTTCAGCATTAATTTTGATTTTAAAGTTGCATTAAAATAAAAAACATTCCTAAAAGCTGTTGTTTAAGTGGGTTTAATACAGTGATTAATTGTATTAATTTAACAATTAGAAGTTAAAACTAGATAAAAATAATTATTAATAAATCTTAAAGGAACAATATTAACCTATTATATGTTTCATAAGTAACATCCTTTTATAAAAAAATAAATATATTTTTCAAAACCCTCCAAAATTAATGACAGGACTGTCATTGTTTTACATTTTTGCAAATCATCTTAATGTCTGACTTAATAGCAGACAGCTAGATTCTCCTATCTACTTCCATTTTTTATTTATTTAAATATATTGCTTTCGTTGAGTATAAAAGAATCCAGCCTCACATAGGTATGTCATGGGGATAGGAAAAACTTTACAGATCCCTTGAAATATTCTTAATACCCCTTAAGAGTCCTCAGATTACGCTTGGAATTTGCTACTTGAAGTTCCAAGTTAAGACTCATTCCCAAGTCACATCTTGATACTTTTTTTGAGTTCTTGAAAGCATTAATGCATGCATTGCAGACAATGTCATTGAACACATGTTTAATGTTTTTACTTCCTTGTGATATATGCCTTGATTTTCTAAAGTATAAAGTGTATTTCAATTATGTTTCCAAGTGAAGCAGTATAACATTTTGCTCAGGACCAGTTCTCTAGATTTCCTGGGCTCCATTTCAGTTCTTGCTCAGCCATTCTCTGTGCCTTATAATTTTCATCTGTAAAAAATAAACTATAATAGTGTGTTCATATTGTAGAGTTATTTTAAGATATAAACTAGTATGTGTGTATACACATACACACAGAGGCAATACACAGACACACGAACACACACATAACTCAATTGCTTTTACTACTGTTGTTTCATTTTCTTTTCCCCAATATAGGAAGGAAATTATTGTATGATGTGCAGAAGCAAAATATTTATTATGTTCTAAATAACATCTCTAGTAATATATTTTTTAATTATGAAAATCTGAAGCTAATACACAGCACATGGGATTTGGAAGAGAGCCAGGATTTTGAAATATATCCATTTTGAAAAATGTAAAAAAAAAATACAGCCATTTCTGCACAATTAGATACAATTAGGTGATTATCTCCTTTAACTTAATCACAGTCAAATGGTTTATGTTAATGGGCCTTTCGTTAATGGAGTCTATCCTTCCTAGTCTCTCTGCCACATGTGTCAAGTTCCTAAGATAACTAAGAAGCTGCCTAGAAGAAGAAAAATGATATTTAGGTTGATTATGTACAAGTTAGAAAATACGTTTATCACACGACACACTCAATTATTAAATTTGGAAAAAATTAAATAAATTACCCAAATATCTCAAACATTTAAGGTTAAATGTTCAAAATGTTTATATGCTTCAAAAATGTTGTTTTGGAAATTAAAAAACTAGTAAAAAGTTTATACCTTTATTAATAAAGCTGAAATGGTGTCCTAGGTATCTCCTATTTCCCTCCTATGTACACACAATACTCTCTCCCCCTCTCTCTCATAATTGTACCCCAAATATAAGAGATCAGGACTTTTAAACAGGTCACTCAGCCTTTCTTGTGTTAGTAACCTCCGGTCTTCACAATACGTAGGACCGCCTTCATCATATGCTGTGCTGTAACAGTTAAATAGCAGCTTTGTGAGTTACTGCTCCCTGGGATATTTAATGTCATTACATAGAATATATCATGGTGCCGTGCAATGAGAAGCCCACTTTCATTTCAGAATATGAACATAAAGTGAACCTGACAAGTAAATAAACTGTAAACTGAGCTGCTTTGATCCAGGCAAGCACATGGAATACAAGGGGCCAGGAAAACTCTCCTCGGGGAAAAATTTGCTCTAGGACAGTAAAGGTCTTCGCTTAGCTTATGTAACCTCCAAACTCCAATCTATCCAACTGAATGCTGCTCATACTTGCTAACTTTTATATTATTAAACAGGTCTTATCCATGTATCTATTTTGAAAGGTACCTTCTCCATTAGATGTGTTAACTTTCTATTAACTCATTATAGTTCTCTAAAGCCTGACTGAATTTTAACTGAAATAATTATTTTTAATGGCTGGCATTTTAGAAAGGAAAGAGATCTTTTTTTTTTTTTTTTTTTGGAAGCTGTGTTCATTAAGGAAAAGGTAGAGCTGCCATTGAAGATAAAAATTATGTACAATGATAATGATAGCAGTAAATCAATAGGAAAATGTTTAAATTTACTTCTCATCCACTCAAAATGGTATAAGATACTGAAATATAACCAATAAAACTTCCTGAAAACTGAAAAAGAGTGTTCAATTGTTATATTTTAGTGATCTTTATAAATACCCTACAGCATTGTGTTAAAGTCCACTACTACATTTAGCCAAGTTATTTTTAAAGAAAACAAGGCCATTTGATGATTAAACTTTAGCTGATCCATCTATGCATTCAATAAATGTCCAGAAACATTTTTACTCTTAATTTTCTATAGCCTCTTTATCAGATTACCAATTTAGTTATAATATTATAAATTATGCAGTGTCAAGATGAACATGAAGGACATGTAACTCAATATCATATAAAACATGAGAATTCTTTCTCATGTCCAAAAAAATCCAAACAACTCCCCACCCTGCAAAAAAAACCAAAAAAACAAAAAAACAAAACTTCCACTGATCTCAATTTTCACTTCCATGAAATTTTGTTCTCATTGCTTCAAATATTGGGAAATATAGGGATAAAATAGGATAAATCAAGTTCGCTTTCAATAGATTTTTACAAACCCATTAATTATAGCAAAATGTACACAAGATTTTATATATTGTATTCAAAGACAGTTCCTTTTACGGTAACTATATTTATGTAAGAGTGATCTGTTTTAAACTATATATATATTGCAACATTTTGATTATATATTACAAAATACATTCTACATATGTCAGTTGCAAACAAGTCGAGTTATGGTGTTCAAAGCCAAGTGGGACGTAATACAGGACATTTACAAGGAAAGAATGGTTCTTCATGACTAGGAACTTTTCCTTACTCTTTTTTTTAATGTTTATTTATTTATTTTTTAAAGAGAGAGAGAGTGAGGGAAGGGACGAGAAAGAAAGAGAGAGAAAATCCCAAGCAGGCTCCACACTGTCAGCTAAAAGCCCAACCCAGGCCTCAATCACATGAACTGTGAGATCATGACCTGAGCTAAAACCAAGACTCAAATGTTCAGTCAACTGAGTCACTCACGTGGCCCTTTCCTGTACTCTTAAATCATGTCTAGGTATGTTCTTAAGTTGTTGCTTTGTGCTTAGCCTGCTTATGGGTTTCTAAGTTATTTGCTCCCTTCTTTCCTGTAATGTACTGTAGATATCACCTGTGTGTCAGAGATTTTGGAGTTGGACTAGTTTCTCAAATTTCCAGTTCTATTCACCTGTCTCTCCATTCCATCACTTCCGTGCCCCTACTCCAAACTTTCCTTGACACTTTCCCATTATCCTAATCTCTTGTACTGGATGTCTCAGATAAGTGACTGCAAATTCCTATTTATATTACTGAGACATGCTCAGTTTTTTAATATAGTTAAAAAATTAAATTCCTAATCATGATTTTATCAGGTCTGAACTCCAAGAATGTACTTTCTGATATTTTTCCTTGCTCTGTTAGAGAAAGATATTTCACATCTATTATGAAAATAATCTAAAAGTTAAAATAATAATAATAATAATAATAATAATAAGCTGCAGAGCCCACTGGCACTTTTATCAGTTGTCACGCCTAAGGTGTACAACACCAAGAAAATATTCTGTTATTACAATATCTGTGGAATTGAAATAGCAAATTTCTTCCTAGTCTCAGATTACTCAGCTATAACTTTAAAATTCTAAAAAAGTATCATGATATTTGCTTCAGAACCACATATTTTTTATTAAAATCAACATACAACTCAGGGCTGTTTCTCACATATAATATTTATATAGCCAAGTGAAGCAGACAGCTATACTGTTAAAGAGTAACTTTAACTTCCAAAAGGAACATTCCAAATTTCTTATCTTTTTAAAAAGTGCTCCCATTTTTGTTCCAAATATTCTGGATTTAATTTCATAGGTTTAAATCAATTCCATGAAAATAAGAAAAAGAAAAAAAGAAAAATCAAAAGCACAGGCATGCAGTTCTGGGTCAGGCCAAATTGGAAGAGCTTGACACATCACATATAAGGGTATATGAGTCATTGGAAGCCTGCAAGATTAATGAAGGGAAAGAGTTGAGAGACACACAATAATGTGAATTCAAAAGATAATTCTAAACAAATGATCTGGCAAGGAAAATGGAGAGCCATGGGGAAAGATCTAGGCCATCAAACAGATGGGACCAGGAGGAGTTGAAGAAATCCAAAGAACCCTGGTTTTGATCTTCTCAGTTACCAGCGAGGCAAAAAACATCCACATGTGTGCAAAGTGCCTGAGAGAAGATGAAGGGTTTGTGAGGAGTTAAAAGAAACTAGTTGGTACCGCAGATGTGAAAAGAAGCCAATTAGGACCAAAAAAAAAAAAAAAAATGTAGAGTAGGGTTGAATACCTAGCCAGGGTTAGAAATCATAAATTTTGATGAAGCAATTAATACTATCATGTGATTTTGCTCTTTGGGTCTTCACTGCTCAGGGGCAGGGACATAGTTGATGAAAGGACATTTGGTGGGTATGAGGGGGTCCAGAAAGCGAAAGCATGAGAGGTTATGATAAGGTATAAGCCGTTCTTCAGGTGAATTAGAGGGTCTTTAGTTAGTACCAATAACTGAATTTTTCAAAGTGTTCACGATATGTTAAGCTTGCATTCCACAATTCGCATGATCTCCTTTATCTCTTAAGGAGTCAGTGGAGGGGTTATTACTCTCTTTTAGAAATGGCTACACTGAGTTTTTTGAAAGGTTAATCCGTATTCCAGCATGAAACAGTAACAAAGTGGCATGTCATGATTCAAACACAAACTTGCTTGATGCCACAGCCCATGATCAGACAATTATGTTCTCTGTCTCTTCTTGAGACTTTATATATTGACAATCTCAAGACTTGGCTTTAAAATCAAGGGCAGGCCTTTAGAAACCTCCATTGAGGCAAGATGGCAGAGAAGCAGGGAGTTCCATACTTCCAGCCTACATCTCTCAAACAAACAAGGGCTGAAGCCAAAGGACTCTGAACCACAAGAGTCTGGGAGGAAAAGAGACAGAGTCCACTAAGGAGACAGCCTCACAGGTGCATGACTGCGAACTGGGGAAGATAAAAACGGGCCAGGAAAGGGAAGCATGGAGGGGAGGGAGCCCCCTCTGCGGAATGACAAAGGGAAAAAGAGTGGCTGAAACTGCTCATAGAACTGTTCCTGTAGAAGAGAAAAACCTTGGGCCCAGCACGGAGAGGGATCCTATCATCCCATCTCTAATCGCAGGGTGTTTGGAGAGATATACTATCTCTAACTGTGGAGATTTCTTTGGGCTGGGTCCCCTGGTCTCAGAAATTCCCCCCGGTACAGACTGTATGCAAGGGACTCAGTCGGCATCAGGAGAAATGGCTCCCCTACTCGATCCCCAGCTAGGAAGCACCCGGCTTGGGCTTGCAGGATTGCATTTTGGGCAATGTATTACTGCAAAGGGAGTAAGAGCTGGAAAAGAGGCTGGGGGCAGGACACAGAACACAGTCCACCTTGGCTGGACCCATGACACAGTGAGATCAGACCCAAAAGAGTGATTTGCAATGCTTGGTTCGAGAAGGGACTGGAGAGCCATCATTTTTCTCCCCACAACCACCAAGGTGAGGCCTCAGAGAGCAGCCCGAGGGACCCACAGTGGAGAAGAGACCCACCTACACCAAACCACACCCATCTGCTTTGCATAACTGCTTTGTTACTGGAGCTGGATAGATGCTGCGGAAACAGACAGCCCCTTTCCCAAGACCAGAATTGATGCATTGCTGTGATTAATTCTACATCAGTTCTTGCTATTCAGATATATTCTCCTTTATCGTATTCTTATCTCTCCCCCCCATTGGACTAGGTATTCTGGTTATAGGTTTGCTTAAACAGTCATATTTAATCCATTCTCTTGATGCATATTCTACACCACCATAGTTTCTCAAGGTAACATTATCTTCATTTTTTTTTCTCCTCACCTCCTGCCAAAGTACACATGGTAGAGAGTCCCAAATATCACTATGAGTAGGGAAATAAAATAACCAACGACACAACAAGAGAGACCAAGGGACACCATTAAAAGAACACCTCCTGAACAGACAGGCCCTGAACAGTCAATGAGCCTCCTTTAATACAGAAGTACTCACAGATGCAGAGTGCATAACAAGATTTTAAAACTGACAAGAGACAGAAAGCTAGCCAAAATGACAAAACAGAACACCCCTCCTCTAAAGAAATTCCAGGAAAAGTGACAGCTAAAGAATTGGTCAAAACAGATATAAGCAACATAACTGAGCAAGAATTTAAAACAATTGTCATAAAAGTAATCACTGGGCTTGAAAAAGGCCTGGAAGACATCAGAGAAGCTATTGCTACAAAGACTACAGACCCTAAAAATTGTTGTAACGAATTTAAAAAATGGTATAAATGAGGTGCATAATAAAATAGAGGCAGCCACTGCATGGATTGAAGAGGTAGGGAGGAGAATAGGTGAATTAGAAGACACAATTACAGAAAAAGAGGAAGCCAAGTAAAAGAGACAGAAATTGATCCAGGAGCATGAAAGAAGAATTCGAGAACTGAGTGATACAATCAAATGGAACAATTTCCGTATCATAGGAATTCCTGAAGAAGAAGAAGAAAGAGACAAGGTGGGGAAGGGGTACTTTAACAAATTATAACCCAGAACTTCCCCAATATGGGGAAGGAAACAGACATTGAAATCCAAGAGGTACAGAGAAGTCCCCTTCTGACATAACTTGAGTCAATCTTCTGCATGACGTATCATAGTGAAACTGGCAAAATATGAGGATAAAAAGAAAATTCTGAAAGCAGCTAGTGATAAAAGGGCCCTAACATGCAAAGGGAGACATATCAGGGTGGCTGCAGACCTATCAACTGACTTGGCAGGCCAGAAAGGAATGGCAGGAAATCTTCAATGTGATGAACAGAAAAAATATGCAGGCAAGAATCCTTTATCCAGCAAGGCTGTCACTCAGAATAGAAGGAGAGATAATGGTTTTCCCAAACAAACAAAAATTGAAGGAATTCATCACCACTAAACCAGGGACTCTATGAGGAAAATATTGCAAGGAACACAAAGTACCAGAGACACCAATACAGGCATGAATTCTACAGAGAACAGACTCTAAACCCATATTTTGCAATAATAACACTGAATGTAAATGGACTAAATGCTTCAATCAAAAGACACAGGGTAGCAGAATGGATAAAAAAACAAAATCCATCTATTTGCTATCTATAAGAGACTCATTTTAGACCTGAAGACACCTTCAGATTGAAGGTAAGGAGATGGAGAAATATCTATCAAGCAACTAGAAGTCAAAAGAAAGCCAGAGTAGCCATACTTATATCGGACAAACTGGACTTTAAAGTAAAGGCAGTAACTAAAGATGAAGAAGGACATTATATAATAATTACAGGGTATCTCCATCAGGAAGAGCTAACAATTATAAACATCTATGTGCCAAATTTGGGAGCACCCAAATACATAAAACAATTAAACACAAACAGAAACAATCTTATTGCTAAGAATGTGCTAATAACAGGGGACTTTACTACTCCACTTACAGCAATGGATAGATCAACTAGAGAGAAAATCACTAAGGAAACAATGGACCTGAACGACACATTGGAACAGATGGATTTGACAGATATATGTAGAACTATACATCCTGAGGCTATAGAATTCACTTTCTTCTTGAGTGCACATGGCACATTCTCCAAGATACATCATATACTGGGTCATAAAGCAGCCCTCAATAAATATAAAAGAATTGAGATCATACCATGCACACTTTCCAATCACAATGCTATGAAACTTGAAATCAATCACAAGAAAAAATCTGGAAAACCTCTATGGAAAGACCATCCTACAAAAGAATATATGGGCCAATCAGGCAATTAGAGAAGAAATTAAAAATATATGGAAACAAATGAAAATGAAAATACAACAATCCAAACTATTTGGGACACAGCAAAGGCAGCCCTAGAGGAAAATATATTGTAATCCAGGCCTATTTCAAGAAACTAGAAAAAGCAGAAATACAAAATCTAACAGCGCTCCTAAAGGAGCTAGAAGGAGAGCAGCAAGAGCACCCCAAACCCAGCAGAAGAAGAGAAATAATAAAGATCAGGGCAGAAATAAACAATATAGAATAAAAAAAAGCAGTTGAACATATCAATGAAACCAAGAGTCGGTTTTTTGAAAAAATAAACAAAATTGAAAAACCTCTAGCCAGCCTTCTCAAAAAGAGAGAGCACACAAATAGGCAAAATCACGAATGAAAATGGGTCTATTACAACCAATTCCTCAGAAATACAAGCAATCGCCAGGGAATACTATGAAAAATTATATGCAAACAAACTGGACAACCTAGAAGAAACGGACAAATTCCTAAACATACATGAAAACTACCAAAATTCAAACGGGAAGATATAGAAAATCTGAACAGACCCATAACCAGTGAAGAAATAGAATCAGTTTTCAAAAATCTCCCAACGAATAAGAGCCCTGGGCCAGATGGCTTCCATGGGGAATTCTACCAGACATTTAAAGCAGAGTTTATACCCATTCTTCTCATGTTATTCCAAAAAATAGAAATAGAAGGAAAACTTCCAGACTCATTCTCTGAAGCCAGCATAACTTTGATTCCCAAACCAGACAGAGACCCAGCAAAAAATGAGAACTACAGGCCAATATCCTTGATGAATACAGATGGAAAAATAATCAACAAGATACTAGCAAATAGAATTCAACAGCATATAAAAAGAATTATCCACCATGATCAAGTGGGATTCATTCCTGGGTTACAGGGCTGGTTCAATATTCACAAATCCATCAATGTGATACATCATGTTTACAAAAGAAAAGATAAAAACCATATGACCCTGTCGATAGATGCAGAAAAAGCATTTGACAAAATACAGCATCCTTTCTTAATAAAAACGCTTGAGAAAGTCAGGATAGAAGGAACTTACTTAAACATCATAAAGGCCATTTATGAAAAGCCCATAGGTACTATCCTCCTCAATAGGGAAAAGCTGAGAGCTTTCCCTCTGAGATCAGGAACACAACAGGGATGTCCACTCTCACCACTGTTGTTTAACATAGTGCTGGAAGTCCTAGCATCAGCAATCAGACAACAATAAGAAATAAAAGGCATCAGAATTGGCAAAGATGAAGTCAAACTTTCACTTTTCGCAGATGACATGATACTCTACATGGAAAACCCGATCGACTCCACCAGAAGCCTACTAGAACTGACTCATGAATTCAGCAAATCGCAGGGTACAAAATCAACGTACAGAAATTGGTTGCATTTTTATACACCAATAATGAAGCAACAGAAAGTGAAATGAAGAAACTGATCCCATTCACAACTGCACAAAAAAAAATATAAAATACCTAGGAATAAACCTAACCAAAGATGTAAAAGATCTCTATGATGAAAACTATAGAAAAGTTAGGAAGGAAATTAAAGAAGACACAAAGAAAGGGAAAAAACATTCAATCCTCATGGATCAGAAGAATAAATACTGTTAAAATGTTATTATTACCCAAAGCAATCTACATGTTCAATGAAATCCCAATCAAAATTGCACCAGCATTCTTCTCAAAGCTATAAAAAACTATCCTAAAAGTTGTATGGAACCACAAAAGACCCTGAATAGCCAAAGTAATACTGAAGAAGAAAACCAAAACGGGAGGCATCACAATCCCAGACTTTAGCCTCTACTATAAAGCTGCAATCATCAAGACAGTTTGGTTGGTATTGGCACAAAAACAGACACATAGACCAATAGAATAGAATAGAGAACCCAGAATTGGACCCACAAATGTATGGCCGATTAATCTTTGACAAAGTGGGAAAGAGTATCCAATGGAAAAATACAGCCTCTTTAACAGGTGGTGCTGGGAGAACTGCACGGCAACATGCAAAAGAATGAAACTAGACCACTTTCTTACACCATACACAAAAATAAACTCACAATGGATGAAGGACCTGAATGTGAGACAGGAAACCATCAAAACCCTAGAGGAGAAAGCAGGAAATAGCCTCCTTGACCTCAACTGCAGCAATTTCCTACTCAACACATCACCAAGGCAAGGGAATAAAGAGCAAAAATGAACTATTGGGACCTCATCAAGATAAAAAGTTCTGCACACCAAAGCAAACCATCAAAAAAACTAATACGCAGCTGACGGAAAGGGAAAAGATAGTTGCAAATGACATATAGGATAAAGGGCTAGTATCCAAAATCTACAAGGAACTCACCAAACTCTACACCCAAAAAAACAAATAATCCAGTGAAGAAATGGGCAGAAGACTTGAATAAATACTTCCCCAAAGAGGACATCCAGTTGGCCAACAGACGCATGAAACGATGCTCAGCGTCACTCATCATCAGGGAAATACAAATCAAAACCACGCTGGGATACCACCTCACGCCGGTCAGAGTGGCTAAAATGAACACATCAGGAGACTATAGATGCTGGCGAGGATGTGGAGAAACGGGCACCCTCCTACACTGTTGGTGGGAATGTAAACTGGTGCAGCTGCTCTGGAAAACAGTGTGGAGGTTCCTTAAAAAATTAACAATAGAACTCCCCTATGACCCAGCCATAGCACTGCTAGGGATTTACCCAAAGGATACAGAGTGCTCATGCATAGGGGCACATGTATCCCAATGTTCATAGTAGCACTTTCAACAATAGCCAAATCATGGAAAGAGCCTAAATATCTATCCACTGATGAATGGATCAAGAAGACGTGGTTTATATATACAATGGAATACTACATGGCAATGAGAAATAATGAAATCTGGTCATTCGTAGCAATGTGGATGGACCTCGAGGATGTTATGGTAAGTGAAATAAATCAGGCAGAGAAGGACAGATACCATATGTTTCCACTCATAAGTGGAACAGGAGAAACTTAACAGAGGACCATGAGGGAGGGGAAGAGGGAAAAATAGTTGGGCAGAGGGAGGAAAGCAAACCATGAGAGATTTGAAAACTGAGAACAACCTGAGCACTGAAGGGGGAGGGGGAGAGTAGAAGGGGGGTAATGGGCATGGAGGAGGGCACTTGTGGGGATGAGCACTGAATGTTATATGGAAACCAACTTGACAATAAACTATATTTAAAAAAAAAGGTTTCTGAATCTTGAGAACATATTTTAAGTAATATAATGAAAAGCTAATCAACCAAGAGATAATTAATTATATCTGCTAGATAAGAAACTAGTTTGGATCCAATATTCAAAAAGTATAATATGGGCAGCAGAGTTAATAATTTCAAAGACATCAGGGGCACCTGGGTGGCTCAGTCAGTTAAGTGTCCAACTTCGGCTCAGGTTATGATCTCATGGTTTGTGAGTTTGAGCTCTGCTTAGGGCTCTGTGCTGATAGCTCAGAGCCTGGAGCCTGCTCCAGATTCTGTGTCTCTGCCCCCTCAACTTGTGCTCTGTCTCCTGTCTCTCAAAAATAAATAAGTGTAAAAAAAATTAAAAAAATAATTTCAAAGATATCAGAAAATAAGTAATCTTGACACTTAACAAAGAAGAAATGTGACGTATTTTTCAATGGCATATAATTTTGTGCAACAAAAATTAAGGAAAAAATGAAGTCTGGAAGAAATAAAAACATAAAATAAAATAAAATCAAGGGCATACAGGGTCACCTGGGTGACTCACTAGGTTAAGCAGCTGACTCTTGATTTCAGATCGGGTCATGAGCTCATGGTTCATGAAATGATGCCCTGCATCAGGCTTTGGGCTGACAGTTTAGAACCTGCTTGGGATTCTCTCTCTCCCACTCTCTCTGCCCCTCCCCTGCTTATGCACTGGTGTGCATCTCTCTCTCTCTCCCTCCTTCCCTCCCTCCCTCTCTCTTTCCACATAAATAAACATTAAAAAAATAAAATAAGGGGCGCCTGGGTGGGTCAGTCGGTTAAGCCTCTGACTTCAGCTCAGGTCATGATTTCACAGTCTGTGAGTTCAAGCCATGCATCAGGCTCTGTGCTGACAGCTTGGAGCCTGGCTCCTGCTTCTGATTCTGTGTCTCCCTCTCTCCCTGCACCTCCTCTGCTCACGCTCTGTCTCTCTCAAAAATAAATAAAAACATTAAAATAAATAAATAAAATAAATAAAATCAAGGTATACAAGTGTATTGAGAAGACGCAGTTTGTACAGGTGTGTTCAGTTTGTGAAAATTCAGCTAGCTAGCTATAATTCTGATCTGTGGACTTGTCTAAATGTATTTATACTTTAATACAAGGCAGTATAAAATGAATGAGAACTTAGGTTGACTGGATCTGCCTAAAAGGTTCTGAAAGAAACTGGAAGCTAATTTTTAGTGCCAGATGAGTAACATAACAAGTTTTGCTTGTATAACTAATACCTTCTCACAATTCTACTTCTTATGAAATGTATTATTTTCGATGACATGGTTTACCTGTGTACTCTCATATTATCTCATCTGTAAATGAAGAGTTTAGAATTGTTGAATTCTAATCAGTCTTTGAGCTGTATAATTCTGTGTATCTTTTTTTTTCTCTTCCTCAATTTTGATTTTGAATTTGAAAAGTTTGGATGAGAATACTTGAGCTTTCATGAAATGTGCAAGGATAATTAAAGTTTTATTACATGCATTAATCCTGTAAATATATAATCATTCTATCATATCTATTAGCAAATAGATCCAAGTCTTCTAAAAATAGAATTTATATTGAAGAGAAACTTGAGTCAAGGTATCATAATTATACATTTAAGTTCAGCTGAAACAATAAGATACCGGCCAAATAAACAACAACAACAACAAAACAGAAACAAAATTAATCCAGGCTTAGTAAGAAGTGACTTCATTCAAAAGGATGACTACAATGTGGACAAAAGAGAAAACTAGAGGAGGGGGACCATTGGGAAGAATTCTCTGATCATAAACTCCTCAAGGGTATCAAGGGTCATGAAAAATGAGATTTTCTTCTAAAGAGGAGTAAACAAGGCTAAAAATAACTGAGGGTGGAGGAGTGGGATGAATAAATGGTGTGAGCAGATAGAACAGAGAATATTGTACCCTAAAGCCAGCCTACTTTCCAGGAAGACCTGTTGAAGAAAGGTTGTCTGCTCATTCAAAATAAGGATGAGCCCGGGGTTCTCAGGTGTGGGAGAAGGTGTGTATCTTAAACAAAGTTTGATTAATGAGCATTTTGTTCCAACTCATCGATGGGAACCAGCATTTCAGCTAATCATTTATGAAGCAGTTTTGTCTGATTCTCTCATAGGTAAACAAAGGGGATATGCCTCACTTTTATCTAAGTCATATGGGGAAGAGTGGTTATAGTAAGTGGTTATCCAGCGTGTAAGAGCTGGAAGAGTTTTTAATATTTGCTATTTTTTCAGGATCAGAGCTCTCAGGTAACACTATTTTTAGAGCTGTATATTAGTACATAAGCAAAGACTTTTTGGAGGAATATAATGACAATATATAGAGATACTATAAAAATGTTGTATTACTGAATGCTTATGTTGTACTGATTCTGAACAGGAAATATGAATTCAGCATCATTTACATAACAACTACAGTGGGAAGAAAAGGAGAAATGTCTTACTTAGTGTATATAAATAGAAGCTGGTATATGTACTAGGATTTTATTAGATATAAAATAAACCCCACACTCAGCAGAAGATTTTATTAAATATAAAATAAACTCCACACTCAGCAGAGAAATGAAAAACAATCAGAATCCATTTTTTGTCTGTTTATGTCAAGAATAAACTGTATTAAAAATAATTTTAAAAAATCATCATTGCACAATCTAAAATTAAATTTTGATCTCTAATTTAAAGTGAAGGACACCTGGGTGGCTCAGTCAGTTAAGGGTCCAACTCTTGATTTCTGCTCAGGTCATGATCTCATGGTTTGTGAGCTCACTTCCTGTATCAGGCTCTGCACTGACAGCACAGAGGCTTTTTAGAATTCTCTCTCTCCCTTGGTCTCTGCCCCTCCCCACTCACGCATGCACTTGCTCTCTCTCTTTCTCAAAATAAATAAACATTAAAAAAATTAAAGTAGTAAATTATAAGTAATCCAGAACTAACTTTATACACATTATTTTAGAAGAGATATTTAATTTTTTTAAATTATATGATTGTGTTGTAAAATGTCTGCCTACATACCATCTATTTATACATGTTTCCCAAAGATAGATTAAATAATTTTGTCCAGATATTCCTTGCTGTCATTGTCAAATTAAATTAAGACAAAAATGTAAATTGGTGAAGAAGGCCTGTTCGCACTCCTATTCTGTAGTTCTCATACCAAATATCTGTTTTTATTTTTCTTTGCTTTTGTTGCTCTAGAATTAATAAATTAACATGTTTCATCTGCATTTATAAAGTAGTTCTTGGTTCTGCTCATTCTTTCAAATGAAGCCAGTAAGGCACTGGTTTCATTTGAATATTACATTCGTGTCTGTAAAACATGATTTTATGCTTTTTCTAGGTCTATCTTCTCAAGATCTTCCAAACGTCATGGGAAATGTATCTACTACATGAATATATCCACTAAACATATTATCTCCTTGAGTCTAGGAGTCTCTGTCATTAACTTTCATGGTAAAGTAAAATGTGCTTATTTGATCAAGACAACATCCATTAAGGAGAATATCAAAGGGAGATAAACAATTAACATTTAAACACATTTGTTAAGTTCCTATAGTGAGTTTTTAACTGTAATAGAAGGGATTCTTCAATTTTAAATATCTTTTACAGGCCAGACTCTGTCATATATTTGACCTTAAGAAATCTTTAGAACAAATGTATATAGGAAGGAAGGAAGGAAGGAGGAAAAGAAGGAAGGAAGCCTTGCAATAATTCTATGGAATTGGAATTATCAATCCCATTTAATTGTGGAAATATTGAGGGTGTGAGATGTTAATTAAGTTTAATGACATCATACATGCTGGGAATCAGAGCAGGAACACAAATCTAGAGCTCTTCCCTACCTCACCCATGTTTTTTGCTGCCATTTTTCTTTCTACACTCATAGCTTTAAATAGACATTTATATTATATTTGTCAATAAAGTTACAATCACCACAACAACATATATTATGTTGAACATTATTACAGCTAGTACTAACCAAGTGTGACACAACTATCATCTCATTCAACCCTCATAGCCATCCTAGCTTTGTGGTACTGCTATTATTTCCCCATTTTTGCAGATGAGGGTAAGAAGGCATGGAATTTAAATCTACATAGCTGGGAAGCATTATAAGTGAATCAGTAAAATTCAAACCCAAGAAATTTGACTTCAGAGTCCACACTCAATTATCATTTTTAAAAAATGACACTAGATATTGCATAAACAATGATCAGGGTAAGTGTAATTGTACAAAGAATAAATACGTGTTGCAACCACTAAATAACATAGGAATAACAAAATATAGAACAGTGGTAGAGGGAGCCAACTTGAGCTAGGCTGAACTGAAAATATCTTATGTCATCCAATCTTTTATAAATCTTTTGTTATAAATATTGTGTCAACATTTTTGCTACACATATGTATACATCTATGCTTAGGATATATCTACTAATGGAATTGTTGACGGATAAGTATTCATGCATGTATTTATAGAATGATGTCTCAACATTATAAATCATTTGGCATATTGAGGTAGTAAAGTTAATTTGTATTTTGGGACCCACAAAACAACGGTGGCCCCAGTTAATTTTTTTTTAACATTTATTCAGTTTTGAGAGAGAGAGAAAGAGAGCACAAGCAGGGGTGGGGTAGAAAGAGAGGGAGACACAGAATCCCAAGCAGGCTCCAGGCTCTGAGCTGTCAACACAGAGCCTGTTGTGGGGCTCGAACTCATGAACTGTGAGATCATGACCTGAGCCTAAGTCAGATGCTTAACCTACTGGATCACCCAGTCACCCCAACCATGTCACAAATCGTAATTAAGTCAGCCTGCACCTATGGAAAACACCTTTGGAAGAAACCTAACATATACCAATCACAATCTTCCAAATCCACCTTAGATAGTTTACCACACCCTAGGAAACAGGACTTGCCAAGCCTTATAAGGAAATCCCTGACTTCCTAGCCAACCATGGCTTGTTTCCATGTTGACTCTTCTAATATTCTATTAAATTCACTCTTCCCCACATCATTCAGGAAGAGTGCTCCATTGCGTGTGAGGCACTGTACTCCCCTCATCCATGGATTGTTTTCTCTTGAAAAAAGGACATCAAACCATTACTAAATTGTTTTACTTTTGTCATTTGAAATGGGTTGCTAAGGTTTTTTTGGTCCACACAGTTTGTTTTCTTTCTTTTTTTTTTTAACATCTCTTTATTTTTGAGAGACAGAGAGAGACAAAGCATGAGTCGGGGGAGGAGCTGAGAGAGAGGGAGACACAGAATCTGAAGCAAGCTCTAGCCTCTGAGCTGTCAGCACAGAATTCAACGTGGGGCTCAAACTTACAAACTGTAAGATCATGACCTGAGCCAAAGTTGGATGCTCAACCAACTGAGGCACCCAGGTGCCCCTCCACACATTTTCAATTAGCTATATATTTACCATTTCCTCATAGTGACATGACTGCATTAGAATGCTAATAGGCATTGACATCTGATAGCAACTGAATCATTTATCCAAAATGATCATGTTTGTTACTATCCTGTGGACAACAGAAAACTCACTTTTTAATAATGTAAATAAATAGATCAAGCTCATCTTATGGATCAGAATTATAAGATAATTGAAACTGTGTAGATTTGAGCACTGTGATTTTTAGCACAAATATCACTATTTTAACCACATACTTATAAGCACATTCTATATCCCGAATACTATGCTAAGAGGAAAAGATACAGGACTGAATAAAACAGACCCATGTGACTGGTGTCCAGGAATTTCAAGTTCAGTGAGACAGATAAACATTTTTTATTAAATATATTTTTATATTAATGTAGATAATTACTTCAATCAGTAAAATAATACAAAAAGAGCTGATGCAAAATTATGGGCACAATGGAACTTATTGGGGAAAAGTTGACAAAGTAAATAACTTGAGAGAATTCTCTGGGAAAATTTAGTGTTTTTCCATAAACTGTCTTTTTGATGATGAATGAGGTCTTGAAAGAGATATTTTTAGATATCATTCAATACAATCTTGTATGTACAGATAAATGAAAGAAACCACAGTAAAACCCTGCATATCATAAATTTCTTGTATGTGTCCTTAAGGGAGCAGAACTAAGAATAGAAGTGAAACCTGAAATTCCCTCATTAATTTTGTCATTTTTGGCTCTATATCATGTTTATCTCACAGATATCTATAAGACCTGTAGAGATATGTTGGAATATCTGTCCCTAGACCAAATGGCTCCAGGTTTCTGTTTCATCAGATTTCTTAGGTTAACTTTCTCAGGTACTCTCCCTTTTCCTTGCTATTGGGTCCTTTACATCATTTCCTTCTCTCAGTACTTATCTGACACTTGTTTGTAGAACAACGGAATCCACTCTTAGTTTTCTAATTCTAAACATATGAGAGCCTGAAATCCATACCAAAGTTTCATTTATTTGTTCCTTCATTTTAAAAATGACTATTGAGCACTTTCCTCTGTTAGCCATTATGGTAATTGCTGTTTAGGCAGAAATGAAAATACATGGTCACTCCTGAAGAAATTCATGGAATCCAAGACACAATTATCAACACTACTAAAACTCCCCAAAATCTAGATAAAGAATTTTTAGCAGATGGAAAGGCTGGTATAAATGAAAACATTAATATTTTTTCAATTAATATATTGTTAGTTAATAAAATATGTATAGAAAGCATCACAAATCATAGTTGTATAGCTGAATAAATTCTCCCACAGTGGACACAGCCACGTAAGCATATATATATATATATATATATAGAGAGAGAGAGAGAGAGAGAGAGAGAGAGAGCATTAGCCTCAGAAAAACCCCTCAATCCTACTCTCAATCACCATCTCATCCTTATGACAACTTAGATTAATAATTTAGATTAATATTGTCTCTTTATGAACCGTATCTATCAATGGAATTATGTAGTATTTATTCTTTTACTTCTATTGCATATAAAGATAGTTTTTCAAAATTTATTCATTTATTTTGAGAGAGAGAGAGAGAGTTAAACTATATATCATTTTGTTAAAGCTGTATTTAACCATGTTTTGTTTTATGTTACTTCTTTTGACCACATCTAGTGCCTAGAGACAAAGCATGATAACAAAGGGAAAATATTAAATATACAAGTCCATTTCCCCCAAATATATAGTAATTAAATCACATCTCATTTCTAGAATCAGAAAAAAGCAGCAGAGTCCATCCCCTTCTCCTGCTCTTTGCCTCATCTCTCTCTGGAGAGTAAATCAATTTGCTGCCTCACATTACACATAGCTATCCTGGTTGTAGTGTAGCATAAGGATAGAGAAGGACAGAAGCTGCACCAGAAGCTGGAAAGAAACTGTAAGAAAAGCAAAATGCAATTACCCAATTTGGAGTCTGACCAGGATAATGGGAGTAATTCTTTTTTTTCACTTAAGTTTCAGACACTTTTAATGAACAAATGCTCTTTGTACATTAGTTTTCCTCTTCTTGCAAAAACAAAACACAAACATAACCAATACTTTTCCACATTTAATTATCCAAAACCAGTCCTCCCTTAATTTAAAATTGAGTGTCTGTATGTCCAACGTACCAAAATTATACTGGCAGGTTTTGACAAGCAGTATATTGAGTGATTGCATATATTCTAAAAGGACAAAAAAATAAACAGAATCCTTTCAAATTAAAATGATTCACACAATTTTTCTGCATAAAAAAAACTAAAATGCTGGAAATGGAATTAAGAGTCTCAATTATCCTTTTAGGTACCTCATTCTTAGCTTGTAATACATACTGATGTTTTACTATTTTCCTTTACCAAATAATAAAGACTTTATGAATTATAAACCCATAAGGAACATGGTACAATCTCAAAAATAGTTTTGTTGAATTGGCTGTAAACTATAAGAGGCAGATGCTATATTTTTTTTCCCCTTTGATCAGGTTAAAATGGAAGGGGAAATAGTTTTGTGGTAGTTTCTCCTTTGTTAAAAAAAAAAAGATGATTTAATTTGTTAGCAAACTGGTTTTAAGAACATCATTACCTACAATGCCATTATCTTTAAAATAAGATTAGAAAAATAACCTTGAATTTCATAGGTGGTATTGTAGGTTATTGGGACAATGAAATTCAAGTTTGATGCTGACTCTATCACTTACTAGTTGAGTGAGCTGATAAGAGGTAGCTCTATAAGTGCTAAAATATTTTTACCCACCTACACAGTCACTAAGCAAACGAAGTTGATGTTTCTAGACTGTTTTTCAGGCAGCAACATCAGTGTTCAAAACTCATGAGATGACATCATATCAGGACCTCACTTACTGCCCTTGATTGTGATCAAGCTCAGATTTTTCCTTTTGCATCCTTATTCTTACATCACAAAATCTTCCCAAAGTTCTCTCCAAATCTTCTCACCAATTATAGCAGCCCAAAATACTAGTTATTCCATTTATAATATTATTCCTTGGCATGAAATAATTATTATAAGTCTGATGGCTCCATGCAAGGGAATCCATACTGCCACAGACTGTTTCTCTCTTGCGTCAAACTCGAACTCTGTATTTTTCTCCTATCCCGATGGTGGCCAAAAGAACGCTAACAGTCCCATGCTTGTCACCACTGTCTTGTTTGACCTGTGTCTCCTAAGATCTCACCAACCCTTTTTTAAATGTATTAATGTTACTCTTGTTATAGCTAACACTGATACATTCCTTTTTCTTTGTTCATAAAATCCCCTTCTGCATCCCACTTTGAATAATTATTCCCCACCTCACAGGTTAGAGTTGAAAAGAAAATTCACGTTTGCTAGAGCTATCCATTTTAGACAAAATAGGAACAGTTATGAAATTATCCAGTAGCAAATGGATATTCAGTAGCCAATAACCAGGAGCAAATGTCTTTCCAGTTTGTGGTAAGACATTTTTATGGCCTTCACAAGAGGGACTATGCACCAAATTGTTCATGCCAGAAAAATGGTCACTGTTGTTTGCCGTTTTCTTTCATGCACTTCCCAACTCCAATCAATCAACAAATCCTATTTCAAATTCCTAAATACTTAAAATGAATTTATACTGATTCTCACTATCAATTTTCTAATCTAAATTTAAGTTACATCTCACCTGAACTACTGCAATAGACATGCAATGGGCCTTCTCACATCCTTTCTCATTCCACATTGTACAGTCCTCTCTTTCAGAAGTATTCTAAGAGTGGTCTTGTGGTGATTTCTGTTGTGTCAATGACACAATGGCTGATCTCAAGCTAACAATGTGAATGTGGAATTGGAAAGAGATGCGCGGATGTGAGCCACTTCTATTAATTCTCATATCAGATACTGATTGAAAGCTCTTCTGTGGTTTTGGCTCTGTGATTCTTCTTTTTTTTTTTTTTTTAAAGTTTATTTTGACAGAGACAGAGTACAAATGGGGTAGGGGCAGAGAGAGAGGGAGGGAGGGAGAATCCCAAGCAGGCTCTGACATGAGGCTTGAAATCCCGAAACCCTGAGATCATGATCTGAGCCTAAACCAAGAGTCTGACGCTTAGCGGACTGAGCCACCCAGGCTCCCCTGTCTCTCTGACTCTGAGTGAACTCGTCCCTGTGGATCTCCCCTTCACCTATCTCCTTTTTCTACTCTCCAGATGCAGTGGATTCACCTTCAGTTCTTATATTGTTTTTTTTTTTAATGTTTATTTATTTTTGAAAGAGAGAGAGCACGAGTGGGGGTGGGGGAGGGGCAGAAAGAGAGGGAGACACAGAATCTGAAGCAGGTTCCAGGCTCTGACACGCGGGGCTTGAACCCCCGAACCATGAAATCATGACCTGGGCAGAAGTGGGACGCTTAACCAACTGAGCCATCCAGGCCCCAGGCGCCCCTTCAGTTCTTACATTGTATTGGCTTTCTCCCAGGTTTCTCCACATGTGCTCTTCCATTTGAGTGAACAACATTCCTACCGACTACTCTGGTAATGTCTAATAATTTCAGGCCACAAATCAAAATTTATTTTTCTGGAAATCTTTTATCTTCCAGACTAGGTCATACATCTTTTCTATACTACTATAGCATCTTGCAACTTCCTGTAACATTCAGCGGAAAGAATCACTCTTCTGTTTTGTTATATTTATTTCTATATACATTGTTTGCTACATGATAGAAGCAGTGCCCTTTCCTTTTCTTTGCTATCACTTCTCTGCCAAGTATTGCAGCTTTTGCTTAGTATGTGTTTGAGAAATATTTTTTAATGACCAAATGGATTTATATATATGTAAGTATATATATATACTTCCCAAATATATATATAATTCCCAAATGTAATTTGTTGTGTGAATGACACAATGGCTGATCTCAAGCTAACAATGTGAATGTGGAATTGGAAAGAGATGCGTGGATGTGAGCCGCTTCTATTAATTCTCATATCAGATACTGATTGAAAGCTCTTCTTTCCCAAGAATATATATATTTCCCAAATATATATATTCTTATAATATATATAATTCCCAAAGTAGATTATTAAAACAAAACCTCAAAGGTAACTAAAAATGTGATAAATGGTACTAGTCCTGTTTAAAGACAATAGTTTGAAGAAGAAAGAGATTCTCATGATTTGGGTCCTTGTTAAATACTTCCTACTTTGTAACTGTAAACCTTGAATAAGATCTTTAAAATGCTTCAATCGCAGCCTTGTGCCAGTTTTATTATTATAATTAAGATAATATGTGAATATGCTGTGTTAGCTGTAAAATGCTATATATGCCTCTCAATGCCATCATTCTTGTCCCAACCTTAAGAATAAATCCCAGACAACTGAACTGAAAATTCCACATTGTATGTATCATAACATTAAAAAATGTGTATCATAAAAGTTAATATTATATAACAACATATTCAAATAGCTACATGACTATTATATATTTTATAATTTTATAGAAGTTTAGGTACTACAAAGATTTTTACATGTGAGTAATATTTTTTCTTCATTATTCTATTTTTAATCATTTAATAGATGTTCATTTTAAGGTAGCTATTATTTTAACATAGATTGTTAAGGTCAGATCAGTGCCAACACCAGAAACCACTTATAGCCATCTGCCCTTTTTCTCCTGGGAGAGCTATAGTTTCACTTGATCCTTCTTTGACCTAAATCCAATAAAAGAGGAGAAAAAAGTCCCTATGTTCCCAACGTGCTGTTATACCACAATAGCTCAGCAATTTATTTGGCTTTAGGTTTTGCAAGCTGACCCTTTGCAGTTCCAACCTTCTAGATCTTATGTATTCAGTTTGAAAAAGGCCATTTTTTTTTTCAAAAGAAGCTAGCCGTTAACAGAAAGAGGAGAAAAACAATATTTATCTTATCCAGCTCTATCCAAAACAAGGTGCTATGCTTTCTGTGACTTCAGTTTGACAAGTAAAGCCCTGGGCAGGCATGTAACATCACTGCTTGTCACTACAAGGCAACAGAGTGGAAAAGATAGTGTAGGAATAAGTGGAGCAGGTAACTAATTAAGATTAGGAGTCAACAGTGAAAGATTTTCTAAATCCAAGACACCCAATTCTGCCATATCTACCATAATACAAAACACACATAACTGCCATGCAACAAACTCATCTTGGAAAACATAAACATTGTTTTCTGGAAATTTTAAAGTAAAATGGCAGACAAAATAAAAACCTGCAGGTGAGGTAAAAAATGTGATAATTCTACCTTTAGTGTACAAGTTTGTCACAATCCAACATCAATACTAATTTATTTCAAATTAGATCAAATATTCCTGTTCCCTCGTCCCAATATTTAAAACGATTCTCTCTCCCTTGCTCTCTCATCTAACTCTCCTCTCTCGGAGAGTGTATGCACATAACTTCATGTTAATATATTTAATATATGACAAGCAATATATTACATGAAATCACATATAGTCTAAGTCCTTCAACTACTCATTTCCCCTCTTTTTTCTTTCTTTCTCAGTGGAATTTTTTTCTGATATTTTTTTCATAGTTGGTTCTATCAGTTTCCTTTCTGCTTTTCATCCTCTCTTTTCTTCTTGTATTTATCCATTAGTCTAAAATTATTTGAGGGGATTCTCTTCTACATCAGGATCTTTTTATACAGAATTATTGTGTGGGAAAGCCTCATACAAAAGTACATATAAGCAATGGTGTTTTGTTTGTTTTGCTTTGAGAGAGAGAGAGAGAGAGAGAAAGAAGAGAGAGCATGGGTGCATGGGAAGGGCAGAGATAGAGGAAGAGAGAGAATGCAGGCTCCATGCTCCATGTGTAGTAAGCAAAACTTGATCCCACAACCTTAGGATCATGATCTAAGCCAAAACCAAGAGTCTGACTGAACCACCCAGGTGTCCTACAATTGTATTTTTGAAATCAACTGCTATAATTATGCTAAGAGATATAGAGTAGGAAGTATCCAATAGCACTTGTTTTTCTTCCTGTCTTTCCATATATTTTCTCCCAAATTCAGTTATTTCCTGACCTCTAGTCCTAATCTTCCATTATGGAAATTGACAGATGTTAAAAAAGGTAAGTCTCCTATATTACTTGTTGTATTTCCTTTTTTTTCAGTGAAGTATAATATCATTACCAGAGGTCAGCTGATAAGTGCTCAGAAATGAAGATAATAAATTAAACAATATAATCCCTGCCCACCCTGTGAGTTGAAAAACTCACAACTGCTTTACTACATTTTATCTGACTTTCTTATGCATACTCATCAGTATTCCATGAACTTCCTATCCAGGTTGCTGGGAATTTAAAGTAAAGCTATGGTCATACCATTTATAACAATTGAAGTTCAGTGCCTGTATACATGAGGTTGAAAGGGAATTACGAGCAGTGGCAGTTATATGCAAGTATATGCAAGTGACTTTCTGACAAAGAATAGCAATTCTGAGAATAATCATGCTCATTTTCTTTTCTGAAATTATACTTCTAAATGGAGAATATTATTTATTCTGGCACTGTCATTAATATCAACTAGATTGTATTTCTATACACAGCTAGCTGTCTTGAGTTTATGGAGTTGTCCCTGTTGCAACTCAAACGTTATATTCCGTTTTTGAATCAGGAAGTTACAGATATTTTAGAGTCCCTTGAAGTGACCTTTTAAGTCTTAGAGACCATTATCACATGGCAACGTCAACTTGTGTTCATTTATCATAGCGATTCCATTAGTTTGAGTGTATCTTGCTGGTTTGTGACCTGTGAACTAGTGATATACATTTGTCATTGTATTTTTGTAATTTCTTTCAGTTCCAATATTCTTGCCAATTTTGTTCTGCAAATTAAATGATAGAGACATTAGCACTTCAAATACTGTTTAGAAAAAGTAAAAAAATGATAATGAATATTGCTTGAAAATTTTAAGTACCACACTCACTAGTAACAGAAAGAAAACTAATATAAAATATGAGCCCACAACCAAGTTTTTCACAGTACCAGTGATCTTATTACTTCCCTCCTTCTTTACTACCTCCAGGTTTCTCTTGCCTTTTTCCTGTATTTGGCTATTTCAACTTCACTGGTCTAGTGGAGAAAACTTAGCCTCTACCTGCATAGATTCTGAGCAGTCCATTATGCTTATAATTGAAATACTTTTCCATTAACTTTCATTATGGTAATGGCAGCACAATAGTAAATGAAGATTATGTTATATATAACAGATTGGTCTCTGCTCATAAATCCTATGGATTCAGAGTATACCATAGCTCTCTCTTCTTTGTATTCTTCTAATGACATAAGCCTGAAACATCCAGCTGATAGTATTCCTACCAACAATCATAAAACTTCTGGATGGTCAAAGCTCCTGATTCTGGAAATCAAGGGACCCATTTTATTTTATTATTTTATTTCATTTTTATTTATTTTTTAGATAGAGAAGCAGAGCATGAGCAGGGGAGGGGCAGAGAGCAAGAGAGACACAGAATCTGAAGCAGGCTCCGAGCCATCAACACAGAGCCCAAAGTGGGGCTTGCACCCACGAACTGTGAGATCATGACCTGAGCCAAAGTCAGATGCTTAACTGGTTGAGCCACTTTGACACCCCTCAAGTGACCCATTTTAAAAGTGGGCCATCACATGTGACTGAGTGTCACTAACTCCAACCCTTCATAGTAAGATGAGTATTTGGACTACAACAGAGCACCATTCAGAGCATATGTTATCCTGTGAAAGAATGCCTGTAATTAAAATATACATAAAAATATAAATCACATCAGCAAGCTCTGAATAAGAATAGTGGATGGCAAGACAAATCACTTCAAGATATAATCTGTACCCTAGCATGTTTGTTTGTTTGTTTTTTCCTCATCATCTTCCAGTTATTCTCCAAAGCTACTGCAGTTCATTTCCAGCTAATGCCACCATATCATGTAAAACTACACATAAAGTGAGATCACATATATCTTTACATGCGGAGACTCCTACAGCTTGTTTGTTTATATATCATATATGTGTAGTGATATTGGATTTTTGCCAGGAAGTAGAAGAAGTGCATTTTCACTTCAAAGGGCGCTGTCTTCCACAAAAATTAACAAATGGACAAATGGGACTACTCACAGTAATTCTTCTGTTAGGATCTGTTGTAATTCCTCACTACCTTAAACCAGTTTATTACACAGATTTCAATCATTGTCATTTCTGGGTTAAGAGAGACAGAGACATTGAGAAACCTGGATTTGCTAAAAAAAAAAAAAAAAAAAAAAAAAAAGTCTCTATGAATTCTTTTAAAGGTGAGCAATTTTTCTACGTACATGGTAAACTGCTTAGATAAATATCGTCTCCATAATTAAAAGAGCACCACAGCACATGAATCTCTCCTTTAATGATGGATAGTGAGCATCAAACCACTCCCAGTGGATTCCCAGAATGTCAGGCCTCTCTGTCTCTGATAATTATTTCCAAGTCCCTGCTATGCAAGTGTCATTTCAGTGGATCTGAGGAGTGCTTTCAAACTATTGTTAAAGGATTGGCTTCTTATTGACATTATTTACCCTTTATATTTATTTATTATTATATTTAGTATATTAGATTATTATTATCCATTAGATATTATTATCCACTCTAATATGTTATGAGATAATATTTTATATATAGTAGAGTAAAACTGAATTCCTAGAATACCAAGTACATGCAGAATATGAATCCTGGTTTTTATCAGGAGATTCAACAAACCTAGTCATTCTACAATTACAGCTAGAGTTTATATGCAAAATAGCAATTCCTTATATGGAATGCCTACCCATACACTCTGAATAGAAATCTCCTTGCTAACATTTGTTATTGTTAGCCCTTCTGATTCTATTGCATGAGTGTGTAGTAGTTTTTAACAGCAGCTTTAAGGTTTTTATAAACTTTTGAAAAATATTTATTTATTCATTTTTGACAGAGAGAGTGAGTGAGCATGAACAAGCAGAGAGAGAGAGAGGGAGATACAGAATCTGAAGCAGGCTACAGGCTCTGAGCTGCCAGCATATAGCCCAACACAAGGCTCAAACCCACAGACCGTGAGATTATGACCTGAGCTGAAGTCGACGCTCAATGAACTTGACCCACCCAGGAATCTCTAATTTTTAATTCATACTGTGTGATTTGTTTTGGTGTAGCATATCACCAAGAAGGCTTTATGCTCTAGCTAAATAGTAGACATGCACAGAAGTATACTAATAAAATAGAGGCAGACTTTCTAAATATAAAAATAAATTATTTTTATGGTTGTATAGTGTTCTAATATAACTTGTTTTCAAAAACAGCATTAGCTATTCCATTGGCAGGAGTGAGGGTTGTAAATATACATCCATGCATCTTCCCCACATATAATTTATAGATGAAATCTAAATAGATTATAGACCTAGCTCATATAATTATTATAAATGAATTATATTTTAATTTCTGCAGATAATCTAAATAAAGATGTTCGTTCCAATTTTATAGCATTACTAAGTGCTTCCAGATGGTTCTAGTTATTATGAGAAATAGAAGAAGATTAAGGTATTTCTTGCTGTTCTCTGTAAGCCACATATTAATAGAGAATCCATAAACATTTCAATTACTAAAGTGTAAGGCACACTGTGATAGTGCTATAAGGCAAGAACCAAATTCTGTAGGAGGGCAGGAAGAGATTACTTTCTATTGGATGAAATAATCTTTCTAGAGTGGGTTGCTGACAGGGAGTTTATTTATATTCAGATACAGTTGGAGGGAATAAATTGAGAAAAATCAAAGTTCTGTGATCTTACTCTCACACTTTTCAAGTGCTATGATCATGAAATGGGGAAATACAATTATGTGGCTAAAGTGCAGAATTGGAAATAGGATTTGGGGCTCTACTGACAAAGACAAGTACTAAAAAGTGTGTGTGGGTATTATGTGTGTATATGCATGTTTTTTAATGTTTATTTTTGAGAGAGAGAGAGAGAGAGAGAGAGAGAGAGGGAGAGAGAGAGAGAAACAGAGAGAGAGAGAAGGACAGAGAAAGAGGGAGACAGAATCCGAAGAAGGCTCCAGGCTCTGAGCTGTCAGCATACAGCCCAACACGGGGCTCAAACTCATGAACCATGAGATCATGGCCTGAGCCAAAGTTGGATGCCTAACCAACTAAGCCATCCAGGCACCCCATACATATTTTTTAAACTTATTCTGTACACAATGTGGAACCATATGTGTAAGCCTAACAGAGCCTGAACCAATGTAAATTTGTCAAGAGAATGACTATAAAATAATAACATTATTATTTAATAATTTGTAATCAGTTAGTTGAAGAGAACATTTTAAATAATTCAACTAAGAATAGGTATGCTAACAAGAACCATGAAGGAAATTGTAACCTAGGGAGACATGGTGTAGGATGTGCTGAGCCTATGACATATGAGAAAACATCTAGCAGGAAGTTAGAAAAGAAGGGCAGAGTTTAGAAGAGAGCTTTTGGCTGGATAAATACGGGACTCTGATCACAGAAATCTTCATTGATGTTATGAAAAGAAATGAGAGCTTTAAGAGGATAAAATATATGTGCTAAGGAAAGGGAGATTCTGAGAGTAGAGATTTGGTGCTGTTTTTTCTGTGGCTGAGTAAGAGCAGATGAGTCACTCAAGGAAACAAGAACAAATAAAAAGGTTAGGCACCCTGGGAGACTTAAATAATATAGAATCCAGGTTATTCAAGGAAAAGAAGCAAGAAAATAACATCTATTTAACCTTTATTTTTACAGCAAGGTATAGTTTAATGATTAATATTAGCAATTTACAGAAGAGAATACTGAGAAGCAAAGATATTAACTAGTTGTCCTGGGCTAGGTGAATAATAAAACTGAGATTTTATTCAAATCAAATAACAGCAGCAACAACAACAAAAGATTTCGCTGGATTGAAAAATAATGGATCACTGGTGTATCTGGATAAATTCTATTAAGCTCTCCTAGCAAATTAATCTTGAGACTTCAGTTCCTTAAGACCACAAAGATTTGCTTGGTTTTCCCTAACTGCATGTCTAGCATGTTCAGTGATGGGGTTTAGGACATTGGGCCCTGATCCACAGAGTCACTTTCAAGTCAATGTAGGCTGTTATGGGGCGGCACCATTCCTGGCAGGGAACAATTTAGCTGCAAACTTCTTCACTCTCTCTTCTATACAACGGCCCAAAGGTGACACATGTCATTAGGTACACAGTCTATTCTGTAGAATGCACTGGGAAGTTCTGATGAACTGAAAGGGGATTGGGAAATATGGAAGAGCAGATGTTCTATGTGAGGAGCTCTGCTGCTTACCTGGGTTGCAAAGAACAAATGAGAGTAAGTGACCAAATCAGGTTCAAAGGACAGCTGAAATTTACAATGTTTACAGACTCAGGGAAAGTATTTTAGAGGAAAGATTTTGAAGACACAAAAGAAGGAGGGATATAGTGATGACAAAAGATCCCGAACAAGACTCCCCTGTGTGAGTGTGAGAGTGTGTGTGTGTGTGTGTGTGAAAGAGAAATTAATGTGTTAAGTTACAATATTCAGTCTCAACTAAGTGTCTTTAAATTGAAAGTTTCAGATATTAAAGAGTATCTCTAGTCCATAATAGTTACTCAACAGTTATTTTTCAAATAAGGTAATGAATCATCCTGTTAAGTTAAAAAGAGGTTTGATAAACATTTTCTAGTACTGTTGTAAACAAGAAATCCGAACTTCTTCAGAGCTTGGAAAGATTTTTCAAATCTTGCCAAGAAAATAAATCAAAATTCTTATGGTAATTATCATTTATTTCAATGTGTCTTAATCATATTTTTTAAAAACAAGTTAAAATACCTAGTGAAATAAAGAACTCTAGAACAACATATACATTGGCATATGTTCTAAAATTTTATACTCTTTCCAACACAAAGGGGATATTTGAAATTCTTTAAAGCGTTAATCAACTTTGTTGGGCTTCTAAATAAAAATATACTGTTCATCTTGCATTTAATTAACTTAAAAATTTTTTTAAAAGGAACACCACTTATTGTACACCCCTTTCTCTTCCAAAAGGCAGTGAATAATTTTTATAGCATTCCCGAAAACTGTAGAAAATATTTTAGGATACATTAATCAGATATACCTAAACAGATAGAGTTATGTCATTTTAACTTAATATAATTTATATACTTTTCTGTACCTTCCATACAAAGTCTTCAAAAAGAAATACGAGTTAAAGTGAGAAATAAAAATGTTTTTCAAATACGCATATGCTCTATTGATTTTTAAGTCCAGTTGATATTACTAAAGAGTATGCTCAATTTTCAAATGTTCTAAGATTACATTTACACAATACTGTCTACATGAAACATTATTTTTTGGTAAATATTACCAGATTGTAATATAATACACTCTTACTAATTTATCCTGCTCTTAGTATTAAAGTGTAGAATAAATGCAGTATAAGTACATTCACTTGAAACCGTCGAGCTATTTATTTCTATTTCAGAAAACCTGGATAACAAAGAATAAAATTATTTTGGGGAGATTATGTAATACTTGATTACAAAATATTTATGATTTTTTTTATATAGGAGTAAATACATACTCATTACCTTAAACTATCTGCCAACCTTGGTTATACTTCCCTAAGAGTCACTATCCAAGAATTCTTTATATCTTATTATATGATATACATCCAGTAAGATGCTTCATGGATCCAATAAACAAAAATAGGGGATGTATGGTACATGAATCAACATATCAATGTAGAGTATCAGTAATTAATAAAATTCACTTTAGGGGCACCTAGGTGGCTCAGCTGGTTAAGCGTCCAACTCTTGATCTCTCAGCTTGGTTTATGATCTTGCAGTTTGTGAGATCAAGCCCTGCTTTGGGCTCCAGGCTGACAGCGACAAGCCTGCTTGGGATTCTCTCTCTTCCTCTCTCTCTGCCTCTCCCCCATGCTCTCCCCCACTCTCTCTTTCTCTCAAAATAAATAAAAACTTAAAAATTCACTTTAAATTCTAATAAGAAAAGACAGTTCACCAGACTGAGTAACTGAAGAAGCTTTACCTCATTCATGCTTGTAGCCTTAGTGTCTTAATTAGTATGTACGATCTCTTTGGCACTTCCAACTTTAGTGAAGAATTTACGAGAGAATTAATAAGTCTATTAATTCATAAGTTACTATTTAATGAATAGGCATATAAATCAATCCTTCATCTCGGAACAGTAACTGGCATTTAGGAAGCACTGTGGTTGGGTGCTATAGAACTATAGATGACTATACATATTTTCTAATATTGTTGGTTACTTGTTCTTTTTTGGATATTTGTGAAAATATACTTGCATATAAAAATGACTTTAGCCATTGGATATATACATTTCCCCCTGAATTATAAATAGAACTACTTTTCTATACATCATGCATTGAATGCTTTTGAAAAGATTTGGAAGTAATAAAGAATGCAAGAAAATTGTTTTATCATTGCTGCTGTAAAACAATATATCATTAGTCTATATAGAAAATGTCATCAGACACAATGTAGGATTCATATATAAGAACCATGAGATAAAAGTTTTATGGCAGAGTTCAGAAGAATGCTTAATTTTAGAATGACTAAGTGATTTTTTAAAATAAAATATTTAAAATTGGGAGAGTGTATTAAAAACATGAAGTTTAGAAATCTCATTACTAAAAATAAATTATTAACTTTGAGTTGAAAATACAAGGAAGAAATTATCCATATGAAAGTTAATTTAATTTTTATTTAATGTTTAACATTTTTCACATATCATTCAGGAGCTCTATGTTAATATTCCTTCTTTCAAACTTTCAAACATGTACAGGAAATTCACTGGAAATATATTCCAAGTTTTCAATCAGAAATAGTTTTCTTTAACTGAACAAAGAAAGATTGTAAAATACATTGCTCTGGTGTGGTAGCCTAATCTGTTGAAACACAGCCGTGACTGTCACAAATGTCCTCATTAACAGTAGGCCAACTGCTTTGTGTACTTCAGATAAGATGCACAAGAAAACAAATTAACAAAAGCTACAATTATGTCAAATTGGTAGTTTCTAACTAAACAAAATATTGCAATATTTGTACAATTTTTTATTAATAAGTTATTTATATTCAAAGTTTTCTTATTTTGACTTTATGTAAAGAAAGTGATGACATCATGCTTATTCTTCTCTACTCAGAATCCAGAACTTACCAGCAATAGTCTAATAAGAGAAAACCTATTCTACCATTTGTAATTTTAGAAATATCTTTTGGGAAATATCTGGAAAAAAGTCTCTGGAGAATTTCTTCAAATGTACCAGAAAACTTCTCAACAACATTCTTTTTGAATTCTATGAAAAGCTTCAGAAACCAGAGTCTAGTTGAGTCCTTCTAGGACACCCTTCCCTATTGCCATTGGCCACTTCCTGAAATGCAAGCATCTTCCAATCAACTCCACTCACCTGACTGCATCCTTGTCACTGTGCCCTAGATTGTGTATGCCTATATTCATCCCAACTCTTTCTTATGTGATCACACATTGTCTTAAATATTCAACCACTTCACAGAATCTCTTCTACCCACTTCTGGTCCCTAACCTGATTGCATTACCTTTCATCTAGTATACCTCTTCCTTTGAAGGGAAGAACACCTACCCACAAACTTACCTTACAAATACCCAGGGTAAGGGGTTGAATTGTGTACCCCCTCAAAAAAGATATATCAACTCACAATCACAGAATATGACCTTTTTGGAATTAGGATCTTTGCAGTTGTATTTAAATTAAATATTATAAAATGAGATGACCCTGGATTAGAGTAAACCCTAAGTTTAATAGCAGGTGTCCTTAGAAGAAACAGAAAAGAAGAAGACCCAAAGACAGAAGAATGAAGTCCATGTGAAAATGAAGACAGAAATTGGAGTTATGCAATAAGCTGACGAAGGAGCTACCAAAAGCTGGAAGACACAAAGGATTATCTCCTAGAGCACGGATCTGCTGAGTTTAATTTTGTACTTCTGGTGTCCAGAACTAAGAGAATACACTTCTCTCATTCTGCAGTTTGCCACATTGCCAATTTGTACCTTTTGTAACAGGAAACCATTACAAAAAGTTAGAATTGGTGCTATTCTAAAAATTCTAAAAATAATATTAAAATGTTTATTAAACTCCTTTTATGAATTTTTGTGAGTTACGTATGATACCTTGTGTAACTATGACCTCACCCTTTCAGCTTTGTGCTACTCATCTATTTCACTCTCTAATCAAGAGTAAACTCCTATAGCCATTCTTTTGACATTGTCCTCAATATGTCATCCCTTTCCTCTTTCTTATTTATTTGTTTGTTTGTTTGCTTATTTTGAGAGAGAGAGCACACGCGAGCGAGCAAGCATACTGGAGAGGGGCAGAGAGAGGGAAAGAGAATCCCAAGCAGGCTCTGCACTGTCAGCGCAGAGCCTGACATGGGGTTTGATCTCACAAACCATGATATAATGACCTGAGACGAAATCAAGAGTCAGATGCTTAACCGACTGAGCCACCCAGGCACCCCTAGTCTTTGTTTCTAAGCTATAAACCACCTGCCTTGGATCAGGGATTGACAAAGTGGGACAAAAGAAAAAAACACATTCATGTTTCTTAACTTCAGTGGTTTGTTTAGTGCTTAAAAATAACTCTATTTCTGAGCTATAAATTTTTAGCCCATATCTTAGCCCTCTACAGGAAAATTCATTCAATCCACATGCATGCTCATATCTCTAAAGACACCTCCATGTTTGCTCTTACTTCATTTCCTTCTGTAGTCTCTGAGAACTAGATGTGCTGTTACAGTTCAAGTTTAATTTTCCCACCTAAGTGTTGATCCAATCTCCTGTCATGTTTGACCAGAAATTACACATTTAATTATGTGGTCCTCCCTCTTCCTTGAATTTGCAACATCTATTTCTTTTTTCAAAGATAAAAGATTTACTTTCTTTTTGTTTAGATTTACTTTCTTTAGCTTTTCCACAAGAACACAAAAACAAGAAAACAAAAACTCTTCATTCATTCATTATCCACCCTCCCCCCCAAAACTGTAGGGGGAAATTACACCACTCATGTCCTTCCATACTTAAATTTTACTTGTGATTTCTATTACATTAGATTTATTTTGAAAAAGGTTCTACCAATGTTATGTAGTTAGAAAACATTTTAAAATTTAAATATATATCTTTTAGAAAGCTCTAACTCATACATGACTATGCCCGCTCATTTCTTTCATAACATCTTTGCAAATACCCGAGCATACACTAAATGTTCCCCTGTATATTCTCAGCTTCAAATACCTATGTTCTTCAAGGCTGTTTAATCTTCTTTTCTCATTCCAGCTGGAAGATATTTATCCACTATCATAAGTACAATAGCTCCTAAAATATTACCCTTTTTCACTCCTAAGCTCCAGAACAATACATTCATTTTTTACACTAGATATATTATATTCCCAGCATTTATTTGCACCTGAATGCCACAAGGTTACCAGGAACTCAATAATACCCAGCTAAATGTATTACATTTGCTTCTGCCATTAAAATTGGGTATTCTGTATGTCTCATTTCAAAGAGAAGCATGATTGTCCCCTAATACACCCAGATGGACATCTGGAGTGAGTCCTGTATCCATATACTTCATCCATACTCTGAACCAAACATTACCCAAATTCTTCAGACTCACCTCCTAAATATTTTCTAAATCTGTCCTTTTATCTTTATCAACATTTTGGTTACTTTAATATCAGATTTTGTTATATTTTTCATTATGCAATTATTTCCTATTTTGTTTCCTATCTTTTACCCTCAAATTCTATTTCTCCTCAAAATCTAACATGCATATTACTACTAATAGAGGGATCCTCTTCTAATGTAATCTTGACTTTAGTAATAATCTCTCTAATGATCTTTGAAAAATACTGTTTCTTATATTTTTATTTTTGTTTTAATGTTTATTTACTTTTGAGAGAGATAGAGATAGAGTGCCAGTGGGGAAGGGGGAGAGAGAGGGAGACACAGAATCTGAAGCAGGCTCCAGGCTCCAAGCTACCAGCGCAGAGTCCCATGCGGGGCTCAAACTCACAAACCATGAGATCATGACCTGAGCCGAAGTTGGATGTTCAATCAACTGAGCCACCCAGGCACCCCAAAATACTCTGTTTCTATGTAGTATGTTCAAAGTCCATAGGACAGGCAAGACACTATATGTTGTGACTGACAGCTTCCTGGAAGTCTTAGCCCTTACCACACACTTTCTGGCATCCTATAATCTAGTTCTGAATATATATTTGTACTGCCCATGCATGCCATGCTTTTGCATTAACTAAGTCTCTTCCTCTGTAGTTGTCTTCTATTTTTCATTTTCTACCAGTTGACATATCACAACTGTCACCTAATTGATAGAGGTTTTCAAGACAGTTAAAAATATAATTAACTACTACTTTTCAACATATCTCACACAAAAATCCTCACATTCATTTATTAGTAAAATCTTAATCTTTGAATGGGATGTACCTTTATATCTTGTTCAATTTTGATTGATATGTAAAAGATTAGGCAATCTGAGATTGACAGCTTTTTTTTTTTTCATCGGCACTTTGAAAATATTATTCCATTATCTTCTGGCCATTATTAGTGCAATTGTAAAACCTACAGCCAGCAAATGATTGCTTCTCTATGTGGTACTGTATCTTTTCTCAGTTTTCCTTTTTTTAAATGGAAATTTTTACTTTATCAAAGAGCAGTAAGAATTATATAATGAACCCCATACACCTCTCACCCAATTTTAAGAATTATAAACATCTTTCTAGTCTTTATTTTTTAATCTATGTTCCTCTGCTTTTTCTTTTGTTTGTTTGGTTTGTTTTCATTTTTTCTATTTGGAGTGATTTCCAACATATTCCAGATAGTTTTCTTTTAATCTTACAAGTAAGTCATGAATATGTTTCACAAATGCCTGAGTTTTTGGTTTTGTTTTATAATAATCTCAGTGACTTTATCCAATCTAACAAAAAATAATATTTTAACAAATTTTAATGCCTAGTCTGTATTCAAAACTTTCTGGTTGACTAAAATGTCTTTCTATGGGTGATTCATCCAAATAGGGGGACCAAAACAAGACCCACAAAGTGTATTTGTATGTCATGTCTCTTAAAACTTCTTAATCTGTACAATTGTCTTTTCTTTTATTGGTCATGTATTTGTTGAACACAGTGACTCACTATTACAGATGCTTCCTGGATATATGTGATTGCTTCATAGTAGAATCCTTAAACTTGTTACTCTTCTCATTAAGAAAATGCATTTGTAACTAGCTCTAGAGACTTTCTTAGATAAAAGGATTTCTTTATAAAAATAATTCATAGGTAATAATCTGTATTCTCACTGCATTGTATTAATATACACAAAACATGTGATACAATTTTGAGGATGCTAAGACTGAAGACTGATCACCAAGTAAAGATATTGTCAGTGTGATTCAGCCATTATAACATTTCTTATTAACCTTTCACTTGATTGTTGTATCATCCACTTATGATGGCTGACTAGCTCTATTATTCCTTTAAAAGGTATCTTTTCTGTATTTATTATACAGAAGAATGTTTTCCCTACTCACCATAGCTTACAAGAAAGAGAATATAGGCTTTATCTCCCCTTATTAATTTTGAGAGTAAGTCACTGGTTCTCTAGAATCCCAAATGGATTTTATATATTTCATATATTTAAATAAGTGAGTCATTATTCATTTTCATGATCAAATTATTCCATTTTTGGATAGTGAGTCTCCTCAAGTTTATTCCTCTGCCTTTTTGAACATAATCCCACCAGCTTCTTGCTTTCTGGTACTAGATTTCTTGATTCCATGTGCACTTTCCAGCCTGATAGCTGAAATCTCCATTTTCTGACTCCATTTCTTTTAGGAAAAAATGGCATTTAGAAACCACAATACAGGTGCTTGGGACACAATTTTTTTTTAGAATATCATTTTCCAGGTATTTCGGTGGGGAGCTAAGAAGTACATTTATTTCTAAAAGATAAATTCATTTGAATTTTAAGATTACAGTGATTTATTTAAACTTTGAACATTTATAACTATGGTTTTTGTTTATTATGCTAAAAATCTTGGCCTTAGAACACCATATTTTCTTGCTTGTTTTATGCTATAATACACATTCGATAGTTTCAAATGGCAATAAAAATGATGATACTAAGACTCATGAATGATGCTTAACATGTCTTTGCATATCTATTTATACTATGTGCTAAGCTTTACAGTCACTATAAACATGTTTCAAAATCATTTGTTATAATTGGTTTTATTGCCAACTGGATATAAATCTAGTCTCAGTTCATCTTCAAGTTTTAAATTTTTTTTCTTTTTCCTACAGTGTTGCTTTCTAAAATATGTAAAATACTTACATTCTTTCAAAGTCTAACTAATAAAATGTCCCTCTTCATTCTATCCTATTCATTCTCTCTTCAATGCAGAACTATTTCATTATATTTTGTTTTTCTTTTTATTGGTTCTTTCTGAAATAAAAAAAAAATTCAAGCTTACCTTGGCAGAGATACTAGAAATAGGATTTCTATGTCAAATAATTGTGTGATTTTATTTTTCTTGGTATTTTTATGTCTCCTTGTCTTTGGAGTTCTTGGGTTTCATTACTGTCTAGAGTTTTAAATTTATTTGTGTAAATACGCCTTACTGGAACAGAGTTAATCAATTATAATTTAAATATTTCAACATTTTTTTGAGGCACCTGGCTGGCTCAGTCAGGAGAGTGTGTTACTCTTGATCTTGGGGCATGAATTTAAGCCCCATATTGAGCATAGAGCTTAGATTAAAAAAAATAATACAACAACAAAAATATTTCATTATTTTCTATTTAAATATTATTAGACAATTTTTATCAATTCCTTAAGCTAAGGAATTAAAAGTATACTAAAAATCGATATGAAATTTTTCCATTGAAATTTGTTTCATTACATATTTTCTTCATTTATATGTGAATGTTCATTGGCAAGAAACCAATCACAGC